>CM042425.1:43282115-43339615 GCA_023631565.1 Gymnocephalus cernua | reverse complement strand
CCTCCCGAGATCTAAACATCCGGCACACGCTGGAGCTGCAAGTTTCTGTGTGTGTGTGTGTGTGTGTGTTTGCTACTGTGTGTGTGTGTGTGTGTGTGTGTGTGTGTGTGTGTGTGTGTGTGTGTGTGTGTGTGTGTGTGTGTGTGTGTGTGTCTGTGTCTGTGTGTGTGTGTGTGTGTGTGTGTGTGTGTGTGTGTGTGTGTGTGTGTGTGTGTGTGACACACATGAGAAGTTCCCTTTCACTTTTTAACTTCGCCACCCATCGACCTGAATCCGGGACAATGACGCCACTGAAACCCGAGAGCCGAGCAATTTCACTAGTGATGAATTATTCAAACAGTTATGACTGCCTTTATGCAGCTGTTTGTGTGTGTATGTGTGTAAATGTGTGTGTGTGTGTGTGTGTGTGTGTGTGTGTGTGTGTGTGTGTGTGTGTGTGTGTGTGTGTGTGTGTGTGTATGGGTGTGAATGTACATGTGTGCGTGAATATGTGTGTGTGTTTGTGTGTGCGTGCGTGCGTGCGTGCGTGTGTGTGTGTGCATGTGTGTGCGTGTGTGTGTGTGTGTGCGTGTATATGTGTGTGTGTATGTTTGTGTGTGCGTGCATGGGTGTGAATGTACATGTGTGCGTGAATATGTGTGTTTGTGTGTGCGTGCGTGCGTGCGTGCGCGCGCGCGCGCGTGTGTGTGTGTGTGTGTGTGTGTGTGTGTGTGTGTGTGTGTGTGTGTGTGTGTGTGTGTGTGTGTGTGTGAAAGAGAGAGAATGTATCTGTGTGCGTGTGTGTGTGTGTGTAAAAAGATTAGAAAACATGTAGAATGAATATAGATTCTCGGTAGAGGGTTAAACTCAAAATCCAACCCGTTTGTTCCAAAAAGTGAAGAAAAAGTAGCACATCTCAAGTTCCCAAGTTAAAGGACAATTCCGGCGCAAAATTAATTAATCTAGGGGTTAATAACAGATGTGTACCCAGTGGCGGTTCTAGACACATTTTACTAGGGGGTCCAAGGAGGGGCCAGTGTTTATTCAGGGGGGCACACATAAGAAACTGGCAACACATGATATTCAAAGATTATAAACTTTATTTTACTTTAAAATCATATGACATTTATTATAACACGTATGTTGTACAAGAGGGCAGGTGCAAGAGAGATAGTGCCATAAAAATGAAAAAATAAATAAATAAAAAAAAATGTAAAAGTACAGGGTACAAATACAGGGTTCATATTCAATGTGAACAAAACTCCAGGATACAACAAAGGGTACAACAATGTGCCATTTCCTATTTATGGAAGCCCCACTACTGTGGACAGTTGATTCTACATTTAGTTTTAAGAAAGAAAACTTTCTGAGTGATTTATAAACAAAACACACTACCCTGTATACATTTAGGTAAAATAAACCAAATCAGAAAAGAAATTCAATTCAATTCAAAGAGGCTTTACTAGCATGACCATATTGACACACAGTATTGCTAAAGCACATAAACAGGGAAACGTGTTACACGTTAACATCCTGGTGTCCAATAGGATGCAGACAATAAACATTAAGTTAACATTCGTTTAAAAGCAGCAATCACGTCAACACAATGTAGCAATATGAACAACACTGATGATATCAGCAACAACATTAACACAAGAATATTACAGGTGTGTGTGTGTGTGTGTGTGTGTGTGTGTGTGTGTGTGTGTGTGTGTGTGTGTGTGTGTGTGTGTGTGTGTGTGTGTGTGTGTGTGTGTGTGTGTGTGTCTTTGTGTAATTCACTGTCAGTTGATGAGGAGGTGTACAAAAAAGGCTTTACAACATATATGGGCAAGTCCATTTAGGACAGCACATTTCCACCATAGTTCCCATTAGGAAAGAATGACAGCATGAATGCTCACTAAACAAACACACACTACATATACCTTTTTATACACATTTTTTTTCAGTAATTTTTTAAGAGTGAAAGGGAAGTAAGCAATCGCTCATCATAGGATCATACATATTTCAGTTACAATATTAGTTTCAATATTAGTGTTAGTTAGATCATCATGTCAAAGCTAGACCTGCAAAGTCTGAACGACACAAGTGTGCAATGATTGGAGTGATTTTGAGAGAGAGAGAGAGAGAGAGTGTTTCCTTAGAGCAGTACATGCAGCAATCACTTAATGGAGTGATGTCATAATGGGCCACAAAACTTTGGGGATGTACACAGTGTACCCATACTAGGGCTTTGACTTTTGCCCAAAAATCATATTCGAAGTTTGTTTATCAATATTAATATTTGAATATATTCGAATATTTATTAATAATAATTTGACCATTAAATGCCTTCTGCCCAGTGTCCACCAGAGGGCAGTGTATGTATGTCAGTGGGCAGGCATGTTTTCAGAAGAAAAGTACACAGTAACGACTGTTTTTTTAATTATAAATCAGACCCTGGATTAAACACAAACAGTATGCTTTCGACAGGTTTTATCCACTGTTATCAAAAATAAATAAAAATAAGCCAATCAGGCTAAGTACTGAAAAGACAAAATGGTTATTTGGTAGACCTATTCAAAACAAGCGCATCCTACTAGCCATTACGGCCCATTAACAGATTGTTTCGCCCACATATTCTAACAGCCAGCCATTACTGACACATTGTTTAGCGATCTGATATGGAGCTAGATTTGTTTATTTATTGCATGCGAGAAAATAAATGAATGTAAAATGTTTGAGAGAAAAAGTTTTCAAACCAATAGCAAAAAATAATATTTGAGACTTAAAAAAAGTTTTGAGAAAATTAATTTTTTCATAGAACATAAAAAATATAAAGTTTAATTTTTTATTATTATTTTTGAGAAAAAAAATCTCTCTCAAAATACTTTTTTAAACTCTCAAATATATATTTTTTGCTATCAGTGTGAAAACTTTCTCTCAAAATGCTTTTCTTCTCGCTCTCAAAATCTAAGTCTTTGCTCTTGATGTAATTTTTTGCTCTCGTGTCAGGATTTTGCTCTCGCTGTGAAAATAGTGTCATGGGCGGGGCCACGTTCCTATTGGCCAGTCGGGTGAGCATCGTCTTGTCTTGGGAGTGTTTAAAATGAAGCTGGAGGAGCAACAACAAACACAGCTGGCTAAACTATTTAAACATGGCAGGTTTGTTCAGGACGCCCCAATCTGTCGCTTTCACGTCACCTTTTGGTATCGTCTCAGCTCGCCTCAGCTGCTTCAGCTCACTTGGAACCTTGACTGAGGTGGAACGAAAAAAAGTACCTGTTAGCAGGTACCAGGTACTTTTTTTCGTAATGGAAAACCAAAAAAGGTGAGTAGAGTCGAGGTGAGTCGAGCAGGTACCATGTGATGGAAAAACGCCTTTAGTCTGCTGGAAGGTCCTGAGTACTCTGCGTAGTTAAGTCCTGATCTACCCCCTAGTGGAGAGAACAGCAGACAACACTGTGGTGGTTTCTCTGAAGTCCTGCTGTCTAGTGCAGATTCTGTGGAAACATAGTAACTGGGATTTAACTAAACCTGTAAAAGTATGATTGAAGTGATAACTGGATTTATACAGTCGAGTGTGAGTGTCTGTCTCCTTGAAAAAAACCTTCATGTCCAGTCTACCATTATCCTTAAAGTCAGGACCCTTAAATGTGGTCGTATCGGAAAAAAAATCCACAGAGGTCAGGCTGAAATCTGCTTTAAACTTGATTGATGGATTTTGGTTATTTAAAGTGATCAAAAATCAATCAAAAGCCTCTCTTGAGTGTGGACAGATCCCCCAAATATCATCTAAAAATCTTTAGTAGTGGAGAGGTTTTTTTGGGCAAACGGCCAGGGCCGTAGTTTCCCATTCAGCCATATAAATATTAATATAAGCAGGCGCAAATGTCACGTGTAGCAGGGAAAGTAGGACCCAAAATGCAGAAAGCAGGCAGGCAGACAGGAGTAGTGTCACTTGATGATTTAATAAATGAAAAGATATACAAAACCAAAGGAGTCCTGGAAAAGGCAGGCAAAAAAGTAATCTAAAAATAAAGTCCAAGACAAAAACAGAAACACTAAGGGCTCTGACAGAGTCAACGCGAGCGACGCGCTTCCTTTCATAGTCTACACAGCAGACGCAAGCGGACGCAGGCGTCAGGGGCGATGCGTGAAATGCAATGCACCGCCCACGCAACAGGGGGCAGCAGAGTGTTCCACGGTGTTCGGTCGGCAGAGGCAGGGTCAGAGAGTCAGACCCTCACGGGAGAGCGGCACTTGTCTTCTTATCAGATGCTGGCGTGCATCTCCACCAGTACAGTGTGCTACGATAGGGTAGCACTGACCGATACATTGATAAATGGTCGCTTAAACATGGTTTAGCAGGTTTTATAAAGTTGTAAATACGTTTAGGTCTCTCTATCTCTCTCCTGCCGTAGGCTATTTCAGCATCTTACACACACACACACACACACACACACACACACACACACACACACACACACACACACACACACACACACACACACACACACACACACACCGAATACTTGCAGTGTTGCCCCCAACGACAACGCATAGTATTGTGCGTATCGGTGCGTCGCGTAACAAAAACTGGGACAACACATTTTGCTACGCATCGACGCATAATGGAGGCCGAAGCGTAGCGATGCGTAGCCTTGCGGACGCGGATGCGTACCAATGCGTTGACTCTGTCTGAGCCCTAAGACTAACACACAGGAATACCAACTGGAGACAACTATCCACAAACAGAAACAGTACAATGATCTGACACAGGACAAGGGGAACACAAAGACTAAATACAGAGGATAACGAGGAAACAAGAGGCAGGTGACACAAGGGCTGGGAAACAGGTGGAAAACATCAAGCAATCACAAGAGCGGGGAAAAAACAAAAGACAGGAAGTAAAACACGACACAACAAGACAGAAAACCAGACCGACAGAATAAAACAGGAAACAGCCAAATACAAAAACAGAAAAACAGACTACCAAAATAAGACAAAACACCAAAACCATAACAGCAAATGTCTTTCCCATAGCAGTCCCTTAATTTGTAGAGAAAATTGATTGTTGAACTCAAAGTCAGTTTTGGTCAGATTCATTTCTAACAATTGTGAAATTTCCTTGTCTGGTATTTTAATATCTGGGTATTTAAAAACAAATGTTTTTAATGGCATTCAAACCTCTGATATCTGTATTCGTGTATAGAGACTCCACTTCCATCGTGAACAGGAATGAGTTGACAGGAATGACAATCTTCTTTACTTTGTCCACAAAATCATACGTGTCTTTGATTATAACTGCCGTGTTTCGTCGAGAGAGGATTCAGATAAAAATCCATAAACTCAGCCGTAAGGTAAATCTCACTGCAGCAGTCAGAGATTCTGGGTCCACCAGGTGGTATTTCACCTGGCTTACTCCAAGCCGTGCTGGCTTTGTGAATTTAAGATGGCATATAGAATAGCCTCGGTCTAGGTTCAGTGTTACCCTGTAAATATATTTTTATTATTAATAAAACATGTTATCATATAATGATTGTATAATCTTGTCGACCAGTAGCACAGTATAAACAAGTGGAGTCATTCAATTGTCTGTAACATTCCCAAAAATATTGTTCTGTGTCCAATATGACAACTGCAGTTCCTTTGTCTGCTTGATAACAATTTAATTATTATTACATAATGAAATAAGTGCTTCAGATTCATACTGACTCAAATCTGGTTTTATCCAGCCAATTCTAAACTTATTATGGAAATGCTGAAGATCAGAGTTAATAGCAGTTGTGACCTCGGGAGGCAATCTGCCGTCAGTGGGAACCCAGTTCAATTTGGGCGTGAACGGAGGGCACACTGAATCGGGTTTATGTTGGAAATAGACCGCTAATTTAAGCCTTCTATGAAATTGTATGTAAAAACTAATTTGTTTCCTCATATGTTAATTACAGTAATCTAAGTAAAATGATCATTAATTCTATTTTTACCATCATTACTCTATAAAAACATGTCTGGTTTGACATCATCTTAACATAATAATATAATAAACATCTGACTTACCACCTGACCAACATGGATGTCTGTTAACAGTGCAAACTAGAACCATCTTCTGTCAGCCAGGCCCGAGGATCTGGAAGTCCAGGACTCCAGAAGTTTTTCCAATTCCTTCCTGAGTTCCATACACTGCTCAACTACAGGAGGCGCCGTCCAGATTAGAACTGGTGTGACAGTCTGCTCACCTAATGTCTTCATTTGTGATAGTCCGTTGTGTCACAGTTTAGACCCTAAAACATGGAGGGTTAGGGTACAGAGACAAAACACACACACCTGTAGATTAGAACACCTTCTCTACCTGTCTCCAGTTACCTGTAGATTAGAACACCTTCTCTACCTGTCTCCAGTTACCTGTAGACAGTGCCAATCCTGACCTCCCTGGGGCCCTAAGCAAAATTTTGCTAAGGGGCCCTCTACCTGACCCGTGATGCCGTGAGCTATGTAAACCATTTGCCACACAGTCACACCTGACACTTCAGTGCTCCCAATACAATCCTCCCTCCTTTAAACAAAACAGTCAAAGAATAAGTACAACAATATAGAACAGAATGAGGTTCAAACAAACAATATTTATTGAATAGAGTATGTTCTATAATATTAAGATAACAAGTGAATATTATTAAATACGTGAATATTAATGTAAACATAAATAAGAAGAAAATAATAAATTATAACCCTGAACTTTGGCTTTTGGGATTAACTTTGGTTCTCTCTACAGCCTGGGCGTTTTCAGCATCAGTATGGGCACCACCAGACTATTTGGACTGTCTAGAATAAACTGAGAAGAATATCACATAGTTAGTCATTTACACTACTCGTTACATGTTACAAATGTGTAAACATTTGAATGTTTGAATTAAAATCTTACCATCAAAATATTCCTTTTCTGCTTCTTTCTCTAGTGAACTAGTGATGCAGATATCAATAATCCCTGGGAGTGATATCAAGAATTAACTTTTGTACAAGTGAACATGTCATTCCTGATATCAAATATAGACATTGGTAGGTAAAAATTAACTAAGGGGCCCTACTAGTAAAAATAATCAAGAATTCACTTTGCAAATAGTAAAAAAATCGAATTCTTGATTTCAAAAATGCATAAACTGTGAATGAATACAAGCTAAAATGGCTTGCCATAGCATGTTAAAGTTTGTATTTATTTATTATTATGCATGTTGAAGCAATTATTGATTTATGGTTATTATTTACTGAGGAATGTGCATCCATATTGACCAGTATGTCCAGCTAATCAACATTTTAAATTCAATATAGCCTATAAATCAATGTCAAATTGTCAATACATTGCTTTCCATCTTGCACAATTAGTGCAGTTGTTTAGAGTTTTTAACTACACATTGTCTGAGACTAGATAATCAGTGTCTTAAAAGTATGTATAATGTGTACTTTGATAGGGAGTGCCATCATTCACGCCCATATATTGTAGCCTCCAGTCTGTCTGGTCTTCACATATATTTCTGCTTGAAAAATGCGCGTTTCATTTCATGTACGCGCCTAACGCATGATAACACACCCGACGCGGTTATCTTTTCCGAGCTGCAGTAAACAAACACCGTTGCACTTTGTCGTTTATCAAACGTAATAAATAATTGTATTTTACTCTCACTTTTGTCAGGCACAAAGTCACAAAACACAGCCCTGGAAGTGACTGGCGTTAGCAGCTAGACAAGAGATGCACTGCCTGCCTGCCCAGCTAGGTTAGCAAGACCGAAAAAAAACCACAATAGAAATGCACATAAACATAACTTTACTTTGCTGACATCAAACTTGGAGAGGAGAGAACACAAGTTTACCTGATTTCTGTTCCCGCAATTCACTCTCATGGTGTTTTTTTTCCTTCTTTTCGTGACCAGAAGGATAGTTTCGCTTCATTTTGTCATGGATGTTGTAAACATTAATTGACGCGCTATGACACGAGGGGGAGGCGGGGCCTCGAGTAATTTGCGGGGCCCTACGCAACTTGCGTAGTGAGCGTATAGGGCGGATCGGCTCTGCCTGTAGACTAGAATACCTTCTCTACCTGTCTCCAGTTACCTGTAGATTAGAACACCTTCTCTACCTGTCTCCACAGGAAGCTGATGTGTCTGAGGTTGTTTGAATATACCAGCAACTTTTTCACTGATAGTAATGAACCAGAACCACTTCAATATTTAACTTCACACTTTATTTAAAAACAGGGTAAAATGAAAGATAAAAACAGTTCTCCGGGGTTAAAAAGGTAATTAAAAGAAAGGCCGATTGTCAGTCCGAGCTTACGCCACAATGTCCAAGTCCATGTGAACAGTCTATTCAATATGCAGGTCACAAGAGGGGGTGGTCGATTCCGCCGGGGGTAGCCTGGGCTTCTCCTCCCATCTGCGTTGCGAAACCCACACTGGAGGCACTGGGGGGGATAAGGAGAGTGCTTAAGCCTAATTTATAGTCGTGCGTAGAATTGACGGCGTAGGGTCGCGGACCCCTCTGCGTTGCGAAACCCACACTGGAGGCACTGGGGGGGATAAGGAGAGTGCTTAAGCCTAATTTATAGTCGTGCGTAGAATTGACGGCGTAGGGTCGCGGACCCCTCTGCGTCTATGCCGGACCCTACGCCGTAGCCTGACGTGCACCTCTCGAAAATTGTAACTACGCATCGCAGCAACGCACGCCTCTTGGCCGTGGCTTGGTAGCGTTGCATTTCCCCCGACTCATTTCCTGGTTCTCCTTCTCCATAAACAACATGAAATCAAGGAGAGGGTTAACTTCTCCTGCTCCAGGTTTCCCACCGTGGTCAGAAAGAACAGAGGAGACACTTTGTTTCTCTCTCTATGACTCCAGAGTCGCTACTCGCTCCGGAGCTAATCGCCGTCACACTCCCCACACACACACACACACATGCCGGCTCCATGCACACACCAGCGCACAAGTAGGCCATAAAACATCAGGCATAAGCTCTGCGTGGAGCCTCCACACAACCATAAAAATCCCTTTAGTCAAGCGTAACACACAGAACAGTTCTTTTCCATGCACCTGGAGCAGGTAGTTAAAGGACTTTCCTTTACTTATCTGTACACACTGCTGCTTCGGCCTCTGGCGCTGCGTCCCGATCTGCACCACCACTCGTTCACCAGCATTTCTTTCAGCTCGTCACGGCTGTCGATGCTCCCGCCCGTATGCTCAGCTCTGTGCCCTCTGCTTTCTGGTGTTCCTGCTTCTCTGCTGTCCTTCACATCAGTCTACCTCTGCCCCAGGGCCGCCTTAACCTAATGTTAGGCCCCGGGGCTGAAAGGTTTTGTAGGCCCCCCATCCCCTCGATTTACAGAGTCTCATTTTAAAAAAGTGTAATATCTAGGTAATCTACATCACAAAATGCATTAGTTTCTTTCGACGCGTACAACAGTGAGTTTTCCCTCTTTGAGCCAGACAACACCATAATATTGTTTTTAACATATCACTGAGTCCACCTGAGCATAAACACAAGATACATTATGTAACAACTACACACAGCAACTTATGGTGATGATAAAACCAAAATGTGTGAAAGTATGATTTCAAACGATATTATGAAAAACATCACCAACCATCACCTGTCTGCACAAACATTGATAATAACTGATAACAGCATTAGCAAAGCTGAGACTAGTTGACTGAACGTTAGCTGTAGAGAAGAGTATGTTGCAGAAAAGGATACAAGAGTTTTTCTTCGCACAGTAATGCGGCTAAATTTAGCAAGATTTTATCTGTAGATGTTACAGTTGATGTTTCCTCGTCCACCGCCGAGGCAAACTGTTGATTAGCTGTAGAGCCAGAGTCTGAAATAACGTTAGCAAGCAGCAGCCGAGAGGGCATGAGGATAAAATATACAATGACTGAGGAAGCCGAGGGTTTTCTACCGGACAGTACTTGTACCAAAAAAAAGTATGAACTATATACTAAATCTAATGTAGCCTATGTCATAATTTAAACAAGTCTCCCGAAGGTATCTCTCTCTCTCTCTCTGCCTGTGGTCGTGTGTGTGTGTGTGTGTGTGTGTGTGTGTGTGTGTGTGTGTGTGTGTGTGTGTGTGTGTGTGTGTGTGTGTGTGTGTCGGGGACCAGGCGCTTGTGGAGTTCAACGCCAAAAAGACAAACCACAGTTCCCGTTAATCTTATGATGGACATGTGTTGTGATATTTAAACAAACGATCCGTCAACGGCGAAATAAAAGCCTCTTATCTACGAGACCAGTCTGAGAGTCCGCTAGTTTACAGCGGGGCGTCCCAGGATGACAGGCCGACCAGCAAGCGAGCGATCCCGGGCCGCCACCAGCTGGCTGTCCGTCACTTTATGGAGCTTCTCAACTCAAACTAACTTTGAAGCAAATTGTCAATTTGGCAACGATTTTCGGAAGACTGCCTATATTCGAAATCTAAATAGTTCATTTCTCGCGTAAAACGTTGTCAGAAGTGACTTTAATGATGAATAAGATGGTGAAAAATTGTTAAAAATATCCCGCTGTTGTTCTCTCAAGCGCAAACCAGTACAGAAGACATCACTCAGTCATAGAGGGACACACCCCAAAACTAACTACATTCTGATAGGTAAGCTCACGGGCCATAGGCGATGGGGCCAGGTAGGTCACTCCTAATTTGGATCAATCAGCAGCTCTCTCCCACACCTGTCTTGTGTCAGCGCATTAGCGTCATTAGGCGCCGTCCTCCACACCTGTCCTTAATCAGCTCAGTCTAAACCATGCAGTCTCAAAGTCAAAGGGGGCGTGGTGCAGCCATGCCTACGGTGCGTACATCTATATATTAACCCCCCCCATAAATAATAAACAGTTATTGGTTAGAATATGAATACAGTCACAGCAAACGATTAAAATAAACATGCAAACACTAAAATCCATTAAAACCACACATGCAATTAGTTATGGGGCATGTTTGAAGGTTATTCCTATGTACCGTACGAGTGGGTGTCTCCTTACCTTCCGGCCGGAGTATATAGACTGGATGGTTCTCCCGGAGTTGCTTGATCACCACGTACGGTTCTGGGGTCCACCGCAAGCTCAGCTTCCGCTTCGCCCTCCTGCGAAAGTTTCGGACAAGCACTCGTTCTCCTGGAAGCAGGGGCGCCAACTTAGTTCTTCTGTTGTATCTGGCCCGGTCTTGGTCCTGCCGTTGTTGAGTATGCCTGGCTACCGTCTGGTAGGCATGTTTCAAAGCTTCTTGGTGCCTCTTCACCTATCCCGACAGGGTATGGGGCTCAGTTGTAATAAATGACTGCTACGTAATGCACCTATTTCATTATTATGTGGCTAATAAATGACTGCTATGTAATGCACCTATTTCATTATTATGTGGCTTATAAATGACTGCTATGTAATGTACCTATTTCATTATTATGTAGCTAATAAATGACTGCTATGTAATGTACCTATTTCATTATTATGTGGCTAATAAATGACTGCTATGTAATGTATCTATTTCATTATTCTGTGGCTAATAAATAACTGCTATGTAATGTACCTATTTCATTATTATGTAGCTAATAAATGACTGCTATGTAATGTACCTATTTCATTATTATGTAGCTAATAAATGATTGCTATGTAATGTACCTATTTCATTATTATGTAGCTAATAAATGACTGCTATGTAATGTACCTATTTCATTATTATGTAGCTAATAAATGATTGCTATGTAATGTACCTATTTCATTATTATGTAGCTAATAAATGACTGCTATGTAATGTACCTATTTCATTATTATGTAGCTAATAAATGATTGCTATGTAATGTACCTATTTCATTATTATGTAGCTAATAAATGACTGCTATGTAATGTACCTATTTCATTATTATGTAGCTAATAAATGATTGCTATGTAATGTACCTATTTCATTATTATGTAGCTAATAAATGACTGCTATGTAATGTACCTATTTCATTATTATGTAGCTAATAAATGATTGCTATGTAATGTACCTATTTCATTATTATGTAGCTAATAAATGACTGCTATGTAATGTACCTATTTCATTATTATGTAGCTAATAAATGATTGCTATGTAATGTACCTATTTCATTATTATGTAGCTAATAAATGATTGCTATGTAATGTACCTATTTCATTATTATGTGGCTAATAAATTACTGCTATGTAATGTACCTATTTCATTATTCTGTGGCTAATAAATGACTGCTATGTAATGTACCTATTTCATTATTATGTGGCTAATAAATGACTGCTATGTAATGCACCTATTTCATTATGATGTGACTAATAAATGACTGCTATGTAATGCACCTATTTCATTATTATGTGGCTAATAAATGACTGCTATGTAATGTACCTATTTCATTATTCTGTGGCTAATAAATGACTGCTATGTAATGTACCTATTTCATTATTATGTGGCTAATAGATGACTGCTATGTAATGCACCTATTTCATTATGATGTGACTAATAAATGACTGCTATGTAATGCACCTATTTCATTATTATTTAGCTAATAAATGACTGCTATGTAATGTACCTATTTCATTATGATGTAGCTAATAAATGACTGGTATGTAATGTACCTATTTCATTATTATGTAGCTAATAAATGACTGCTATGTAATGTACCTATGTCATTATGATGTAGCTAATAAATGACTGCTATGTAATGTACCTATTTCATTATTATGTAGCTAATAAATGACTGCTATGTAATGTACCTATTTCATTATTATGTAGCTAATAAATTACTGCTATGTAATGTACCTATTTCATTATTATGTAGCTAATAAATGACTGCTATGTAATGTACCTATTTCATTATTATGTGGCTAATAAATGACTGCTATGTAATGCACCTATTTCATTATGATGTGACTAATAAATGACTGCTATGTAATGCACCTATTTCATTATTATTTAGCTAATAAATGACTGCTATGTAATGTACCTATTTCATTATGATGTAGCTAATAAATGACTGCTAAGTACTGTACCTATTTCATTATGATGTAGCTAATAAATGACTGCTATGTAATGTACCTATTTCATTATTATGTAACTAATAAATGACTGCTATGTAATGTACCTATTTCATTATTATGTAGCTAATAAATGATTGCTATGTAATGTACCTATTTCACTATTATGTAGCTAATAAATGATTGCTATGTAATGTACCTATTTCATTATTCAGTGGCTAATAAATGACTGCTATGTAATGTACCTATTTCATTATTATGTGGCTAATAAATGACTGCTATGTAATGCACCTATTTCATTATTATTTAGCTAATAAATGACTGCTATGTAATGTACCTATTTCATTATTATGTAGCTAATAAATGACTGCTATATAATGTACCTATTTCATTATGATGTAGCTAATGACTGCTATGTAATGTACCTATTTCATTATGATGTAGCTAATAAATGACTGCTATGTAATGTACCTATTTCATTATTATGTAGCTAATAAATGACTGCTATGTAATGTACCTATTTCATTATTATGTAGCTAATAAATGATTGCTATGTAATGTACCTATTTCATTATTATGTGGCTAATAAATGATTGCTATGTAATGCACCTATTTCATTATGATGTGGCTAATACATTACTGCTAAGTAATGTACCTATTTCATTATGATGTGGCTAATACATTACTGCCAAGTAATGTACCTATTTCATTATGATGTGGCTAATACATTACTGCTAAGTAATGTACCTATTTCATTATTATGTAGCTAATACATTACTGCTAAGTAATGTACCTATTTCATTATTCTGTGGCTAACAGCAAAACAGATCTGCATCTGTGAAGTGAAGCATGCACAACTCACATCTGCACTCGACTCACATCAGGTAGTCACAGCATCTGTTACATCTGATATGTTTCATTACATACACAATCTCAACTTGAAGTAGTTTTATCTTCATTTGGAAGTTTTAATGTTTTAAACATAATGTCAATACAGTACTACGGAAGAGGATTAGGGCCACTGGTAAAAAATGTATTTGAGTTCTGACTTTATTCTCAGAATTCTGAGAATAAAGTCAGAATTCAAATAAATATTCCGTACGATACAAATTGACCCACATAACGAAGTTCCTTCACTGCTGGCTACAAGTTAGCAATCAACTTCAGCCATTCAGGCTGTCACCTGAATGACGTTTTGAGCTAACGTTAGTAATCAAACAATCATAGATAGCTATAACATTTTTTAAATGATTCCCATCTTCTGTTATTGTTTGTAATGAGAAAAGTTTATTATTTTACAGATTTCACAGACATTTTCTTTCATCTTTAGAAGAATAAAAGCTGGATTCATTATTGATAAACTGTAAAACGACAACAGGGTTCTGATTGGATGATGTTTGGTGTTGGTGATCAATCAGAAAACTGAACCCAAATCAACATGAAATAAAATCAATAAAACAAGAAATATATCATCAACAACAGAACAGAGACATGAAACTAACATCGCTACAGTTACAGTTATAGGATAAATCAATCAACATTTTCTTATCTTATTAAGAAAAACATGAAAACAATAATTCCCAAATATTAACATAATCTCAGACTAATCAATTAGAACAAATCAATCAACACTTATTATATTAAACATAGATTAAACTTAACTTCTAAAGATTTAATCAACTATTATAAACTCTTATTTCTTTACTCTGTTTCAGATTTAGTTCTCTTTGTTTCTGTACAAACTCAACACTTCCTGTTTCAAATTAAAAGCCCTCAGACAGAAACAGGAACACGTTCAACCTCTAAACGGTGTGCAGCGTGTTGATATGGTTACCGTGTTGAAGGACGTCTTTAGGGGTTTGTTCAGAGAAACAGACTTGGAGGATCATTTGTGTCCCAAATTTAACATGGCAGATTTAGTGAGATGTAATTATAATATTTAAACAGCCATTATTATTAAAACGGGCAAAATAGAATTTAGAAGAAAAAAAGTTTTATATCTTGAGAGATGCTGGTCTTACAGGGAGGTGTGTTCAGGTGCGTTCTGGGCGTGCTGGTCTTACAGGGAGGTGTGTTCAGGTGCATTCTGGGCGTGCTGGTCTTGCAGGGAGGTGTGTTCAGGTGCATTCTGGGCGTGCTGGTCTTACAGGGAGGTGTGTTCAGGTGCATTCTGGGCGTGCTGGTCTTGCAGGGAGGTGTGTTTAGGTGCATTCTGGGCGTGCTGGTCTTGCAGGGAGGTGTGTTCAGGTGCATTCTGGGCGTGCTGGTCTTGCAGGGAGGTGTGTTCAGGTGCATTCTGGGCGTGCTGGTCTTGCAGGGAGGTGTGTTCAGGTGCATTCTGGGCGTGCTGGTCTTACAGGGAGGTGTGTTCAGGTGTATTCTGGGCGTGCTGGTCTTACGGTGAGGTGTGTTCAGGTGCATTCTGGGCGTACAGACACTTTTTTCTGCCGTCAAACTAGCAAAAGTGGATTTGGACACGCCCTAAACACACCTGCGCCAGGCGCTTCACGCTGTGCACTTAGATCGTTAATATAGAGCCCGTTATCTTTCTCATATTGCTCATTACTGCAGCTGCTCTGTCTGTTTCATGTGGCTACACACACAAAAAACTATATAATACACTAAAAGATGGGGGGAAATCCCAAAAACCATAACAGGGGCTCTTTAAACAGGACCTTTTCTTCTCACTGCAGCTTGCATGATCTCAAAATCCTAACAAGGGAATGCACGACTAACAGCTGTGATTGCTTCCATAAAGGGTTTAGCTGCCTTCTTCAAATTTTCTAACAGATCAACGAGCTTCATAGACTGATCAGCTGACTGTTTGATTCCCTTTCTTATGATTTTAGCCTCATTAAAGGTCGGCTCTTCATTATAAGCAACAATCGCCATGTTACCCGTTGCCTCCATTGTTGTTTCAACTGTAGACAAGACTGCTTTACTACTGTCTACCAGCTGAGACAGTAGTCCAACAATCTCCTGAAATCTCTTCACTATGCCTGGCAGATCTTTTGCAGCCCTAGCTATTGTTTTTTTTAGGATGTTCTTCAGTGGTTCCACGATCTCCATGAAGCTTTTCCACAGCTGTCCTGCTTTCTCCATACTTCCATTTTCTCTCATCTTTTTCATGGCAGCCTGAACAAAAACTTCACCAACACAAAATCCTCCTGCTCCTATCATTAGTAAGCTAGCCCCTCCAGAGAACGGAGCTGCAGCTAAGCCGAGTCCGACAGTTAATAGCCCAAATCCAACTCTTTTTGTCTGGCTGTCTAGTCCTCCAAGCATCTCTCCGACTTCAACAGCCATCTCCTGTAGCCCTTCTACAATCTCTCTCATCTTTGGAAAAATTTTGTCAATCACTTCGACGATTGAAGCTACAAGGTTGTAAAGCTCAGAAAGGTAAGAAGGCAGTTGTTTGCTCTGTGCTGGTGCCATTTCCAGAGAGGATTCTTGAGGATCTGTATCTGTATCTTTTGAATGTGTCTGTCTTCAGTTGGGGAGATTGGTCTTCGTCTTATTGGTGTTAGGACTTGGCCTGACTGAGCAAAATGATCTCTAGGCTGTCTGTGTTTTGGCTGGTGAGTAGTTATGGATTGATGATCTTTACACCTGTTCACAGCCAACTGCAGATACTCCAGACTCTGATGAAGAAGCTGACTTTAAATCAAACTGTGCTGATACGATCAGAAAGGTTCTGTGGAGACAGGAAGAGACACACATCATCAGAATAAACACACACAGGTGTTTCCTCCCAGCTCCACTCAGGTACTCGTTGCGGGAGCTAGGAGGGCAACTCCCTTAGACTCACCTGATACTTCTGAAGCACTGACTAACTACCAGTGTAACTTTAACACCAGGAGGAACACAGCATCTCACTCTGTCAACAGCAAACTGTTCTGTGAGCTTTTGACGGTGAAAACGCCTGTAAAGATAATGTGATTAACAGAAGAGCAGGGAGGTCAGCAGGCCTCTGCTTTAAAGATTTTTTGGGGTGCTTTTCTGCCTTTATGATAGGACAGCTAGGTGAGAAGGGGGGGAAGACATGCAGGAAATCATCACAGGTCGGACTCAAACCCTGGACCTTTTTGTCGCGACATAAACCTCCAAGAACATGTGCTCCTGCTCTACCCACTGAGCCAACCCAGCCACAGCAGGCCTTAACTTCAGTCTCTGCTCATGCATGAGAAGTTGCTTTATAGTTAGATAAAAAGTGCAATAAGAAGCTCTGGGTTTGGTTTTAATCACATGATTGAAGAATCCCTGATTTCTCTCACTAACATTTAGTTCTGTTCTTGTAGTTTGGACGTTTTGGGAAAAACAACAACCAGTGAAGTCTGTTACATCCTTTTTCTAAACTAAAGTGCCTTTAATCATCTGTTGAGAGACTATACTTGTGTGTAACCTGCTGAATCAGTATTCGTTTAGCTTAAATCAAAAAGGTTTTTTATAAAAATACAAACTAAACAAATAGGTCAGCTCTCTGAAAGTGATAACTGATGCATCATCTGATGCTTCTATGACACACTGCAGGCATCAGATCTGAAGCGCCAACACCACAGAACCATAACAGCATAAATCCACTTCCACACAGTTTCAATGCAGACACTATTTAGATGGTTCTTTGTTCTAAAGGTAATTTAGGATAAGCTTAGATAGTAAAGTATGAAAGTCACAGTGGCAAAGCAAGTATACATGGCACAGCATACTGGCTAAAACTATGAATAAGACTAAAAAAAACAGTTTTCCTTAAACAGGCAGACATAAGTACATCACTAAGAACCTGTGGATTTAAAAGTACACATATCACAATTTCTAGAACTGTGGGTCAAGTTTCACTTGATTTGTCTTTCTTTCAACAATGTTACCCGCAATTCCCACCAACTGCGGAACGTTGGCGGATCCGCTCTGGAACGCTGAAAAAAATAGACTGGTGCGCGCCCTGTGCTTGCACGCTGAAAATCGGACGCGCCGGCCGGAAATTACGTCATTTTGATGTCACGAATGCGCGCGCCACCTCCAACGCGTCAAGCATAAAACGGCCTTAATTCCTCTACTATGAGACAGTAAGTCTCGTGGTTATGACCCAACCGTTAGCCTATTTTTATAAAAACGTCTGCTACAGAGCCATAACGTGAGATACAAGGTAACGGAGCCTTTTATACATTGTCGTGTTTCTTTAGAAATAAACAACAGACAAATAAAGTCTTTAAACACTTCAGATGTAAAGTTATTGGCTGTTAAAGTGACGCCGAAATGAATGGCAGTCAATGGAATGCTAACGGGGGTGATGGCTTATTAGCATCAAAATGGCGCCATAGGAGGCTTCACTCTGTGGAGGGAAGCCTGGCCCCTTGCCAAACACCGGAGAGCTCCGCAGCAATTCAGCACACGGCAGATACTGCGGGACAGGAAGTCAAGCACAGAAACAAAATAAAACATCCGGTTAATTTTCAAAATAAAATACAGCGTGCTCACAGCGGATCATATTTCCTTCACTACACCTTGAAAACACAGCACAGAGTTGTTTCCTCTCTACTCCTCTGGATGGAAACTAACTGTTGTTGGTTTTGTGGTTCTATTCTGCGCGAATTCGCGAGATCTCGTGGGTCCTCGTGACTACAGCCGTCAGTCATGGCCGCAGCCGTTGCGCAACAAACCCGGATCTGGTGGGTATTGACGGACGGCGGAGCACGGAGACGACACGGAGCGGAGCCGTTACGCAGACGTTACGCAACTGGTATAAATCAGCGGTAAGTAATATCACTCCGCCGATGCTGTAGCCTATGCTACCAACTACAGGGAACAAAATATAACTATTGCAATGCAACGGTAGTTTTAATTCTAACATTACTCTATCAACAGACATTTATATCGACAGTCTGGCGTTATAATTTATTTGCCTCGGGTGTACTGTGAAGTAATAATAAAGTAATCTGATTCTGATTCATATGACTTTAAAATATGGATAAAAAACTTTTAAACCTCAACTAACTTAATTACCTTGTACTACACTGTAAACTGCTGTAAATTGGTGGTGGTGATGACGTACTGGATATGACACGTGCTTTGGTGTGGGAGACCCGGGTTTGATTCCAACTGTGATACATCAACCAATGTGTCCCTGAGCAAGGCACTTAACCCTCGTTGCTCCAGAGGCGTGGAACCTCTGAAATTTATAGCAATTGTAAGTCGCTTAGGATAAAAGTGTCAGCTAAATGACATGTAATGTAAATTAGACAGTATTTAGCAGTATTAGTTCTTTATATATTATTATACCATGGCCTGGGTGAATACTCGATTCTGATTGGCTGCTGGGTGTCCATAAAAAAGTGATATAGGACACCTAGTAAAGGTGTTCCGGTGAAACGCACTGTTTACCGTTAAATCAATAACTAAATCAATGCGCTACATTAAATCAAAAAGGAAATGTGGATCTGTTATTTCCAACTCGTCCTCTGAACACCACAGGGTGGCGCTAACACACACGCTGCAGGAAGTAAGTTATATTTCCCCTCTGGACTGACTTTGTTTCACAGTTCACTGTTCAGGTCGCTGCTCCAGGCTGCGCCGCTGCGGCCGACAGTAACGTTACACATCGCGGATCAAATTGTTCGTAAAAGTCGTTATATTGTTTCGGGGACAATGACATGGCTGATAGCTAGCTTGTCTTGTTGTTTAACATACTGTCAAATTATTTTTACTGATTGCCAACTGCACACAATGTTATTGACTTTGGATCTTGCTAGCATAGCGTTAGCTAGCATAGCGTTAGCTAGCATAGCGTTAGCCTTCTGGCTCGTAGCTGAGCTGAAGGGTTCTGTCAGTACCATAGACAGTATATAAAAGGTACCCGATCCGTTCCATCTGCCCAGTATGCTCACGTTAGATTGTAGTGGAACGAAGCAGCACTTTCTAACGTCAGAAATCTCAGATAAAGGCTTCTGAACCAAACACGACCCAATCGGACATGTTTCAGCAGGAATGGGACCGAGAATTGGGGAGAATTTAACAACAATGGCCGACAAGATGACATGTTTACTGCCGTTAGCATGTAGCTACTATAGTGGTATACAGCAGTGGTGGCTGGAAGAGCTGTCGTCTCGTCTTTGAAAGGACACTTACTTTATTAGTCAAGACCATAGACAGGTATATTAATAATTAATTAATGGTCTATGGTCAAGACGAAGTATTACCAGTAAAACTATCAACATAAACAACACAACAATGACGTCGCTAGCGGTTTTGTATCAAAGAAAAATTGCCGTCAAGTGTTTTTTTGCTACGCAATTATGCACATGCGCAGAACGGATCGGGCAGGTTTTCTGCTGCGCAATTATGCACATGCGCAGAACGGATCGGGCAGATGGAACGGATCGGGTACTGACATGACAGGTTCTATGCTAAGGGTGACAATGTCGTATCTAAAGTCCTTCCTATTTCCTGGAGGAGTGAACAACGTTTGCATTGCATAAGAACCTGATGGATGGGAATGATTGTTCCAGGTATTAGTCAAACCGTCAGGCGTAACCAGGGAAACAGAGTTATTGTTTGTAAAAACTTTAGATTTCGATTGTAAAACTAATTAAAATGTGAAATAAAGTTTTAAAAATATGTTATTTGGCAAGTGACCATGGTATAAGCGGGTTAATGCCCTTCGAGGTGTCCATTGTCAGGTATTAATGGACTTCGTCGGACGGTTCATGCCTCGCCGTCGTCCATTAATACCTGACAATGGACACCTCGTCGGGCATTAACCCTTACGTATTATGTTCTCTGTGTGATGAAGAGGTTTAGTGGTTCTTACCTGTTGGAAAGGAGATGATGCAGGTGAAGCAGATCTAAGCGCTCAGTCTTCTCTCTGTCCTATCAGCATCAGCTTTAAGTACCAACTCTGAGTAGTTTCTCTGAAATCACATGATGAGAGAAACCAATCACACAGCAGGAGTATATCATAAAACCTGTAAGGCCTGTTTCACATAGGACACGCAAGCGGCAGCGCTGCGCTATGAAACCCATTATTAGTGGGAATGCATTCAGCATTCCCAACTATTGTTATTCTGTTCTTTATTTTTCTGCTTCTTATTATTCCGTACGTTTTTTGGCTCTCTGTAACTTCTGCATACTTTCAGCTATTTAAACCATTCAACTTTTAAAATGTTCAGCTCTTTCAGCAGACGATGGGACTTCTTCAACTTTTTTTCTACTATTTATACTTTTTTAAATATTAAGCTTTTAAGCATTTTATTTTAACATTAAAGTCAATGAGCGCAAGCTTCAAATCCTTCAAATCTTCCGCTCCCAAAAGTTTCAGCTCCTTCATACTTTCACCTACAGACACCAAACAAACTTTAAAATGTTCACAAACAATTCAGCTATTGGGCTTGTGCTTTTACAGTTTTTGTGAAAAAGCTGTTAAAGTTTAGTAATATTTTCAGGATGTTTTTGCTTTTTCAATGCGTGTGTATGTAGCTTCTTAGTGTGGTGATGACACAGAGTGCATCGTTTTGTAAGAATCATCTTAGTTCTTTCTCTATGAATTGCTCTCACACCCACAATTTTAGCTTCACATGCACAATTTATACATCAAAACGTAGGTATTTTTGTCTAGTTTCAGCCAATGTGCTCAGTTGTGCGATAAGACTTATACTTTTGGCTCTGTGAGCTTCCAAATGACAAGAGTTCTGATTCTCTCGCCATTCACGCCCTATATTAAAAATCCTCTCCAGGTCACAGTGAAATGGACAGCAAACGACTTTTTGAAATCGCCGATGTGCCCACATATTTAAGTTTATCCATATAAATTGTACATCATTTTGTTCAGGAAGGCCTTATGGTCGTCATGGTTACATAATTTCACTGATACCGCTTTTCATTTTGGCAGTATGAGCGAGTTTGTTTCGGAGGTCGATATGCAATGTCTGTAGATGACAGGACACTTAACTGCAGCTGCGGCTCGTTACAGAGATCAAAGCATGTTTACAAACAGTCATTGGTAGTAACCATAACAACACGTTCACAGACACTAAAGTTAAATACCACAGGTGTGTACAGTATAAGGAAAGGCAAGGTAGCTTTATTTGTATAGCACTTTTCAGCAACAGGGCAATTCAAAGTGCTTTACATGAAGACAATCAAAATACAATAATCAAAGTTACAGTGCAGTATAAGAAATTAAACATTAAAGTGCAGTAAAAAACAGTTATATAAAAGCAGATCAAATAAGCAACGAAAGTATAAGAAATGGATAGTTATTTAACAAAAGGCAACATCAAAAAGAAAGGTCTTCAGCCTTGATTTAAAAGAACTGAGAGTTGCAGCGGACCTGCAGTTTTCTGGAAGTTGGTTCCAGATATGAGGAGCATAGAAACTAAATGCTGCTTCTCCCTGTTTAGTTCTGACCCTGGGGACAGAAAGCAGACCTGTCCCAGACCACCTGAGAGGTCTGGGTGGTTCGTAGTTTACTAGCAGACCTGTCCCAGACCACCTGAGAGGTCTGGGGGGTTCGTAGTTTACTAGCAGGTCAGAAATGTATTTTGGACCTAAATCGTTTAATGATTTTTATACCATGGTCTGGGTGAATACTCGATTCTGATTGGCTGCTGGGTGTCCATAAAAAAGTGATGTAGGACACCTAGTAAAGGTGTCCCGGTGAAACGGACTGTTTACCGTTAAATCAATAACTAAATCAATGCGCTACATTAAATCAAAAAGGAAATGTGGATCTGTCATTTCCAACTCGTCGTCTGAACACCACAGGATGGCGCTAACACACACGCTGCAAGTAGTAAGTTATATTTCCCCTCTGGACTGACTTTTGTTTCACAGAGAATAACGTTATCTCTCATCCCGTTCACTGTTCAGGTCGCTGCTCCAGGCTGCGCTGCTGCGGCCGACAGTAACGTTACACATCGCGGATCAAATTGTTCGTAAAAGTCGTTATATTGTTTCGGGGACAATGACATGGCTGGATAGCTTGCTTGTCTTGTTGTTTAACATACTGTCAAATTATTTTTACTGATTGCCAACTGTACACAATGTTATTGACTTTGGATCTTGCTAGCATAGCGTTAACTAGCATAGCGTTAGCCTTCTGGCTCGTAGCTGAGCTGACGACGCTGAACGTGGCTCCACATTCGCTCCAGTTCTCTTTAAGTTTCGATTCCACCTTAAAAAAATGCCTGTTTCAGCCATTGGGTGGCAGTGTTTATCTCAAAATATGTACATAACAACAGATGCTGACTTTGCACTGCCCCCTAAGGGCCAAATATGGGTGTCCGTTGAATTTCTCACCTGATTCACATACTATAGATTATAATGTTTCCAATGATGCCCCATATGTCCATATTTACTGTAGAATTATGGAGAAAATCGAGTTCAAAAATAGATATTTTGACGTTGATATTGCAACAGATGCTGACTTTGCACTGCCCCCTAACGGCCAAATAGGGTTGTCCGTTGAATTTCTCACTTGATTCACATACTATAGATTATGATGTTTCCAATGATGCCCGATATGTCCATATTTACTGTAGAATTATGGAGAAAATCGAGTTCAAAAATAGATATTTTGACGTTGATATTGCAACAGATGCTGACTTTGCACTGCCCCCTAACGGCCAAATATGTTTGTCCGTTGAATTCCCCACCTGATTCACATACTATAGATGACTCTGATTCCAATGATGCCCGATATGTCCATATTTACTGTAGAATTATGGAGAAAATCGAGTTCAAAAATACATATTTTGACATATTTTGACATTGCTATTGCAACAGATGCTGACTTTGCACTGCCCCCTAACGGCCAAATAGGGTTGTCCGTTGAATTCCTCACTTGATTCACATACTATAGATTATGATGTTTCCAATGATGCCCGATATGTCCATATTTACTGTAGAATTATGGAGAAAATCGAGTTCAAAAATACATATTTTGACATTGATATTGCAACAGATGCTGACTTTGCACTGCCCCCTAACGGCCAAATAGGGTTGTCCGTTGGATTTCTCACCTGATTCAAATACTATAGATTATGATGTTTCCAATGATGCCCCATATGTCCATATTTACTGTAGAATTATGGAGAAAATCGAGTTCAAAAATAGATATTTTGACGTTGATATTGCAACAGATGCTGACTTTGCACTGCCCCCTAACGGCCAAATATGTTTGTCCGTTGAATTTCCCACCTGATTCACATACTATAGATTACTCCGATTCCAATGATGCCCGATATGTCCATATTTACTGTAGAATTATGGAGAAAATCGAGTTCAAAAATACATATTTTGACATATTTTGACATTGCTATTGCAACAGATGCTGACTTTGCACTGCCCCCTAACGGCCAAATAGGGTTGTCCGTTGGATTTCTCACCTGATTCAAATACTATAGATTATGATGTTTCCAATGATGCCCCATATGTCCATATTTACTGTAGAATTATGGAGAAAATCGAGTTCAAAAATAGATATTTTGACGTTGATATTGCAACAGATGCTGACTTTGCACTGCCCCCTAACGGCCAAATATGTTTGTCCGTTGAATTTCCCACCTGATTCACATACTATAGATTACTCCGATTCCAATGATGCCCGATATGTCCATATTTACTGTAGAATTATGGAGAAAATCGAGTTCAAAAATACATATTTTGACATATTTTGACATTGCTATTGCAACAGATGCTGACTTTGCACTGCCCCCTAACGGCCAAATAGGGTTGTCCGTTGAATTCCTCACTTGATTCACATACTATAGATTATGATGTTTCCAATGATGCCCGATATGTCCATATTTACTGTAGAATTATGGAGAAAATCGAGTTCAAAAATACATATTTTGACATTGATATTGCAACAGATGCTGACTTTGCACTGCCCCCTAACGGCCAAATAGGGTTGTCCGTTGGATTTCTCACCTGATTCAAATACTATAGATTATGATGTTTCCAATGATGCCCCATATGTCCATATTTACTGTAGAATTATGGAGAAAATCGAGTTCAAAAATAGATATTTTGACGTTGATATTGCAACAGATGCTGACTTTGCACTGCCCCCTAACGGCCAAATATGTTTGTCCGTTGAATTTCCCACCTGATTCACATACTATAGATTACTCCGATTCCAATGATGCCCGATATGTCCATATTTACTGTAGAATTATGGAGAAAATCGAGTTCAAAAATACATATTTTGACATATTTTGACATTGCTATTGCAACAGATGCTGACTTTGCACTGCCCCCTAACGGCCAAATAGGGTTGTCCGTTGGATTTCTCACCTGATTCAAATACTATAGATTATGATGTTTCCAATGATGCCCCATATGTCCATATTTACTGTAGAATTATGGAGAAAATCGAGTTCAAAAATAGATATTTTGACGTTGATATTGCAACAGATGCTGACTTTGCACTGCCCCCTAACGGCCAAATATGTTTGTCCGTTGAATTTCCCACCTGATTCACATACTATAGATTACTCCGATTCCAATGATGCCCGATATGTCCATATTTACTGTAGAATTATGGAGAAAATCGAGTTCAAAAATACATATTTTGACATATTTTGACATTGCTATTGCAACAGATGCTGACTTTGCACTGCCCCCTAACGGCCAAATAGGGTTGTCCGTTGAATTTCTCACTTGATTCACATACTATAGATTATGATGTTTCCAATGATGCCCCATATGTCCATATTTACTGTAGAATTATTGAGAAAATCGAGTTCAAAAACACATATTTTGACATATTTTGACATTGCTATTGCAACAGATGCTGACTTTGCACTGCCCCCTAACGGCCAAATAGGGTTGTCCGTTGAATTTCTCACTTGATTCACATACTATAGATTATGATGTTTCCAATGATGCCCGATATGTCCATAATTACTGTAGAATTATTGAGAAAATCGAGTTCAAAAATAGATATTCCCTCCACCTAGTCCTGGGTCTTCCCCGAGGCCTCCTCCCAGCTGGACGTGCCTGGATCACATCCCTAGGGAGGCGCCCAGGGGGCATTCTTACCAGATGCCCGAACCACCTCAACTGGCTCCTTTCGACGTGAAGGAGCAGCGGCTCTACTCCGAGCTCCTCACGAATGACTGAGCTTCTCACCCTATCTCTAGGGGAGACGCCAGCCCCCCTCCTGAGGAAACCCATTTCGGCCGGTTGTACCCTAGATCTTGTTCTTTCGGTCATGACCCAACCTTCGTGACCATAGGTGAGGGTAGGAACGAAAACTGACCGGTAGATCGAGAGCTTTGCCTTCTGGCTCAGCTCTCTTTTCGTCACAACGGTGCGATAAACTGAATGTAATACCGCCCCCGCTGCGCCGATTCTCCGGCCAATCTCCCGCTCCATTGTCCCCTCACTCGCGAACAAGACCCCAAGGTACTTAAACTCCTTCACTTGGGGTAAGGACTCATTCCCTACCTGGAGAAGGCACTCCATCGGTTTCCTGCTGAGAACCATGGCCTCAGATTTAGAGGTGCTGATCCTCATCCCAGCCGCTTCACACTCGGCTGCAAACCGATCCAGTGAGTGCTGAAGGTCACAGGCCGATGATGCCATCAGGACCACATCATCTGTAAAGAGCAGCGATGAGATCCCCAGCCCACCGAACTGCAACCCCTCCCAACCACGACTACGCCTCGATATCCTGTCCATAAATACTACGAACAGGATTGGTGACAAAGCGCAGCCCTGGAGAAGGCCAACCCTCACCTGAAACGAGAACCCGGACACAGCTCTCGCTTTGGTCATACAGAGATTGGATGGCCCTGAGAAGGGACCCCCTCACCCCATACTCCCGCAGCACCTCCCACAAAGTCTCCCGGGGGACCCGGTCATATGCCTTCTCCAGATCCACAAAACACATGTAGACTGGATGGGCATACTCCCAGGCTCACTCCAGGATCCTTGCTAGAGTAAAGAGCTGATTCGTTGTTCCACGACCAGGACGGAATCTGCATTGTTCCTCTTCAACCTGAGGTTCGACTATCGGCCGAACCCTCCTTTCCAGCACCTTGGAGTAGACTTTACCAGGGAGGCTGAGAAGTGAGATACCCCTGTAATTGGTACACACCCTCTGGTCCCCCTTTTTGAACAGGGGAACCACCACCCCGGTCTGCCACTCCTTTGGCACTGTCCCAGACTTCCACGCAATGTTGAGTAGGCGTGTCAACCAAGACAGCCCCTCCACACCCAGAGCTTTCAGCATTTCTGGACGGATCTCATCAATCCCTGGGGCTATGCCACTGTGGAGTTGTTTGACTACCTCAGTGACCTCCACCAGGGAAATTGACGACAATCCCCCGTCATCCTCCAGCTCTGCCTTTAACAAAGAGGGCGCATCAGCTGGATTTAGGAGTTTCTCAAAGTGCTCCTTCCACCGCCCTATTACCTCCTCAGTTGAGGTCAACAACGTCCCACCCTTACTGTACACAGCTTGGATGGTTCCCCGCTTCCCCCTTCTGAGGTGGTGGACGATTTTCCAGAAGCGCCTTGGTGCCGACCGAAAGTCCTTCTCCATGTCTTCTCCGAACTTCTCCCACACCCGCTGCTTTGCCTCTTTCACGGCAGAGGCTGCAGTCCTTCGGGCCCTTCGGTACCTTGCAACTGCCTCCGAAGTCCTCTGGGATAACATATCCCGGAAAGACTCCTTCAGTCGGACGGCTTCCCTGACCACCGGTGTCCACCACGGTGTTCGAGGGTTACCGCCCCTTGAGGCACCTAAGACCCTAAGACCACAGCTCCCTGCCGCAGCTTCAGCAATGGAAACTTTGAACATTGTCCACTCAGGTTCAATGCCCCCAGCCTCCACAGGGATGCACGAAAAGCTCCGCCGGAGGTGTGAGTTGAAGGTCTGTCGAACAGGAGCTTCCTCCAGACGTTCCCAATTTACCCGCACCACCCGTTTGGGCTTACCAGGTCTGTCCAGAGTCTTCCCCCACCCCCTGACCCAACTCGCCACCAGATGGTGATCAGTTGACAGCTCCGCCCCTCTCTTCACCCGAGTGTCCAAAACATACGGCCTCAGATCAGATGAAACGATTATAATATTGATCATTGACCTTCGGCCTAGGGTGCTCTGGTACCAAGTACACTTATGAGCATCCCTATGTTCGAACATGGTGTTTGTTATAGACAATCCATGACTAGCACAGAAGTCCAATAACAGACAACCACTCTGGTTTAGATCAGGGAGGCCGTTCCTCCCAATCACGCCTCTCCATGTGTCTCCGTCATTGCCCACATGTGCGTTGAAGTCCCCCAGCAGAACTATGAAGTCCCCCTCCGGAGCCCCATACAGGACTCCATTCAAGGTCTCCAAGAAGGCCGAATACTCTGAACTCTTGTTTGGTGCATATGCACAAACAACAGTCAGAGTTTTCCCCCCAACAACCCGCAGGCGTAGGGAGGTAACCCTCTCGTCCACCAGGGTAAACTCCAACGTTGCGGCGCTCAGCCGGGGACTTGTGAGTATCCCCACACCCGCCTGGCGCCTCACACCCTGGGCAACTCCGGAGAAGACAAGAGTCCAACCCCTCTCCAGGAGTACGGTTCCAGAACCGAGACTATGCGTAGAGGTAAGCCCCACCAGATCCAACTGGTAGCGCTCCACCTCAAGCACAAGTTCCGGCTCCTTCCCCCACAGCGAGGTGACATTCCACGTCCCCAGAGCCAGCCTCTGCTGCCCGGGTTTGGTCCGTCGAGGCCCCTGACCTTCACCGCCACCCATGTGGCAGCGCACCCGACCCCAGCGGTTCCTCCCACAGGTGGTGGGACCATGGGCTGGAGAAATAGGTGCCACGTAGCTTTTTCGAGCTGTGTCCGGCCGGGCTCCGTGGCAAACCCGGCCACCAGACGCTCGCTGACGAGCCCTCCCTCTGGGCCTGGCTCCAGACGGGGGCCCCGGGCTTCCTCCGGGCAGAGTCTCTCTATCCCTTCCTCGACCCTACCAGGAGCACAAAGCTCCAGACAACACAGCCCTCAGGTTCATAGGGACACCCAAACCTCTCCACCACGATAAGGTGATGGTTCCCGGAGAGGTCGAAATATGTCAAAATGTGTATGTAATGTATTTGAACTCGATTTTCTCCATATTTCTACAGTAAATTCAACGGACAACCCTATTTGGCCGTTAGGGGGCAGTGCAAAGTCAGCATCTGTTGCAATAGCAATGTCAAAATATCTATTTTTGAACTCGATTTTCTCCATAATTCTACAGTTAATATGGACATATGGGGCATCATTAGAAACATAATAATCTATAGTATGTGAATCAGTTGAGAAATTCAACGGACAACCATTTTTGGCCGTTAGGGGGCAGTGCAAAGTCAGCATCTGTTGCAATAGCAATGTCAAAATGTGTATTTTTGAACTCGATTTTCTCCATAATTCTACAGTAAATATGGACATATGGGACATCATTGGAAACATAATAATCTATAGTATGTGAATCAGTTGAGAAATTCAACGGACAACCCTATTTGGCCGTTAGGGGGCAGTGCAAAGTCAGCATCTGTTGCAATATCAACGTCAAAATATCTATTTTTGAACTCGATTTTCTCCATAATTCTACAGTAAATATGGACATATGGGGCATCATTGGAAACATTGTAATCTATAGTATTTGAATCAGGTGAGAAATTCAACGGACAACCCTATTTGGCCGTTAGGGGGCAGTGCAAAGTCAGCATCTGTTGCAATAGCAATGTCAAAATATGTCAAAATATGTATTTTTGAACTCGATTTTCTCCATAATTCTACAGTAAATATGGACATATGGGGCATCATTGGAAACATAATCTATAGTATGTGAATCAAGTGAGAAATTCAACGGACAACCCTATTTGGCCGTTAGGGGGCAGTGCAAAGTCAGCATCTGTTGCAATAGCAATGTCAAAATATCTATTTTTGAACTCGATTTTCTCCATAATTCTACAGTAAATATGGACATATGGGGCATCATTAGAAACATAATCTATAGTATGTGAATCAGTTGAGAGATTCAACGGACAACCATTTTTGGCCGTTAGGGGGCAGTGCAAAGTCAGCATCTGTTGCAATAGCAATGTCAAAATGTGTATTTTTGAACTCGATTTTCTCCATAATTCTACAGTAAATATGGACATATCGGACATCATTGGAAACATAATAATCTATAGTATGTGAATCAGTTGAGAAATTCAACGGACAACCCTATTTGGCCGTTAGGGGGCAGTGCAAAGTCAGCATCTGTTGCAATATCAATGTCAAAATATCTATTTTTGAACTCGATTTTCTCCATAATTCTACAGTAAATATGGACATATGGGGCATCATTGGAAACATTGTAATCTATAGTATGTGAATCACGTGAGAAATTCAACGGACAACCATATTTGGCCGTTAGGGGGCAGTGCAAAGTCAGCATCTGTTGTTATGTACATATTTTGAGATAAACATTGCCACCCAATGGCTGAAACAGGCATTTTTTAAGGTGGAATTGAAACTTAAAAAGAACCGGAGCGAATGTGGAGCCACGTTCAGCGTCGTGCTGAGCTGAAGGATTCTATCAGCTGGGCGGACTATAAACATCTCCGGTTGCTAAGGGTGGCGAAGTCGTATCTAAGGTTTTCCTATTTCCTGGAGGAGTGAACAACGTTTGCATTGCATTAGAACCTGATGGATGGGAATGATTGTTCCAGGTATTAGTCAAACCGCCAGGCGTAACCAGGGAAACAGCGTTATTGTTTGTAAAAACTTTAGATTTCGATTGTAAAACTAATTAAAATGTGAAATAAAGTTTTAAAAATATGTTATTTGGCAAGTGACCATGGTATAAGCGGGTTAATGCCCTTCGAGGTGTCCATTGTCAGGTATTAATGGACTTCGGCGGAGGCAACCGTCCGACGCGCATTCACTCCTCGCCGTCGTCCATTAATACCTGACAATGGACACCTCGTCGGGCATTAACCCTTACATAAACTAGCAAAAGTATTTTGAAATCAACTCTCTGAGGCACAGGAAGCCAGTGTAAAGACTTCAGAACTGGAGTGATGTGATCCACTTTCTTGGTCTTAGTGAGGACTCGAGCAGCAGCGTTCTGGATCAGCTGCAGCTGTCTGATTGATTTTTTAGGGAGACCTGTAAAGACACCGTTACAGTAGTCCAGTCTACTGAAGATAAAAGCATGGACAAGTTTTTCCAAGTCCTGCTGAGACATAAGTCCCTTTACCCTTGATATATTCTTAAGGTGGTAATAGGCTGACTTTGTAATTGTCTTAATGTGGCTGTTGAAATTCAGGTCTGAGTCCATAATTACACCAAGATTTCTGGCTTTGTCTGTTGTTTTTAACATTGTCGTTTGAAGCTGAGCGCTGACTTTTAATCGTTCCTCTTTTGCTCCAAAAACAACCACCTCAGTTTTTTCTTCATTTAATTTAAGAAAGTTCTGGCACATCCAGTCGTTAATTTGTTCAATGCACTTAGTCAGTGTTTGTATAGGACTATAGTCTCCTGGCGATAAGGTTATGTAAATTTGTGTGTCGTCCGCATAACTGTAACTTATTTTGTTGTTTTCCATAATCTGAGCCAGTGGAAGCATGTAGATGTTAAACAGAAGAGGCCCCAGAACGGAGCCTTGGGGAACTCCGCACGTCATATTTGTATACTCAGATGTATAATTACCTATAGATACAAAGTAGTCCCTATTCTATCTTAAAATGTCTTCAGAAACACGTTTCGGTGAACTATTTTCGTAATATTCGAGATCGTATTCCAAACGAGCCGCCATCTGGCCGCCATTAAGCTCGGATGTAAAATCTGCGAGAGCTAATATGCACGTGACGCGTTCATCCAATCAGCTGCCGGTCGACGTCCCTGGTCCCTCCCCTTTCCGCTTTGTAGTCAAGATGGCGCAGGTTTAGTGTGCGTAGTGTCCATCGTTCTACACTGAACTTTTTGACTTTTTTTAGGGGGTCATCCGGGTACTTTCAGTGCACTGACTTTTTCGTTATCTACACTATATACTTAAAACTACGTGCGTGAAGTGTGCAAGTAAGCGATTTGAGACACAGCCTAAGACTGCAGTTTTGCCACTATCTGTGTTTAAGTGGATATCATTAAATACTTTAACAAGAGTTGTCTCAGTGCTGTGGTGTGGTTGAAAATTTGACTGGAAGACATCAAAACCATTGTTTAGTGATAAGAAAAGGTTTTTTCAATGATTTTACTTAAGAATGGAAGGTTAGATATCGGCCTATAGTTGCTCAGTAGTGCCGTGTCTAGGTTGTTCTTTTTTAAAAGTGGCTTGATGACTGCAGTTGTCAGGGCCTTTGGGAAGATACCTGAGAGTAGAGACGTGTTTACAATCTGTAAAAGATCAGAAGACATACAATTTGAAACATTTTTCAAAAGGCCTGTTGGTAGAATATCAAGGCAACAGGAGGAGGTTTTCAGATGTTGTATAATGTCCTCCAGGTTTTTATAGTTGATCATATGAAATTGTGTGATATTGGAATTTGTTTTGCCTGGACAGTGTGGCAACACATATCCCTTACTTGATATGGAGGCACTGACAGTTAGTCTAATTTTCTGAATTTTGTCTTCGAAAAAGGAGGCAAAATCATTGCAGGCCTTGGTAGATAAAAGTTCAGATGCTACTGGTACTGGAGGGTTTGTTAACCTATCAACAGTAGCAAACAGAGCACGTGAATTATTATTGTTTCTGGCAATAATGTCAGAGAAGAAGGACCGCCTAGCATTCCTCAGTTCCAAATTATAAATGTGAAGTCTGTCTTTATAGGTGTTATAGTGGACCTGGAGATTAGTTTTTCGCCACCTGCGTTCAGCTTTTCAACACTCTGATTTTTCTGTTCTTACCCGTATGACATTTCTCCATGGAGATCTTTTCTTACTACAGACAGCTTTGACCTTAGTGGGAGCAATGGCATCAATAACATTTGTAATTTTAAAATTGAAATTATCTATAAGCTCACCAGCAATAATTACACAGTCAAAGTTAATACAGATTACAGATAGCAGTTCAGTAAAGTCATCGAAGAAAGCTGCACAGTATTTCAGTGGTCTGTAGATATTTAGAAATATAGCTCGAGGAGAGGACTTTAGCTGAAGAGTCACATATTTAAAAGAAGCAAAATTTCCATAAGATATTTGAGTACAATGGAATGAGTCATTATACAAAATGGCTACTCCACCTCCTTTCTTATTCACTCTATGCTCACTCATAAAACTGAAGTTAGGGGGAGCTGACTCAATGAGAACAGCACCACTGTTATTATGGTCCAACCAGGTTTCAGTTAAAAACATAAAATCAAGATTTTAATAATAAAATCATTGATTAAAAATGATTTTCCTGCCAAAGACCTGACGTTTAGTAAGGCTAGTGTTAGTGTGTTAAAATATTTATCTGTCTCAATGTTTGGTATAGGCGTTGGCTGACGAGGAATGAATGCTAAATTTGTGAGGTTTGCTGATAAGTGCTTGTTCTTACTTAGCGGATTTATCGTTCTTTTTCTATTACCTATCACAACATAAATTGAAGAAGGATTTAATACACAGGGCCCGGGCTTGTCCTGAAAAGAGTCATGAGTGCCACAAGGCGTGCAGCCTGGACCCGGCACATATCAGACAAAGCTTGCTGCATTTTGTACACAAGTATACTTATCAGTCTGGGGAGGAGGAGTTAGCTGCCGTCCTTGGGTGGGAAGTGGTGCCTGCCATTTTACTTTTGGCCGGGGGCCAATGATGGGAGAAGGAAGGGGGGTAAGTTTGATTCCAGCATCTACTTTTGGCCGGGGGCAAATGATGGGAGAAGGAAGGGGGATACATTTGGTTCCTTCAACTACCAGTCGCTTCATCTGGTCAGTGAACTCCAACATGAGGCAGGGGGAAGGAGGGGAAAAGGTGAGTGGAGAGAGCGATGGCATGGGCGGGGTGTATGGATCCTCAAAGGCGTCAGGGTTGGTGAGGGGGTCTGAGGGGAGTTGGACGGGTGAAGAGGGGGATTGAGACTGCTCTGTGGTCTTTCATGGTCAAATCTTTGCTCAGGCGGGGGCTGTGGTGGATTACTGCCCTGCTTTGTTATGTCTTCCTCTTGTTTTGATTCCTCTTGTCTCGTGTCCTTGGCCGAGGGAGCTGATGTGTGGCGCAGAAAGTAAAGTTGGTTAGAGGTGAACAGATTTACTCCTGGTTTGTTAAGGAAAAGTCCATCTGCCTTAAAAAGATATCTGCGCTCCCAGAACATGTCAAAATTGTCAATGAACTGCAGAGAATGAGCGGTACAAGCAGTTGAAAGCCATGTGCTCAGTGCCAACAGTCTGCTGAATCTCTCAACTCCTCTTCTGACTGGTGGTAGAGGTCCACTGATAAACACCCTCGCATTTAGGGAGCTGACTGTTTTCAGTAGATCCATGAAGTCCTTTTTCAGCACTTCAGACTGTTGCTTTACAACATCATGTGACCCTATATACAGTATAATGTTATTCACAGTTGGGTGTGCTGCCACGATATCCGGGATTCTCTTGGCCAAGCCAGACACCATTTCTTTGGGAAAACAGAGTATTTTGGTGTTTTTTCTGCTTTTTACATCTTTTACAGCAGTCACCTACAATCAGAGTTTGAGGCCCAGTCGTTAGCTTTCCCTGTAGCTTTTTACTTTTTGAATTGCTCTCAGTCCTTACCCTGCTGTGTGACGATGAGACACAATCCAGGTCAGATGAAGGTCCAGGGTCCTGCTGCAGTGGAGCAAATCTGTTATCAACTTGCAGATTTGGTTGTTGGGGAGGCATTTTGTTGCTAATTCTCCCTTTTGCAGCTGTCTACGGCTGTGTCCTACTAAGTACAGGGGTTGAAGAGGTGCTCTGCCTGGATGGTAATGCAGGCCAGCCGTTCATATCACAAATCTCAGGGCGCTGTGCCCTGCCTGTTAGTCGTCCTCCCATTTCCCAGGAAGATTTACTCTTAGGCTTTGCACCGAAAGAGTTCCCGGGAGGACTACCACTTGTTGATTTATTATCCGCTTCACAGTCCTCCTGTTTCTTTGTAGTCTTGTTGGTGAGCCGTGTGTTAGCATGCTTTTGTCCATTGGTTTGGGTCCATGGTAAAGTGGTGTCATTCCCACATGATGTGTTCACCTCCACGTTTACTTCTAACCGATGAATTTTGGTTTCCAGAACAGCAATCTTCTGAAGGAGTTTGTAGTAGTCATCCACGGAGAAGGGAGGCATCTTGCTGCTAATTAGCTTTAGCTAAGTACCACGTTTCCAGTCACTGCAGTACAGGCTTGAGCTATTGGTAGGCCACGCTCACGAAGAAAAATTATTAAATATGGCAATAGCCTACTATGTCTACAAAAAGTGTATAGTCCAGTGATTTATAAGTATCCAAGAGCCGCTGCTCATAGTTTCTCTCAGAGGAAAAGCAAGATTATCAGCAGAAATATGAAAGCAGAGGCAGGAGCAAGCAGCAAAGCGTCTGCACTGTAAGAAGCAGGAAGCAACCTTTTCCTATACATGATACATACATACATACATACATACATACATACATACATACATACATACATACATACATACATACATACATACATACATACATACATACATACATACATACATACATACATTATTGTCTGATGGTGCAGAGGACATGAAAAGCACCTTTTGTGTGGGAGACCCGGGTTCAAATCCCACTGCTGCACATTAAAATGTAACTCTTTCTGTCTGTCTGCTTCTCTTACCAGTCTCTCTTGCTGTCAGTCTGTCTCTCTTTCTGTCTCTCTTTCTGTCTTTCTGTCTGTCTATTTCTCTTATACGTCTGTCTGTCTGTCTGTCTGTCTGTCTGTCTGTCTGCTTCTCTTACCCATCTCTCTTATTGTCTGTCTGTCTCTGTCTCTGTCTCCTATCTTGCTGTCTGTGTGTCTCTCTGTCTGTCTGTGTGTCTCTCTTTCTGTCTGTCTGTCTGCTTCTCTTATCCATCTCTCTCTCTGTCTCTGTATCTATCTGTCTCTCTGCTTCTTTTACCAGTCTCTCTCTCTCTCTCTGTCTGTCTGTCTGTTTGCCTTTCTTACCCATCTCTCCCTCTTTCTGTCTGTCTGTCTGTCTGTCTGTCTCTCTTACACGTCTCTTTCTGTCTGTCTGTCTGTCTGCTTCTCTTACCAGTCTCTCTCTCTTTCCGTACTACTTTTCCAACTATTCTCATCACTTCAACTTGTTCTTACAGGTTTAAGCTATTCATCCAGCTTAGCTTTAGCAATTTAGCTATTCAGCATTCCCACGCATTTTCTGAAGGAAATGCATTTTCTAGTTGTCTATGGCTTGCACGCACAACAGCTGATCTTCCGCTGCGCTGAGCAAAGCGCAGCGCAAGCGGCATTTTGCGGCTAGTTTTTTTCAGACACGTGAAAGCACGTCACAGCGTACCGCGGCTGGTTGAACTTTGACCGCGGCACGCGCAAGAGCAGCCGCGGTGTGCTGTTACATATGTCACAAGCACCCTATGCTTTCAAAAAACAACAACAACACAGAATGCACGTGGATCCACTAACGGAACATGGACTAGAGGTTGATTTTAGCCGTCAGCATCTCCCAGAGGTCATACAGAGACCTCGGACGCAAATCTTATGTTTATGTGTCCAAAGCAAGTATTTATACCAATGACATAATCAAGCTGACAAGTCCATATATATGCCATTGCTTATACCAAGATAGTGAAACTGCTTTGTGTTGTTTTTGCTTTGTGTCACTCTGTAAGTATAGTCTAATGAACAATGCACATGAGCACTATTCCATATATGTTAAGTAGCCTATATACATTACTGATCTGAGAAATGCGCCAAAGCAATGGAGAAGAACTGTAGCCTACTGTTGTGAGCTGCAAAAACCAAATACCAAGTTGATTATATATGGCTCCATACAGGTACTTGTAAGATATATTTGTATTTGTATGTTTACATTATGTAAAATATGTTTGGACTGATTGACACGTCATGTTCGTTTTCATTGAAGTTCACATGTAGGTAATATGCCTTCACACAGAATAATTACCCATTAACAAGCGTACGTAAACTCCAGTTTTGGAGGAATTAATTGTACTACATATGTAGGCTATTAAACAAAGTGTTTTCCAGAGTATGAATGGATGATGATGAATGTATGAATTTAGGCTCATATCTTAGCTTTATTATACCCGACTGCAATGACTGCAGACCTCTTATGTATGTAAAATGCAATGACACGTAGTGTTAAAATGCACCATCTTATTTAGAAATTAAAATAATCCACACGTCTTCATCTTCATTTTCTTCATTTATTTATTTTTAAATAGGGACAATGTACAATATACAATAACCTTAGACAGGAGAGATGCATTTTACCAGGTTTCCACCTGTAGTCCCTGGGCAGGCTGATGTCAACAAATACATTTACTAACACTTTTATCCCAAAACCAACATTAACATGATGGGAGAGCCGGGACAGTTGAAACGCGGGACAGGTGAAACATTCCAGTTTTCTCCGAGTGCAATGATGATAGACAGACTTCCTCAGGTCAACACATAGAGCATGTTAACCTCCTTCTATCAGCCAAATATCTTCCTTTTATTTCCTTTTATCATGGAGTTACAGGCGATGAGCGAGTTTTGATGATCGAAAGTAAACCTCATTAGCGGTTACATTTTTTTCGATTATTAATGAGTGTTTTTCATTTAAAGGTTTGACTACATGCTTATTCAGTAGACCATGTAGTGTCCTCCACAATCCCAGACTTTCATATTGCATGCTTGTTTACATGGAAAGCAAAACAGATTATAATGGTCCCCGACCTGGCTGTAACTCCATGCATTTTAAGTAAATGCACAAATATCTGTGTTTATACAATAATTTATGGAGATGAGACATAGAAAAGCAGTTTTATAAAAATGAAAATATATTTGAGTCCACCAGGTAGGGGGTCGAGTTTCCCCATGTTATCCTATGGAGACTGACGGGCTGTGTGTAGTTAAGGGGGGTTATTTGGAGTCCAGTGCCCTAACCCACGTAAAAAACGACATTTTCCACAATAGACATATATAATAAACATTATATAAATGGGAACACCTACTGTTCTAGCTATAAAAAATGGCAGAATCATCCACAGTGCATGATATTTCAATAACCGCTTCATACACGCTTCATGATGACGGCGATGAGTTGTTAACAGACATTCACAAAGACGAATTCAGTTACTATACATTATGTGAACATGTTTGTTTTAAAAGAAACCATTTATTTATTTATTTTCTATTTAGAGGAGTGTAAGAAAAGGTGGAAGAACCTAACATAAAGGAGAGGAGGCAACAGAGAGACAACAAAAGTGGTGCAGGGGCAGACCAACAAAGTACTTGGAAGTACTTTTCCATACTGTCTTTTCTGGAGCCACACGTCAGGGAGAGACACATTGTAGAACTGGACTATCGAAATGTTGTTCGTATCCGGGAAATCGTAGAACCGACTCTCGTCAGCAGACTGTCAAATTGCTCCCTGTTGAGCCAAAAGTAGCCCTGGAACCGGTCAAAGTGCGGAGCTCCTTCACCAGCCGGAATTCCCCCAACTGCTGTCTGGACCTGAGGGTCTCGTGCACCCACACCCTTGTTGCTGCGGCTGCCTTCCTCCCTCTTCTCCTCCTCTCAATCAGGGCAACTGCCAAGGCTTTCTTTTGGTTGACAGAAAGAAACATCTTCACCACCAAATCACAGGTGTATACACAATGTCACATGTAACGCACATCTGATGTCAACACCGGACGGACGCAGACGTGACCTACATTTAAATATTGTCGCATGTATGACGTAAATTTCGAAACTCTGCCTCCTCTGCGCTGAGCCCGCTGAGCCCATGGATGTATTAAGGCTGAGCCCCGCGACAAGCACAACAAAAGTTATTTTGGGAATAGGACAACCTAGCGGCGAGCGCAGCGCATGCCGCGTCCTATGTGAAACGGGCCTGACTGATTACGTTCCCTGGAGGTTTAATGGAAGGTCAAAACTAAAGAATCATTAAAGATAACCCTGAATTTAACTTGGGTTTCACCTAAATCCATCCCCAAATATGAAACTGGCACACTGTTAATGTTGCATTGATAGAAGTTACAGAGCCTACAGTCTGTCTGCTCCACCCTCCACAGAGGAAGACAGCAGACACCAGGACATAACCAGACCGGGCCTCTCCCGAAAATGAGTCAGACAAAGTCGTCACTCATCTGGTGATAGCAATGTGTGTTTCTACGCTGTAACAAGAGTGGGTGAATGAATCATAAAGTTGTTATGCTGCTGGCCGGTGGGCTAGTTTATATGTATATATAACTGTTAATGGTGCAGAGAGAGAGAGACTATTACGGTCTTTATATGAAATATCTCGGTATAGGATATTAGTTTGTTTATTTTGTAATGTGTAGTGTTGAACGGAGGCCTAGATTGAAAACCCAAAAAACTAAGAAATAGCAGAATCCATATCATTCCTTGTTTTACAGCGTATATAACATTGCCTGTATTAACAGAAAACTATATCATCACTTAAATAGATGTGTTTTAAAAAGTAAACCATATTGTGACTTAGACTGTGTGTTTTGAAAACCCCAAAACAACTAAACTACAACCCCAAATAAGAAAAAGTTGGGACAGTATGGAAAACACAAATAAAAAAAGAAAGTAGTGATTTCTAAATGTACTTTGACTTGTATTTCATTGCAGACAATGTGAACACTACATATTTCATGTTTTGTCTGGTCAACTTAATTTCATTTGTAAATATACATCCTTTCCTGTCATTCAGACCTGCAACACATTCCAAAAAAGGTTGGGACAGGAGCAATTTAGGGCTAGTAATCAGGTAAATTGGTTAAATAATGATGTGATTTGAAACAGGTGATGTCAACAGGTGATTGTAATTATGATTTGGTACAAAAGCAGCATCCAAGAAAGGTCTAGTCCTTTAGGAGCAAAGATGGGCCGAGGATCGCCAGTTTGCCAACAAATACGTGAGAAAATTATTGAAATGTTTAAAAACAATGTTCCACAAAGAAAGATAGGAAGACATTTGCTTATTTCACCTTCAACAGTGCATAACATAATTAAAAGATTCAAGGAATGAGGAGGATTTTCAGTGTGTAAAGGACAAGGGCGCAAGCCTAAGCTGAACAACCGTGATCTCCGATCCCTCAGGCGGCACTGCATCAAGAATCGTCATTCATCTATAAGCGATATCACCACATGGGCTCAGGACTACTTTGGCAAACCTTTGTCAAGTACCACAATACGTAGTTACAGCCACAAATGCCAGTTAAAACTGTACTGTGCCAAAAGGAAGCCCTATGTTAACAGTGTCCAGAAGCGCCGTCGACTTCTCTGGGCTCGGAGGCATCTGGGATGGACCATCACACAGTGGAAACGTGTACTGTGGTCAGATGAATCAGTATTTCAGGTATTTTTTGGAGAAATGGACGCCGTGTGCTCCGGACCAAAGAAGAAAAGGATCATCCAGACTGTTACCAGCAACGAGTCCAAAAGCCAGGGTCTGTCATGGTATGGGATTGTGTCAGTGCCCTTGGCAAAGGTAACTTGCACTTCTGTGATGGCACCATTAATGCTGAAAAGTACATAGAGATTTTGGAGCACAATATGCTGCCTTCAAGAAGACATCTTTTCCAGGGACGTCCATGCATATTTCAAAAAGATAATGCAAAACCACATTCTGCACACATTACAAAGTCCTGGCTGCGGAGGAAGAGGATACGGGTACTTGACTGGCCTGCCTGCAGTCCCGACCTGTCTCCAATAGAGAATGTGTGGCGCATTTTGAAGCGCAAAATGCGACAACGAAGACCCCGTACTGTTGCCCAACTTAAGACTTGTTTGCAGCAAGAATGGGACAAAATTACACCTGAAACACTTCATCACTTGGTGTCTTCAGTCCCTAAACGTCTTTTAAGTGTTGTGAAAAGGAATGGCAACATTACAAAGTGGTAAATGCTTTACTGTTCCAACTTTTTTTGAAATGTGTTGCAAGAACCAAAATAGGAATTTTGTTTTTTTGAAAAAAAAACAATAAAAATCATGAGGAACACATTAAATTATGTGCTGTTGTATTGTCTGCAATGAAATACAAGTCAAAGTACATTTAGAAATCACTACTTTCTTTTTTTATTTGTGTTTTCCATACTGTCACAACTTTTTCTGATTTGGGGTTGTGGTTCATTATTCATGTTCCCCTGAGGATGAATTGTAATAATTGTAATAATAACTTTGTTGATGCTCTGACTTTTATCAGCTCAACATTTTAATATGTCCAGTACTTTGGTTCATCAAACAAAACAATCTTTTGTTTTTACTCGTCACACACACACACACACACACACACACACACACACACACACACACACACACACACTGACACAGACACACACAACGTAGTGAAACTCTATTCATGCACATTAACCCATCATAAGTATCAGGAGCCTCGCAGGTTTTGATCCAGCCCACATTTCAATTTAGGTTCACAATAAATTTAGGCCCACCTAGTTTTTGTTGGTTTTTCCAGTTTTTGGTGGGGTTTTTTTTCTTTGTTTCTTTTTTTCTTATTTCTTTTTTTCTTATTTCTTTCTGCTTTTTAGGGACTGATAAGCGTTGCGACTTACACCTTTACAGCGTCGGCTTTTTTTTGCCAGCTTTTCTTCCTGTTTTAGGAAGCAGCGACTGGATTGCCATTTGCTTGTAAACCGTGTCTGTGTTCTTCATATTTATGTAGAATTGCTCTTATGTAAAATATGTGGCTCTGGTAGATTGATTGCAAACACCGCCTCTTTTATGTGAACGTGCGCGTCTCTAGATTGGTAAACCCGGGTTGATTCAACTAGTTGATAAACGTTGTGACCCAGTTTAACCGTGGTTGTTAGGGTTAGTGCAGCCGGGGAACTGAAAGGAATCCAGGGCATGTTAACTTGATTCGTAGTAGCTACAGGCCTGACAACGTCTTTCAAAACATGACCTGCGCGAAAGAGAAAAAAATATGAATGCGTCATTGTACCCACCACTTCTGGAAATGCACTTCCGATTGCATATCTGCCCCCCCCCCACATTTCAAACCAAACTGACGCCCATGGCTTTTTTTTACATTTTTCTTTTCCGGCGGTTTATGCGCTTTGTTTCAATGTTTTTGACTCTTTATTCAATGTTTTGTCACTTTTTCAGACAATTTTGGTGCTTTTTTAATCTATTTGTCGCTGGCTGAGGAACTTTTTTGCCGAACTTTTATGAGGCCCAATATGTAAGTCAGAAGACTTCAGTATATGAGACATGCAGTAATACAGTCAAAATATTTGACTTTTTCTCTTAAATAAACACATGTCAATGAACTCTACATGTCTTTCCCTTTGTGATGCTCGGTGCCGGCGGCCGCTGTTTGTCCCGCGCCAGAGAGGCAGCATCCCGGTGTCGTGCCAATGTACTTACCCCCGCCAGGATTCGTATCCCCTGGCCGCGGGAGCGCGCGTGCACTCAGAGCGGAGTTTACCTGCTGCACTTCGCATTATTTAACTGCTGCCCTTCCTCTCCGGGAACCATCACCTTATCGTGGTGGAGAGGTTTGGGTGTCCCTATGAACCTGAGGGCTGTGTTGTCTGGAGCTTTGTGCTCCTGGTAGGGTCTCCCATGGCAAAGTGGTCTCAGGTGAGGGGCCAGACGAAGAATGGTTCAAAAAACCCTATGAAAAAACGAGGAAGGGATAGAGAGACCCTGCCCGGAGGAAGCCCGGGGCCCCCGTCTGGAGCCAGGCCCAGAGGGAGGGCTCGTCAGCGAGCGTCTGGTGGCCGGGTTTGCCACGGAGCCCGGCCGGGCACAGCCCGAAAAAGCTACGTGGCACCTATCTCTCCAGCCCATGGGCCCACCACCTGTGGGAGGAACCGCTGGGGTTGGGTGCGCTGCCACACGGGTGGCGGTGAAGGTCAGGGGCCTCGACGGACCAGACCCGGGCAGCAGAGGCTTGCTCTGGGGACATGGAATGTCACCTCGCTGTGGGGGAAGGAGCCGGAACTTGTGCGTGAGGTGGAGCGCTACCAGTTGGATCTGGTGGGGCTTACCTCTACGCATAGTCTCGGTTCTGGAACCGTACTCCTGGAGAGGGGTTGGACTCTTTTCTTCTCCGGAGTTGCCCAGGGTGTGAGGCGCCAGGCGGGTGTGGGGATACTCACAAGTCCCCGGCTGAGCGCCGCAACGTTGGAGTTTACCCCGGTGGACCAGAGGGTCGCCTCCCTACGCCTGCGGGTTGTTGGGGGGAAAACTCTGACTGTTGTTTGTGCATATGCACCAAACAAGAGTTCAGAGTATTCTGCCTTTTTGGAGACCTTGAATGGAGTCCTGTATGGGGCTCCGGAGGGGGACTCCATAGTTCTGCTGGGGGACTTCAACGCACATGTGGGCAATGACGGAGATACATGGAGAGGCGTGATTGGGAGGAACGGCCTCCCTGATCTAAACCAGAGTGGTTGTCTGTTATTGGACTTCTGTGCTAGTCATGGATTGTCTATAACAAACACCATGTTCGAACATAGGGATGCTCATAAGTGTACTTGGTACCAGAGCACCCTAGGCCGAAGGTCAATGATCGATTTTATAATCGTTTCATCTGATCTGAGGCCGTATGTTTTGGACACTCGGGTGAAGAGAGGGGCGGAGCTGTCAACTGATCACCATCTGGTGGTGAGTTGGGTCAGGGGGTGGGGGAAGACTCTGGACAGACCTGGTAAACCCAAACGGGTGGTGCGGGTAAATTGGGAACGTCTGGAGGAAGCTCCTGTCCGACAGACCTTCAACTCACACCTCCGGCGGAGCTTTTCGTGCATCCCTGTGGAGGCTGGGGGCATTGAACCTGAGTGGACAATGTTCAAAGTTTCCATTGCTGAAGCTGCGGCAGGGAGCTGTGGTCTTAGGGTCTTAGGTGCCTCAAGGGGCGGTAACCCTCGAACACCGTGGTGGACACCGGTGGTCAGGGAAGCCGTCCGACTGAAGAAGGAGTCTTTCCGGGATATGTTATCCCAGAGGACTCCGGAGGCAGTTGCAAGGTACCGAAGGGCCCGAAGGACTGCAGCCTCTGCCGTGAAAGAGGCAAAGCAGCGGGTGTGGGAGAAGTTCGGAGAAGACATGGAGAAGGACTTTCGGTCGGCACCAAGGCGCTTCTGGAAAACCGTCCGCCACCTCAGAAGGGGGAAGCGGGGAACCATCCAAGCTGTGTACAGTAAGGATGGGACGTTGTTGACCTCAACTGAGGAGGTAATAGGGCGGTGGAAGGAGCACTTTGAGGAACTCCTAAATCCAGCTGATGCGCCCTCTTTGTTAGAGGCAGAGCTGGAGGATGACGGGGGATTGTCGTCAATTTCCCTGGTGGAGGTCACTGAGGTAGTCAAACAACTCCACAGTGGCAAAGCCCCAGGGATTGATGAGATCCGTCCAGAAATGCTGAAAGCTCTGGGTGTGGAGGGGCTGTCTTGGTTGACACGCCTACTCAACATTGCGTGGAAGTCTGGGACAGTGCCTAAGGAGTGGCAGACCGGGGTGGTGGTTCCCCTCTTCAAAAAGGGGGACCAGAGGGTGTGTACCAATTACAGGGGTATCACACTTCTCAGCCTCCCTGGTAAAGTCTACTCCAAGGTGCTGGAAAGGAGGGTTCGGCCGATAGTCGAACCTCAGGTTGAAGAGGAACAATGCGGATTCCGTCCTGGGCGTGGAACAACGGATCAGCTCTTTACTCTAGCAAGGATCCTGGAGGGAGCCTGGGAATATGCCCATCCAGTCTACATGTGTTTTGTGGATCTGGAGAAGGCATATGACCGGGTCAATCCTGTTCGTAGTATTTATGGACAGGATATCGAGGCGTAGTCGTGGTATGGAGGGGTTGCAGTTCGGTGGGCTGGGGATCTCATCGCTGCTCTTTGCAGATGATGTGGTCCTGATGGCATCATCGGCCTGTGACCTTCAGCACTCACTGGATCGGTTTGCAGCCGAGTGTGAAGCGGCTGGGATGAGGATCAGCACCTCTAAATCTGAGGCCATGGTTCTCAGCAGGAAACCGATGGAGTGCCTTCTCCAGGTAGGGAATGAGTCCTTACCCCAAGTGAAAGAGTTTAAGTACCTTGGGGTCTTGTTCGCGAGTGAGGGGACAATGGAGCTGGAGATTGGTCGGAGAATCGGCGCAGCGTGGGCGGTATTACATTCTGTTTATCGCACCGTTGTGACGAAAAGAGAGCTGAGCCAGAAGGCAAAGCTCTCGATCTACCGGTCAGTTTTTGTTCCTACCCTCACCTATGGTCATGAAGGCTGGGTCATGACCGAAAGAAGGAGATCCAGGGTACAAGCGGCCGAAATGGGTTTCCTCAGGAGGGTGGCTGGCGTCTCCCTTAGAGATAGGGTGAGAAGCTCAGTCATCCGTGAGGAGCTCGGAGTAGAGTCGCTGCTCCTTCACGTCGAAAGGAGCCAGTTGAGGTGGTTCGGGCATCTGGTAAGGATGCCCCCTGGGCGCCTCCCTAGGGAGGTGTTCCAGGCACGTCCAGCTGGGAGGAGGCCTCGGGGAAGACCCAGGACTAGGTGGAGGGATTACATCTCCAACCTGGCATGGGAACGCCTCGGGATCCCCCAGTCAGAGCTGGTTAATGTGGCTCGGGAAAGGGAGGTTTGGGGTTCCCTGCTGGAGCTGCTCCCCCCGCGACCCGACCACGGATAAGCGGACGACGATGGATGGATGGATGGACTTCGAATTCACCTCTTAAATTGAACAAATAGCGACGTGGAAGACTCGACAGGGTTTTCCATAGTAACAAGGGTCTCTATTAATAAGGGTTTTTATTAGGCTATACGTTTATTTGTCTGTTACATTATGGTGACGTGTGAATTGTTTAATGCGTCCATTCTCTGTGGGTGTGTTCTGACGAGGATGCCTCGTCTTTTCTACCAGTCCCTCCCTCCCCTCTAACGTGATTTCTGTTTCAATTTGATTTAGTTTAATATGGCTTTTCAATTAGCCGCTTTGTTCACCTGTCTACCATATACTTTTGTTATAAAAAAACAGACAGCTCCATATTATCTGATGTTGTTTATTGTGACCTGGTAGACACGTGACATAACACACATGATGAGAGGACAGACCCTTTGGAAGTTAAGGGACAGGATACAGAAAATATCAGGTGAAAACAGCCTGATATTTTGTGTATCCCCTCTGTAACTTATATACACAAAGACACAAAGCAGCTGACCGGACGCTCCTCGCGCCGCGTCGGGATCGGGATCGGCTGCAGGGAAACACGCAGTTACACAACGTCTTCACCGCCTACATTGTCACAAACACATACGTAACATAACAGCACACCGTGCATCGTGTCACCCCCCGCGGTGTGTTATTTTTTCTAAAGACACTGATGTGTACGTTAACGACAATAACAGAGAGAAACCATCAAAGTCTGCAACCATAAATTGCTCTAGCTAACGTTCCGTTCTCGCATATCCGAAGAGCCGACTCTATTTTTAAAAATATAGCCTATAGAAATGAAATCATTATGTAATAATGAAATGAGTGCATTTTATTTTATTTAAAATAACTGATTAATTCAAAGAACAAAAAAATAATTATTTAGGCACACATTAGTTTTGACTGTCTGATCAGCCTCACATTCTGTTCCTGTCAATCATACACAAGGTGTCAACCAATTAGACGGCATGACGGAGGGGCCGAGCCGTCACACACACACACACACACACACACACACACACACACACACACACACACACACACCTCACCTCCATTTGTTTACTAAAGTCATGACAGAGAGACTCTGAGAGGGTCTTCTCGAAAACAGGACAAATTATTACTGAGAGAAGAAACCGCATCAGCCCCTCCAAAGTGAGGCAGCTTACATTTCTGAATGCAAATCTCTCATAAAATAAAAATATGATCAGCATTGTGTGTGTGTTCATGCTAGTTACACAAAACATAACTAGTGAGAGAGTTCATGCTGGTTATAACATCCCAATAAAGAAGAGAGAAAAATAGGGACCAGTTTAATCCTTTCAGTTGTTTATTTTTCTTTAATATGGGTTCTATTATGTTGTTCAGATTCAGATTGTATTTGTTTTGAATGTTGTTTCTATACATTAAAAAGTTGTAATTTAAATGCAAATGTTTAATAGTATTCTTTTTTCATAACAAACCAATGCATTTTTAAAGAAATTGTGAGACATTGTGAGTATGATTCATTTAATAATTTAATTAGAATTGTTTTTCACACCTATCATAGACAAAACATACATTTTTTTAAAGAGCCGTTTGTGAACCAAAAGAGCCGGCTCACGAAAAAGAGCCGGAATGCCCATCACTAATACGTATGGTTAAATAATTCGCGATTTCGTATTTTGAGTTTGGCCCTCTGAACTTATCATTGAACAGCCTCGGCATGAGACGGGACGGCATGACACGGGACCATGGATGTATTAAGAGAACGGCAGCCGTACCCGTCTCCATCTTTCACCTTTGATGCATGCGCGTTAGGTGAAATCTAGGTTTGATTTTCTGCCCTGTGACGTCATTTAAACTGTTCTTTACTCGTACCTACAAACTTGAATTTGTGTTCATAGTGAAGAATTCGTATTCGTAGAAATCAGAGTTGTACTCATGAATGTTTACAGTCATAGCTTCTAGAGTCACACTCACATAAAAATACAAATGTAATTTTATTGACTCACGTGTATGAAAACGTAATTGTGCATGCCTGAGTTAATTTACGCACAAATGTTTAAAATATGAATACGAATTCTTAAAGTTGTGCATACATCTTTTTGAAAGCTTTCTTACACCATAATTATATCCACAAACTTAATAACTCTGGTCTTTTAAATCAAATATAATCCAGTTATTTGAATTTTTTGAGGGCTCGCAGGTTGTGTGATTGTTAGATTTATATATTTTTACTGGAGTGAAACATTTTCTAACCCTAATAAACTGATCAGAAAACTCTCTGACACACTGTGGATTTATTGATCAGATAATAAACTGGAAGTATTGAATTGATACACCGCATATTCTGAAGGTGGTCATTGGAAGGTGTTTCTGGAGGATAGTCTCTCTTGGCAAAATATAAGACGCAGCAGAACAAAGGAAGTCTTTAGCAAGTCTTTCGGTACTTGCTCGGGTTTCTTGTGTGTAGAATTGGTTTCAAAGCACAAACTCTTTTCCACATCTGAGTCTGACTCTGTGTGGATTTTCTAAGACCTTTTTGAGATCTAGTCATACTTTGAAGAAAACAGGACGGGACCTTGATGAAGTGCAGCTGGCGATAAGATCCGTGCCTATAAATCTGGCTTTGAAACATAGACTTAAAATGTATTTTCAACAGTGTTCTGACTTTACTGTTTGTCTCCATGTGGATTCAATAAAGTTACCACTGGCTGCACGATATGAGGAAAATATACAATAATGTGGAATATCTTGGTAACGATATAACTTGTGATAAATAAACATACATTAAAGTGTTCTTAGTGCTGCAAAAAACTGCTTGTTGCGCTGGAAAAGAAAAGAATTTACAACTTTTATTTTGTTTTATTGAACAAATTGAACATTGAATAGAGAATGGAAAGAGGAAAGGTTTTCTACTGATGTTATCTTTCAACTAATACAAAAAATATGTATTTCACAGTGAGTCGCAGCCTTTCACAATGTGTTGATTGCGCCAGTTAATATCGCCATGACAATAAAAAAAACTATATATTGTGGAGCACCCCAGAGCTAGTTAACTAAACAGCTAATGTAAGTCCAAACTGCCTGCGAGCTTCTCCTGTACTGTACGGTAATTCCTCTACTATGAGACAGTAAGTCTCGTGGTTATGACCCAACCGTTAGCCTATTTTTATAAAAACGTCTGCTACGGAGCCATAACGTGAGGTACAAGGTAACGAAGCCTTTTATACATCGTCGTGTTTCTTTAGAAATAAACAACGGACAAATAAAGTCTTTAAACGCTTCAGATGTAAAGTTATTGGCTGTCAAAGTGACGCCAAAATGAATGGAAGTCAATGGAAGCTTACCCCCTTGGTTTGAAGCTACAAACACATTTGATTAGCATGAAAACATGTCCCAGAGAACGGTCGAGTGGGTACACATCTGTTATTAACCCCTTGGACAAAATACTCTCATTTTACTTACTTAGCCTACTCTACTTTACACTTTACATTACAAATATGTTCAATAACACGCAACATGTTATGTGCTCTTTTCCTAAAGCATTTATTTTGTTTCAGATCAGAATTCACCACAAATACAGACAGACGTACGTCCAACGTCAACACCAACTTCCTCTATTATCTTCTCTCCGGGCTGAAAGCGTCGCATCACTTAGTCGACATACGCATGACGTGTTTGACCATGTTTCCGATGCCGTCGAATATGTAGTGATAGTGATACTCTGTTTCCCACATGAAGGTCGGGGTGCTCACCACTTTGTTCTTCTCGTCCACATAGGCTTCGTGAGAAAGAACACGGTTAAGGTCAAAGCAGGAGGTATTTCAGACCATCACAAAAGAAAGGAAAGATTTTGCATCGTTTCTGCAGCTGGCCGATTCAAACATACGCAGGGCCCTATTTTAACGATCTAATCGCACGGCGTGAAGCGCCTGGGCCAGGTGCGTTTAGGGCGTGTCCAAATCCACTTTTGCTAGTTTGACGGCGGAAAAAAGTCGGTCTTAAACTAGCAAAGACACTTGCGTCGGGCTTTTCACTCCACCGGGTGCAAGATAGGACCCTCAGAGTTATTTGCTTCCTTCAATACTAGCCAAAATGGCTAATAACTTTACAATGTAACACGCCAAAGCAAAGTTTTTCCAGCATTTGTCGGGCCCACCATTTTTGTGTCCTCCCCAAAGTTGAAACAACCCCAAATGAAAGGTGCCATAGACATAACATCAATATGGACGTTGCTGTGAGGATTCAGCTGCTAACATGCGTAAAGAGAGTCTTGTCAAAGGATATGTATGGCTCGCGGACGTTGTGGCGAGCGCCCATGCTCTTCACCGCCTGCACCATGTTTGTGTTTGGCCAGTTCCCCCAGCGGGTGTTGTCGTCCTTCTCGTACCCCATGGTTACCTCGATGCTGGGCAGCACGCGGCACGCCAGCATCGGAGCCATGCTGGCCAGTCTGAAACAGGAGCAGGTTGTTATTAAGATATTCAACAACGTTTTGCATACAGGCCTAGAATATTTTGCACATATCGAGCAGCCCTAGTCTCCAGTTTTTCAGTTTTTTATTGAACCAATGGCTACAGGAAATGATTATGCTGGCCGGTTGTTATCCTTTGATAATCCAGGCTTTAATTCCTGTAATCCTGAGTCTGCTATCATCTCACACCTGCCAGCGGGAGTCCTTCCACCTGACCCTTATATCACCCCGTCACTCCACGCAGCAGCCAAAGGATCAGTCACTGTCTATCAGATCACAGACTGCATACTGCCTAGCGTTGGAGCCTTCTTTCGTTCCTTTTCGGAATTTGCTTGGTCAAATCAGTCCATCTGAGACTGTCCTCCCCCGAAAATGCTCCTAGACCATTGACCAAGAACAGATCCAAATTCTCTTTTGTACCACAAGCCATAAAAGCCTTAAATCAGTCAAAATAAGCTAGATAACCAGCTGGCCTGGTCATACCCGAGGGTGTATAGTATATTGTAGTGTGTGATGTATATTCTCCATGTTATGTCTGTCGGTGTCTGATGTAGGGACTATTTGTTTGTATCATATGTCTGATGTATGGACTATTTTTATGTATTATATGTCTGATGTAGGGACTATTTGTTTGTATCATATGTCTGATGTAGGGACTATTTGTTTGTATCATATGTCTGATGTAGGGACTATTTGTTTGTATCATATGTCTGATGTAGGGACTATTTGTTTGTATCATATGTCTGATGTAGGGACTATTTGTTTGTATCATATGTCTGATGTATGGACTATTTTTATGTATTATATGTCTGATGTAGGGACTATTTGTTTGTATCATATGTCTGATGTAGGGACTATTTGTTTGTATCATATGTCTGATGTAGGGACTATTTGTTGGTATCATATGTCTGATGTAGGGACTATTTGTTTGTATCATATGTCTGATGTAGGGACTATTTGTTTGTATCATATGTCTGATGTAGGGACTATTTGTTTGTATCATATGTCTGATGTAGGGACTATTTGTTTGTATCATATGTCTGATGTAGGGACTATTTGTTTGTATCATATGTCTGATGTAGGGACTATTTGTTTGTATCATATGTCTGATGTAGGGACTATTTGTTGGTATCATATGTCTGATGTCATGTCATGAAGAGCCTTGCGACTGTGCCGCAAACCCAACTGCCCCACGGGGACAATAACATTATCTACTACTGCGTTTGTTCAAGCCCCATTTATGTTTCTAGTGGCGGCGGCCATAGTAGTTCTGACGGGAGCAAAGCAGGAAGTAAGGTGAGGAAGTAGAAGAGCGCCAAATGTCCTGGTAAGGCGGCAGGTCTCGCTTTGCCAGACCTTCCTCCACAGCGCTGCGGAGGAAGGTCTGGCGAGTCCACACAACATTCCTGGATGGGAGGACAACGTGCTCTGGTTTATTGGCATTTCTTTGAACCAATCACAATCGTCTTGGGCGGTGCTAAGCTCCGGACGGAGCCACGGTGCCTCTGCTAAATAGTCTCTGGAAGGAACTTGTTTTGGTGGAAAATGTGTACGTTCAAAAGTAGTTTTAGTCGTGCAACAGAAAACTCAGATTGGACAGATAGTCTAGTTAGCTGTCTGGATTTACCCTGCAGAGATCTGAGGAGCAGTGATTGGTTTAAAATATGCCAATAAACCAGAGCACATTTTTCTCCAATACCAGAAGCCTGTGTGTGGACTAGCCAGACCTTCCTCCGCAGCGCTGTGCAGGAAGGTTTTTTAAAGTTAAAAGAAACTCAACAAGGTACAACACCGCCACTATCAACGTAAAGATGAGTCGTAATTCACAACTGATGGATTAAATGTCTATTAAATGATGTACGTACCCAATCGGCTTGCGTGAGCGGTGGAATTCTTTAAGCACCCTCTCCACGTCGTTGTGCAGCTTGAAGTCTTTGCCGTCCTTCACAAAAGTGCATCTAAAGAGTCACAAACTAAGATTAGTGCTTCATCTTCTTCACCACACAGTCGTAGAGTGATGACTTTAGCTATGTCCCAATTCAGGGGCTGCAGCTTAGCGTCTTTGTGTGTTTTTTGCCAACATGGTCTTACAGCAGTTCGTGAAATGGGCATGCTACTTTTAATCTATTGATTCGTGTACGCGGACACGATTATCTCAGGTTTTTTCGTGGTGCTCAGCACATAATGGGAAGCATCTATACGGAGGTTGGGTTCAGGAAAAGAATAACGGGGAAAGGACACGCCACACGCAGGACCACAATCCCCGGTCTTCTGGGTGAAAGTCCTGTGTTGTTTGACCCATCCAACCAACCTCGTTCCGCAGATTTTTCGGCTTTTCATACAACTCGCTACCGTAGTCGTGCTGTGATCACGAACGATGCTTCCCATTGAAATATATTAGATTAAAGTTTGTGCTCACCACCACGACGAAAACGACAGAAATGTGTCCGTATACACGAATCAATAGATTAAATAACGTGACCATTTCATGAACTGTTGTTTTTGCTCACAGGTTCTTGGTGACGCCGTGGCCTCCGGGGAAGATGACAGCGTCAAAGCTGTTGACGTCCAGCTTGGAAAGGTCCTGCATCTGCGTCATCCCCTGACCGTGGCTGAAGCGAGCCGCCTCCATCATCATGTTCCTATGTGACGGCCAGAAATAATCATAAATACTACCTTATGGAATTAATCAAGTCAGGCGGTGTGTTTTTTTATCGTTCTATCTTTGATTGCTCTTGATTTTGTATGTATTTTATTTAGGGATGCACTGAATCCAGATTTTTGGGGTTCAGCCAAATACTGACCCGCTAGGAACACAAGTTCATGGCCGACGGGAAGACAACACAAGGGTTGAGTTTGCTTTTGCTCACAAGAAAAGTTTCTTGTGTGCAGAAGAGAAAATAAATCCCTTTAGGGGCTACGTAAGAAATAAAGTATTCCAGGACAAAATAGAAGCCTACCGGTTCTCCCCGGAGCCGGGCTGCTTCCTCATGTGGTCCATCACGTGCATCTGCTGCTGGTTCGGAGCAAACATCTGGAAGCGAGCGCCATTACGGCTCAGGTGGTACATGGTGCTGAACACAGAGTGTGTGAGTTATCATCTCTGTGTGGTTTAATGTTCCTGCAATGATGTGAAACTGTGATACTTACTAAACTCCCTCGTGGACGTCAGTCCCGTCCCACCAGCCACATCCGGAGAAAACCTGGATCACATTTTGATTCACAAATCACAACAAAGCACACACTAATAAATACTTTTTTATTTCAGGCAGTGGCACCCAGGCTGTGGAATGCACTGCCTGAGGAAAGGGCGCCCGGGTACGTCAGGTGGTAGTGCGCGCGCCCATGTTTAGATGTTTGTTCCTCGACGCAGAGGCCTGGTGTTTGGGTCTGACCTGCTGCAATTTCCTGCATGTCTTCCCCCTCTCTCTCCCCTTTCATGTCTGAGCTGTCCTGATGATTGAACGCAGAAATGCCCCCCAAAAAACACCCTCTATAGTCCCACAGCCCTATGTTCCCACAGCCCTATGTTCCTACAGCCCTATGGTCCCACAGCCCTATGTTCCCACAGCCCTATGGTCCCACAGCCCTATGTTCCCACAGCCCTATGTTCCTACAGCTCTATGTTCCCACAGCCCTATGTTCCTACAGCTCTATGTTCCCACAGCTCAATGGTCCAACAGCCCTATGTTCCCACAGCCCTAAGTTCCCACAGCCCTATGTTCCTACATCGCAATGGTCCCACAGTGCTATGTTCCCACAGCCCTATGTTCCCACAGCCCTAAATTCCCACAGCCCTATGTTCCCACAGCCCTAAATTCCCACAGCCCTATGTTCCTACAGCCCTAAGTTCCCACAGCCCTATGTTCCCACAGCCCTATGTTCCCACAGCCCTATGTTCCCACAGCCCTAAATTCCCACAGCCCTATGTTCCTACATCGCAATGGTCCCACAGTGCTATGTTCCCACAGCCCTATGTTCCCACAGCCCTATGTTCCCACAGCCCTAAATTCCCACAGCCCTATGTTCCTACAGCCCTAAGTTCCCACAGCCCTATGTTCCCACAGCCCTATGTTCCCACAGCCCTATGTTCCCACAGCCCTTTGTTCCCACAGCCCTATGTTCCTACATCGCAATGGTCCCACAGCCCTTTGTTCCCACAGCCCTATGTTCCCACAGCCCTATGTTCCCACAGCCCTATGTTCCCACAGCCTAATGGTCCCACAGCCCTATGGTCCCACAGCCCTATGTTCCCACAGCCCTAAGTTCCCACAGCCCTATGTTCCTACATCGCAATGGTCCCACAGTGCTATGTTCCCACAGCCCTTTGTTCCCACAGCCCTATGTTCCCACAGCCCTAAGTTCCCACAGCCCTAAATTCCCACAGCCCTATGTTCCCACAGCCCTAAATTCCCACAGCCCTATGTTCCTACAGCCCTAAGTTCCCACAGCCCTATGTTCCCACAGCCCTATGTTCCCACAGCCCTATGTTCCCACAGCCCTAAATTCCCACAGCCCTATGTTCCTACATCGCAATGGTCCCACAGTGCTATGTTCCCACAGCCCTTTGTTCCCACAGCCCTAAGTTCCCACAGCCCTATGTTCCTACATCGCAATGGTCCCACAGCCCTTTGTTCCCACAGCCCTATGTTCCCACAGCCCTATGTTCCCACAGCCCTATGTTCCCACAGCCTAATGGTCCCACAGCCATATGGTCCCACAGCCCTATGTTCCCACAGCCTAATGGTCCCACAGCCCTATGGTCCCACAGCCCTATGTTCCCACAGCTCTATGTTCCCACAGCCCTATGGTCCCACAGCTCTATGGTCCCACAGCCCAATGGTCCCACAGCCCTATGTTCCCACAGCCCTATGGTCCTACAGCCCTATGTTCCTACAGCCCAATGTTTCCACAGCCCTATGTTCCCACAGCTCTATGTTCCTACATTTCTAAGATTTTTCTTAAAATTAGGCCATATGTTCCCACAGCCCTTTGATCCCACAGCCCTTTGTTCCCACAGCCCTATGGTCCCACAGCCCTATGTTCCCACAGCCCTATGTTCCTACAGCCCTATGTTCCTACAGCCCTATGTTCCCACAGCCCAATGTTCCTACAGCCCTATGTTCCTACAGCCCTATGTTCCCACAGCCCTATGGTCCCACAGCCCTATGTTCCCACAGCCCTATGTTTCCACAGCCCTATGTTCCCACAGCTCTATGTTCCTACATTTCTAAGATTTTTCTTAAAATTAGGCCATATGTTCCCACAGCCCTATGGTCCCACAGCCCTATGTTCCCACAGCTCTATGTTCCCACAGCCCTATTTTCCCACAGCCCTATGTTCCCACAGCTCTATGTTCCTACATTTCTAAGATTTTTCTTAAAATTAGGCCATATGTTCCCACAGCCCTATGTTAGGGTTAGGGGGTTAGGGTTAGTGTTAATGTGGGACCACAGGGCTGTAGGAACATAGGGCTGTGGGAACATAGGGCTGTGGGAACATAGGTCTGTGGGAACATAGGGTTGTGGGACCACAGGGCTGTGGGAACAGGTCTGTGGGAACATAGGGCTGTGGGAACATAGGGCTGTAGGAACATAGGTCTGCGGGACCATAGGTCTGTGGGAACATAGGGCTGTGGGAACATAGGGCTGTGGGAACATAGGGCTGTAGGAACATAGGTCTGTAGGAACATAGGGCTGTGGGAACATAGGGCTGTGGGAACATAGGCACGCTCCCAGGGATAAACTGCAAAAGGGTCCAATTTTGGAAATAAAGACCGCCCTGCCCCCCTTCCACTAGACTGGCTACGGGCCTGATAGATATATTTCACTCACCACTGCAATATTGGTATTCCCCCAGTTGCCGTAGTCCCCATGGTGCACAAAGCAGGCCGGCTGGCGAGACAGAACAGCCAGCGTTTGTTTCGACAGCAGAGTCCTGGATGCCAGCATGATTTATCTTCAACCTCTCAGTGTCTGGAGACAGAAATGTGACTGAACGGTTTGTTTGTTACAGAGCCTGTGAAAGACTTTGAATGGTGGTAACATCTCACTGTGCCGGTTTATATACCTGCAGAGTGTGATCGTGTGACGTTACAACGTAAGCTATTTTCTAAGAAAAGCCATCGCTTCTTCGCCTCGACTGCCCTTCCCCCGCCAGACACTCTTCCCTTTTAATACCCTGTTTATTCACCTGATTAACTTAAGTCATTTGGCAACAAATGACACCTGAGCCTTGGAGAGTAATCTAAACATGTAGCACTTTAACCCGTGGAACTCTTTGCATGGCGTTCAGATGGAGAAACCTGCAGAAATAAAGTTTTTCATAAAGTTTTAAATGTTGACGGATGGTTTCTGCACAACACTCTTCGTCCATGTTCATCTTTCTGAAAATGTTTCCAGTGTCGGAAGAAGTATTCAGATCCTACCACAACTTTTGGACTGTACAGTACTGGAGTAAATGTACTTAGTTACATTCCACCGCTGGGATGAATATATTTGACCAGTTTTGTCTTCGCCATTTGACATGATACCTTCACTCTAGATTTCTAGATTCTAGATAATTTTAGTTGCTTTTTTCTAGGTTTTTGTCGCTTTTTTCAATGTTTTTATTGTGTTTTTGTCACTTATTCGACATTTTTGTCACTGTTTAGAGGATTTTGTCGTTTTTTTTAGAGCATTATTCACTTTTTTTCTAGGATTTATGTCGCTTTTTACATTTCACCCCTGCTTTACACAGTGCAAGGCCGGCTGTATGCCCTTTAAAGTCTATTAGGTTGTAAGGCTCTTACTCGCTATAATGCGTCTACCACGTCTAGACAGTAAAGCCAGAAATACCCCGGTGAGACGGAAATGTCAAAGTCAATATATACTGTTCAAGCAAAACTGCAGCTGCAGGCAGCACGTGCCAAAGAGAGTTGCAAAGAGCAGACCCAAAATAAATCTGGGGATTTTTTATTTTTTTTACAGTTTTCAGCAGAGATCCAGAATGAAAATCTGCATAAAGTTTTTGGTTTTTTGAAAGAGCACATATGTATGTTTTACAAAAAGATATTTCTACATTTTAACAAGATATTTTTTCTTTTATTTTAACTGTGTTGACTGTGTTCTATTAAAACAAGTAGGAATGTTAGTCCTACTCAAGGCCACCTAAACCCAGACCAAGTCATTACCAAGACCAGAGCGTATCAAGACCGAGACTTTCAGGGGTTGAGACCCAGACAAGACCAAACATCTGAAACATACAGTATATAAGTATATCCTAGCTATTACGTGTAGCTAATATTCGCTAAA
>CM042425.1:43254615-43277115 GCA_023631565.1 Gymnocephalus cernua | reverse complement strand
GAGATGATCAGACCATTAAACACACAACTGGTTGATCCTTCACACTTTCTAAACTACGAGGATTCTTCTTTACTTTTAATACTTTAACTACATTTTCCTGAAGATACTTACAGACTTTTACTGACGTAAAACATTTTCACTGCAGGACTTGAACTTGTAACAGAGTATTGTGTAGTATTAGTACTTTTACTGCAGAAAATGATCTGAATACTTCTTCCACCACTCATGAAAGGTGCTATACAAATAAAGTTATTAGACAGACAGACAGACAGACAGCTATAGACAGACAGACAGCTAGATAGATAGACAGACAGACAGACAGACAGACAGACAGCTATAGACAGACAGACAGACAGACAGCTATACATAGACAGATATACTTTATTCATCCTAAACTGGGAAACTACTCTCTATTATTATTATTATTGTTGTGCCGTTCCTCACCGTCCAGAAGCTTGGGGTCAATGTACCCGAGGACATCCGCCACCCCCAGCTCTTGTTTCGGGCAGGTGCCTCCGTGCACCCGGAGCCAGGCCGGTTCCGCCAGAGCCGTGCACAGCGCCGTGATGGACAGAGCCCCGGGCAGCGCCGACACCAGGCTCCGCTCCGGCTGCTTGGGCACGGAGGTGCCCCCCCTCCGCCTCCGGCCTCCGGGGACAGTGGAACCCGGCGGGGCATACATGGCCTGGGTGGTAACCGTGTGACAGCGGCCCTGGCGCTCTGTTCACGTTGGTATCTAACGTGTTTTAAAGCGTAACAATCTCCAGCTGTTGGACATCAACGGGGATACAATGGGCAGACGGCGGTTGGGGCTAGAAGGGATACAGCTACGCAAAATCTCGGCTAATATAACAATATAAATGTACGTTCACACAGGAGACATGCGTTTAGTCCTCGCTAGTGGTTCAATCTACACCACGATCTTTTTACCTAACTTAAGTACTCGTTTTAGTGCCTAAACTTAACTGTCGTTGCCGTAACTGTATCCCTTCTTGACCTCCAGGCCTGTTAGCTTAGTTGTTAGCTTAGCCGTTAGCTCTGTTGTTAGCGTATGAAGCTAACGCCAAATCTCGTCAACTGTCATACAAAAATAAACGTAATACAAACTAAATCAGATGAACGACAACCTATTAGTCGATGTAGCCAACTGCTCCGATGGAAACCGGCCAACGGCTCGATACAGAGAAAACAAAGACAAAACAAAACAAAAGGCAGCTTTACGCTTCCTGTAAAAACAGTCACTTCCTTGTTAACACGACTCTTCTTCGTGGTTCCAAAAGGCTGCGGTCTAAACGCGAGTGCAGCTCCATGCTGCCACCCACCGGTGACGCAGCGGAACTACATTACATTACATGTCATTTTTTATTTATTTTAATTTTATTTTTATATCAAGCTTTAATGAAGAATGTGGACATATAGTAGAAAACAACATCTTCTGTACATCTTAACAGTCTACAAGCCAGGGGGTTACTAAAGGAAAAATAAAAATAAATAAAAAAATAACAAGCAAAAACACATAATACTAATATGTTTGTAAAGCTTACAGAGGTCAGACGATCTAACATCTTTTTTGTTTGTACAGTTAGAAATGGAAAAGATGCATTGTTTAATATTGGCAGCCAGCTTCAAAAAGTTTGGCTTCTTTTTCAAAAACTTTCAAAATTTGGTTAAAATAATTATTAAATTCATCACATAACACTCTGAATAAAGCTTTCTATCATATTGAGTGAGTCCAAACAATACATTTTCCCAAAGTAATGTGAATTGAGGGTAAATATGAACAGCAATAAAACAATAATGATAATGTTTATCTGCTCCAAACTTTCTTGGTATGTTGGCAAGACCAAAATAAATGCACCAGTGTTTCATTCATTTCTCCACAAAAAGTACAGCTGATACATTACACGTACCAGCATGTAATTACAATTACATCACATTACATGAGGATACAGGATATGTCGTCACGACACAGCGCCCCGCCCCCAGGGATTACGTCATCCTCCGCCTTCCTTCATCTTGAGCTGCTCATGTTCATTGTTTGTGTTGGCAGTAGAGGAAGTTGGTGCAAGTATATTTTTCACTATTGTAGTCTCGAGATAATTCACTGTTTTATTATTAGAATGCCTGGAAGACACTGCTGTATAAGGAACTGCTCCAGTTCCTCCCATGATTTCCGTGGACAGCGTCGGAACCAGGTGTTACAGTTCTTCCGTATCCCGACATGGAAGAAGCATGAAGGAGAGCATGTCTCCGATGTGACCAGGAGACGGCGGGTTTCTTGGGTGGCTGCTATTAGAAGACAGGACATCACTTTCGACCACATCTCCCCGTCCATGAGAGTGTGTTCTCTGCACTTTCATTCGGGTAAGTTCTCTTAAAATGTGTTTATGTTGTCGGCCAGGGTCCAAAATTAACTTAGGGGGGGGGGGTGTGATGATGTGGGGGCCAAGGGAACTTTATCAGGATGCATAGTATCCTGGATCCATGAAATAACTGGCCTTTACAAATAAAAAGCTGGTTGGATTTTACCTCATTTTTTTATAATGAAGGCATTTAGATCAATTTCCAAAAGGTGATTTTTGTATTCCTCTTTCTAGTCAACTTTACCATGGTTGTATTCACTTATGCTGAGCGCTGTATCTATCAAACTGTTGTCCCCTCGTGTCCTTAGCCTTTGTGTCTGCCAGCTTAAAGCATTGATTAAATTGATGAGTTTTCATAATCAAATTATTCTGTTCTAGGTAAACCTTCATATGAGATGTTTGAGAACCACCCTGACTGGACACCATCTTTGCGGTTAGGCCACAGTGATGTTAAGAAAACCGATGAGGCGAGATATCGGCGGCTAATAAAGCGCAGGACCCAGCACCAGGAGCAAGCGCCGCCGCTGGCACAGCACCAAGAGCAGCCGCCATCCCCAGCACGTGAGCAAGCGCCGCTACTGGCACAGCACCAGGACCAGGCGCACCAGCAGCCGCCATCTCCGGCACAGGAGCAAGCGCCGCTGCTGGCACAGCATCTGGACCAGCCGCCATCCCCAGCACAGCACCAGGACCAGGCGCACCAGCAGCCGCCATCTCCGGCACAGCACCGGGATCCGCCATATCCGGCACAGGAGGAATGTGCACTCTGCACAGCTAGACGAGATGTTCTCAACAGTCTTTTGGAGGAAAACAGGAAGCTGAAGGAGGAGCTTGAAGAGTACCGGATGAATGAGAACTTTCTGAGTGGTGATGAGAACAGAGTGACGTATTACACGGGACTTCCGAGTTACGTAATGTTTCAGACACTTCTACTCAGTCTCGCGCCATATCTGCCTCAAGGTAGGCTGAAGAAGCTCTCACCCTTCCAGCTTGTCCTGTTGACTCTCATGCGCCTCCGACTAGACCTGCCGATACAGCACCTCGGCCGTCTGTTTCGGGTGCACAGGACAACAGCCGGTGATGCCTTCCACCATACTCTCAGTGTGATGTACTCACGGCTGTCCCCACTGGTGTACTGGCCAAGCAGGGAAAGTTTATTGGCCAGTATGCCGCACAAGTTTGTGGAATCGTTGGGGAGAAACGTGGCCGCCATTGTGGACTGTTTTGAGGTTTTTATCGAAAAACCCTCAAATGTACTTGCACAGGCACAGAATTATTCTCAGTCTAAACACGCATACACCATGAAATACCTAATTGTGACTACACCCCAGGGTGTAATTTCTTTCGTATCCGAAGGGTGGGGCGGGCACACTAGTGACCAACATATAACAGAGCAAAGTGGCGTCCTAAACAAACTGTTGCCAGGTGACGTTGTGCTGGCAGATAGGGGATTTAATATCAGGGAACGTGTGGGTATGATGTGTGCTGAGGTAAAGGCACCTACTTTCACACAGGGTCGTGCACAGCTGGAGGCGAAGGACGTGGAGGAGACGAGGGCCATCGCACATCTCAGGATTCACGTGGAGAGGGTGATCGGTGTTGTGCAGAACAAATTTAAATTCTTAAACTCAACTGTACCTGTGAACATGCTTCTCAAATGTGAAGGTGAAAACATAATGGCGTTGGACAAGGTTGTCACTGTTTGCTGTGCCTTGACAAATATGTGCGAAAGTGTTGTCTGAGTGCGGACTTTGTTTAGTTTAAACTACAGTTTAAAGTGCCCATATTATGAAAAAATCACTTTTTCTGTGATTTGGGGTGTTATTTTGTGTCTCTGGTGCTTCCACACACATACAAACTTGGAGAAAAAAAACCATCCATGTTGTTCTGAGTGAGATACGGTTTCTGGATGATTCCTGCCTTCAGTCTCCTGGTGAGCTGGTCAAAACCTGCACGGCTTTCTACGTCAGTAGCCGAGACGAGGTGGCTAACCGTAGCATGCTAGCTCGTTCTCAATGGCAAAACGCTGCTACAACACACACTAGTTCACCATAATCTCCAGAAGAACTACTTCCTGTCCCTGTTCTGCAGGTATTCCACTCTAAGGTGGAAGTGTTCCCTGTTTAGAAGAAGTCTCCCTGCTGATCCTGACTTGAAGTTAGAGAACAAAGCTAGCTAGCTGATGTGATCTTACCGAGCTACTGAGCATGTGGGACTCACTACAAAGATGGTATAGAGGTGAGATGTCACTCTGTAGCTAAAACAGAGAGCTCAACACACAGGGGGAAAAGAGGAGCTGCAGCAATGTGCAGTACAACAAAAATATGGTGTTTTTTGAGAATTAAACCATGTAAACCTATTCTGGTACAACCTCTAAATACTATTATGAACCAGATAATGAGCATAATATGTCTGCTTTAATCTACTGTGAAATGACAGTTGAAATAAATTCTTGAAACACCTTCATATGACTTAACAGTATTTATTGAGAACTCAGAATGAACAGTGTATTAATGTAATGTCAAAAAAAGTGTCTCACAGAGGTATTGATTAGGTACATGGGTCATCTTAAAATTTTGAAAAAACGCTAGGTTTGTATTGCGGTTATGTAATAGCATTATACAGTTGTATAAGTCACATTAAGAACTTTATATTTTGGCTCTTATCGCTTGATAAGAATCAAATTTCCATTGTTAATGATGACTCAACAAAAAAAAAATCAACTTCATGATGAACGTAGCTATAAATACGTGCATGATGAAGACCATAGACTGTAAAAAAGAAAGATAATAAATAAGATTCTTATATGTTTTGAAGGTTATGAGATGGGAAAAGACAATACATCTTCTATCGTTGTTCTGATTGGTTATGTTTAGGCACGAGGAGTGAGATTGGTCAGGGTAAAAGGGTTAGAACACATGGTAAGCCAATCAGAGGCTGAGAAAGGCAGAGTAGGGCGGGACATGCGTCGTCATCCTAGGAAATGCAAATTCGCGCACCGGATAAGCAAAGATGGCGGTATTTCCGACATGGTTGTTGTTGTGAACTGTTGTAGTTTGTCCTTTGGTGCGAACACGTCGCTTTTTCTCTTCCAGTTGACAAGCCAGCAGCACAGCGCGTGTGTTAGAGTGCGTGGTGGCGTTTGTTAACTGATTTAAACGGTCAGCAGCGAAACTAACGGCTTTTAACGGTCAGCAGTAACTGACAGCAGCGGGACTCCAAGGCAACGACAGGTAAGACTTCATTTCCTGCATTCAGATAACTTTATATTCACCAATTCACGGCTAAAATACATTTATTTAGCATTTGTGAAGAAGAAAAACACAGACGACAATTCAAAATATATCAAACTTATAACAGAAAGTATGTTGTTGTGGGTCATTGGGCATTTCTAAGTGGGTATATGGAAATCCTGGAGCTTTCTTAGTAGACTACAGTGGTTTTGCGTAATGGCCAGGCGTCCATGCTTACGCAAGGTAGCGTAACCCCTTACGCAAGGTAACGTGACCCCATGTGTTCAGGTCCTATCTCCTGACCAATCGGCTACCCTAACCTTAACCACGAGGTCAATGCCTAACCCCAACCAATCAGGCTGCTATTGCAAATGCAAATGTCCCATTTAAATGCATTGAGTTATTTGCCGAAAAACATAAATGTTTATTAAAGCGCCCCCTAATTGTCGATCTTTGCCAAATTTGGTACAGAGCATCGCAGTGGGATGATGAACAAGGTTGTCAGTTTTTTTGCTGATACCATTTAATTTGGCCGACATATGATTACATTTAGTAGCTAGGTAGGATAATTTGCTTGGTCTTTAAATGCGCATGCTTTAACGTAGCAAAATTATTTTTGCAACTTTTGGTCACAAGTATCTGGAGGTGCTACGTAGCAGGTTTCGTGCAAATCGGTCGCACGGCCTAGGACGAGTTGGAAAAAGTTGGTGGATTGGCGGGTCTTGGCGTGGCCATAGCAGGAAAAAACAGTATCGCCACCGGGGCCGACACGTTGTCTTAAAGGTGCTCTAATGGCGTTTTTCCAATGCTAGTACCAGCTCGGCTCGGCCGCGTTCGCCCGTGCTCCTTTTTCCATTGCAGATTAGTATCGCGTCATGCGTGAAACGTGAATTACACCGGCCGTTCCCAAGCTGGCGCGCGCCATCGTGACGTCAAAATGACGCAGATCGTTTTGACGCGCCCGGATTTATAGCGCGCGAGCAGAGGTCGCGGAAACAGGAAGCACGAACGAGTTGGAGGACAACGTGATGCCAGGACTCTCCGAGTGACTGCAGGTCTCTCTGGTAAACTTACCGGGTTAAGATGAGTTCTTTTAGGGTGAATGAAAGGCTCGATCCCACCAAGTAGATCATCCAATCAGATCGCAGCATTGACACCAGTTCTGACCTTGTTTACCTTTTTCTTCTTCTTCTAGTCCGTAGAAATAACAACAAAGTCGGGACCCTTTCCTCATTAGCGCCACCTCTGTTCAGGAGAAGACTGCGACTAGTGTCGCGACCACCACACGCCGTTATAAATACTCACGGCGATCCCGTGACGACAACATTTTTTGTCACACATACAGCAAACATCTCCTCACTATCTGCTACCTGTTAACACTGTAAAAAAACGCGGTCTCTGTAGACAGCCCAGGCTCCACAAACGCCAACAAAAACAAACTGCGCGGACCTGCACCACCAAACATAACAGTCTTCCAGCTTTCCAGCCAATAACCGACAAGAAGGATTTGGGGGTGGGGGGTTGGATGAGGAGCAGGGAGGGGCGAGCTAGCCTCCGTCACCCAGCGTGGCCTAGCGGTCCAGGAACTGAAGTATGTGTCCACACAGACGGACATGAAGGACGCTTTGACCCCGGTCCAGACGCTCAGCGCTCACCCGGACTCCCGGTGCTGGTTCGTCAGCTGGAACCCGACCGGGACGCTGCTGGCCTCCTGCGGGGGGGACAAGGCCATCCGGATCTGGGGGCGCGAGGGTGAGACATCAACTGACTTGAACAAGTAAAAATACAATAAAATAAGAAATATATTCAGTACAATACGAGACAAAACATGAACAAAAAGTTGTATTATTGTTTTTTAAATTATAGATAGACCATCCGGATCTGGGGACGAGAGAGTTGGCCGTCAACTAAATTTATTTGTTTATTTTTTTATATTATTTTCACTGATACTTTTTATTTATTTATTTATTTTATTCAATATTTCAGAATAAAACTTTTAAGGCATTTCTCACATTGATACAATTTGAACTTAATAATCAGTTTTAAAGAATCTAAAGCGTCTCGTCTCATCCCTGCTGACCGCCGGTCGCCGTCCCGTCTGCAGGCGACTCGTGGATCTGTAAGAGCGTCCTTCAGGATGGACACCAGCGCACCGTGAGGAAGGTGGCGTGGTCGCCCTGTGGGAACTATCTGGCCTCCGCCAGCTTCGACGCCACCACATGCATCTGGAAGAAGAAGAACGAAGACTTTGAGGTTAGATGAGAGGTTCTGTGTGTGTGTGTGTGTGTGTGTGTGTGTGTGTGTGTGTGTGTGTGTGTGTGTGTGTGTGTGTCCTCCAGGTCGACGGCTTTAGCCTGGCGAATTCAACACTTTATCACTTTTTTTGACGTTTTTTCCAACATTTTTTGTCACTTTTCCCCAACTTTCTTGTATAAAAATGTTTTCAAACGCTATAAAATGTAATAATTCAATGAAAGTAGTGAACTGATCATTTATTTTCCTTGTGTACGTTATGAATCCGCGGCGTGTTGTTCACTACCAAGTCTGTTTGTAACCGTTGGCTACCGACAACTTTATCTTGGCTTCACCTGTTAGATACAGACGTTACAGACGTGAACTAACCACGGACCGCTGCGTCGCTGCAGACTGAACAGGATATGATTTTCCTGAGCTGGCGAGGGTTCTCGTTGGCCTGGACATTTTTATTGGAAACACTACCTTTGTAGATCTCACAGTTTTTTTTATTTATTTTTACCTTTTTGTCTTCCAGAGTTTGACGGTGTTGGAGGGACACGAAAACGAGGTCAAGTGTGTGGCGTGGGCGCCGTCAGGGAATCTGCTGGCGACCTGCAGCCGAGACAAGAGCGTCTGGGTGTGGGAAGGTTTGTGTTCACGCACGCACGCACAGAGAAGGGTACGGAACTTGTACATGTACAAGTTCTTCCAGACGGCGCAGTCGACCAATTTTCTGATCACCGGAGTACTTCCAGTCTGAAATATCACCTAAATGCAGTACACACAAAAGTACACACACTTGATACCAGCAAATCATTCAAGGAAACAAACGGAGGCTTCGGCAGACTACGTTAGATGCAGCGTGTGGGAGAAGAATAGATAAACAAAGGCAAGAGAAGCTAACAAACGCCATAGTGAAGTGGAAAGCCACAGACTGCAGGCCGATTAGTGATGTGCATAAACTCCAGTACTCGCCGATACGATACCACATTTTAGGCGGTATGGGAGGCTTTTCAGATGCTGGTATCAGTATCAGAACGTCTTTACTAGAAACTGTACATTGGAAACAAAGGCAGCGTTAAGCAGTCAGTCCCTCCAGAAAGACGTGATTATGAGATCGCATAATTCAATGCATAATCAGCCAAAGTCCGCATATTTATGCGGGGGGGGGGGCATTTTTCTCAAATACGCCGCACTTTCGCCGCATAAATTGCCAATAATTTCATAATCCCCGCATTTTCGTTGCAAAAAAGTCACATATATCTCAGCAGGAAGATGAAGAATGTTGCGTTTACTTCACACAAGAGCAGCCATTTTCCCCTGTTGCCATGGGAACGTTATGAAGTGATGTAATTTCTCCTAGTGAGAACACGGTGTTGGGGGGGAATCACTTTGTTTTCTCGTTTTCATCAAACTGCAGTTTTTGCAAGTTCCCGCAATTTCATCTCATAAAACTGCATAAATATCCCGCATATTCCATCGCAGTTTTTAAGAAAACGTGCCGCATAATCAAGGATTTTTGCCCGCAACAATCACAAAAAAACTCCGCGTTTTTCTGGAGGGACAGAGCAGAGAAACTGAAAGATTTTGAGTTGTGTGTCATCAAATCTACTTCTGGGTACAAATGACGTAACCCGAGCCTGATGTCTCCGTGTGTGTTCCACAGTGGACGAGGAGGACGAGTACGAGTGCGTTACCGTGGTGAACTCTCACACGCAAGACGTCAAGCACATCGTGTGGCACCCGACCCAGGAGGTGGCTTCCCCCTTTCTGCTCTCTGCACCTGAAAGAGTCCTCGGTGTGTACACTTGGTGCTTTAACGTGTTGCTGTCTGTGTTTCCGCAGCTCCTGGCTTCAGCCAGCTACGACAACAACGTGTGTATTTACAAGGAGGAGGACGACGACTGGGAGTGCCGGGCCACCCTCACGGGACACACGTCCACGGTTTGGAGTTTGGCGTTTGACGCGGCGGGAGAGAGGCTGGCGTCCTGCAGCGACGACCGCACCGTCAAGATCTGGAAGGAGAGTCGCAGTGAGAGTGGACAGGGTGAGTTGGTAGTGGGGGGGGGGGGGGGGGGGGGCACACACACACACACAGAGACATACACACACACACACACACACACACACACACACACACAGGGACAAACACACACACACACACACACACACACACACACACACACACAGAGACAAACACGCAAACGCACACACAGACAGGCACACACACACACACACAGAGACACACACACAACACACAGAAAGACACACACACACACACACACACACACACACCCCTGTGGATAGGTGGACAGATGTTGGTGGATTTGATCTCTGTCTGCTTGTTAAACAGGAGACTTGTCGTGGAAGTGTGTTTGCACGCTGTCTGGCTACCACGGACGCACCGTGTACGATGTCGCCTGGTAAGACTCGTCTCATGTAGGAACTCTCAGTCCTGGTTCAGAAAAATCCATTTGAACAAAAACAGCCAATCACAGACATTATTAGATCTTGGTAGAAGACCAGCGGTTAATTGATCACCATTCATTATTTTTACAACCAATCAATCTCGTTATATCAAACTGATCAGCTGATGCCTCTGTCCAGGTGTCGGCTGACCGGCGCCCTGGCGACGGCGTGCGGCGACGACGCCGTGCGAGTGTTTAAGGAGGACGAGACGGCCAACCCCGAGCAGCCGGTGTTCTCGCTGGCGGCGCAGGCGCCCAGAGCTCACAGCCAGGACGTCAACTGCGTCGCCTGGAACCCGAAGGAGGCGGGACTGCTGGCGTCCTGCAGCGACGACGGCGACATCACCATCTGGAGGTTTCACCAGGAAGACTAAACGCTGAGCTACACGACAACACAAGTTACACGGGGAACTGTGGGGTCACTAGAGCGCCAAAGATTCACAGATTAGTTAAAGGAACACGGCGACTTATTGGGACTTTATCTTATCCCCCAGAGTTAGATAAGTCCATGCACACCCTTCTCATCTCCGTGCGTGTCGTAACTGTCTGACGCACCCACCGCTAATGACGCACAGCCATCTTCTAACTGTATACAAACTGGGAACTATATTCTCAGAAGACAAAGCACTGCTACTTGGGCGGAGTGATCTGTTACTCCAACTCTGAGTGAACTCTCTGCTCCTCACCACGGGTCTTCTCAGGTGCTGCGAGCAAATCACTCCGCCCAAGTAGCAGAAGTAGCAGTGCTTCGCCTTCTGAGAATGTAGTTCCCAGTTTGTATACGGAAAGAATGTCACGTACCCCCTGTAGTCCTCCAGAGTACCTCTAGGGGGGACACGTACCCCCATTTGAGAACCACTGATGTAGACTGTCAGGAGAGCAGGAACACATTACACTGTTTTTACATAGAAAATGACTCAGACTAATTTAATCGATTAACCTTTGCAGCTCTAAATATCGCTAGCTCAGCGTGATGTTTACCTGTCTGTTTCTAAATAATAACGCTTTATCATGTGCTTTGTGCCTCTAAATAATTCTTTATAACACATTCATTAGGAGGTTGTTGACATGTCATGAAGTTTATATGAATAAATACATGTTACAAACAGTTGTGTGGCTTCTCTTTATTGCAAAAAAAAAAAAAAAATACTCCAGACATTTTAAAAACATTCAGACAAAGTCCAAGAATCAGGATTTCATAACAAAAACAATGTTTATTAAGTCCAGAAAGAAGTATAACTGGACAGTTAAAGACTCAATCTGGAATAAGAGCAGATAAACGTGAACTTTCTCAATCTTTTATCACGTATCAAATTTAAGTCCGACTCAAAAACTGTGTGTGGATCGTAAATTACGTTTCACAGATCGGAAACACTCTGATTGGAGCTTCAGGGAGCTGAGTTTTCTGAGTATATTCCCGTACGCTTCAGTTCTGGACTGGTCTACATCATTCGGGTGATTAAAAAATGAAAAACAAACAAATAAAACTGCTTATTTCCAACAACGACATGCTTACAGACGCTGAATATCTACAGGAAGGAACGCCGACTGGCTGGTGATGAAAACAGAGCTGCAGACGGAGGTCGAGTCTTTTAGTCCGAGTCGCTGTCTCCGTCGCTGTCGGCCTCCTTCACGTCGGCGCTGAACTTGTACTCCTGGTCGCAGCCCATGTACGCGTCGCTCATGAAGTACAGCGTGTAGTTGTGGACGCCCATCGCCGGGGCAACAAAGTCCAATTTGACCTGCAGAGAGAGAGAGAGAGAGAGAGAGAGAGAGAGAGGACATGACGGATAAGACAAAACTGTTGAAAGCACTAGTATATCTGAGTCTTTAATGTCTTTGACCTGAAGAAACACACACGGACACACGACGGCTCTGTTCTGTGTATTTGAGGTGACCTTCACTGACCTTGGCCTTCTGCTGCAGCGTGAGCCTCTTGATGGAGATCAGGCTGTTAGATTTGGGGTCTCCGATCACCACCCACCAGCCCTCCTCACGTTTCTGCAACAAAACAAGGGGTTACACATCCAGACTCTGGGAAATCTACCATCAACAAACTAGTTTATTAGAGATCAATCTCTTCTAAAAGTTCTCTCTCTCTCTCTTTCCTTCTGTCTCTTTCCTTCTGTCTCTTTCCTTCTGTCTCTTTCCTTCTGTCTATCTTCTGTCTCTTTCCTTCTGTCTCTTTCCTTCTGTCTATCTTCTGTCTCTTTCCTTCTGTCTCTTTCTTTCCTTCTGTCTCTTTCCTTCTGTCTCTCTTTCCTTCTGTCTCTCTTTCCTTCTGTCTCTTTCCTTCCTTCTCTCTTTCCTTCTGTCTCTTTCCTTCCTTCTCTCTTTCCTTCTGTCTCTTTCCTTCCTTCTCTCTTTCCTTCTGTCTCTTTCCTTCTGTCTCTCTCTCTGTCTCTTTCCTTCTGTCTCTCTTTCCTTCTGTCTCTCTTTCCTTCTGTCTCTCTGTCTCTTTCCTTCTGTCTCTTTCCTTCCTTCTCTCTTTCCTTCTGTCTCTCTCTTTCCTTCTGTCTCTTTCCTTCCTTCTCTCTTTCCTTCTGTCTCTTTCCTTCTGTCTCTTTCCTTCTGTCTCTTTCCTTCCTTCTCTCTTTCCTTCTGTCTCTTTCCTTCCTTCTCTCTTTCCTTCTGTCTCTTTCCTTCCTTCTCTCTTTCCTTCTGTCTCTTTCCTTCTGTCTCTCTCTCTGTCTCTTTCCTTCTGTCTCTCTTTCCTTCTGTCTCTCTTTCCTTCTGTCTCTCTTTCCTTCTGTCTCTCTGTCTCTTTCCTTCTGTCTCTCTTTCCTTCTGTCTCTCTTTCCTTCTGTCTCTCTGTCTCTTTCCTTCTGTCTCTCTTTCCTTCTGTCTCTCTTTCCTTCTGTCTCTCTCTTTCCTTCTGTCTCTTTCCTTCCTTCTGTCTCTTTCCTTCTGTCTCTTTCCTTCTGTCTCTTTCCTTCTGTCTCTTTCCTTCTGTCTCTTTCCTTCCTTCTCTCTTTCCTTCTGTCTCTTTCCTTCCTTCTCTCTTTCCTTCTGTCTCTTTCCTTCTGTCTCTCTGTCTCTTTCCTTCTGTCTCTCTTTCCTTCTGTCTCTGTCTCTTTCCTTCTGTCTCTTTCCTTCCTTCTCTCTTTCCTTCTGTCTCTTTCCTTCTCTCTTTCCTTCTGTCTCTTTCCTTCCTTCTCTCTTTCCTTCTGTCTCTTTCCTTCTGTCTCTTTCCTTCTGTCTCTTTCCTTCCTTCTCTCTTTCCTTCTGTCTCTTTCCTTCCTTCTCTCTTTCCTTCTGTCTCTTTCCTTCCTTCTCTCTTTCCTTCTGTCTCTCTCTCTGTCTCTTTCCTTCTGTCTCTCTTTCCTTCTGTCTCTCTTTCCTTCTGTCTCTCTTTCCTTCTGTCTCTCTTTCCTTCTGTCTCTCTGTCTCTTTCCTTCTGTCTCTCTTTCCTTCTGTCTCTCTTTCCTTCTGTCTCTCTTTCCTTCTGTCTCTCTGTCTCTTTCCTTCTGTCTCTCTTTCCTTCTGTCTCTCTTTCCTTCTGTCTCTCTCTTTCCTTCTGTCTCTTTCCTTCTGTCTCTTTCCTTCTGTCTCTTTCCTTCCTTCTCTCTTTCCTTCTGTCTCTTTCCTTCTGTCTCTTTCCTTCCTTCTCTCTTTCCTTCTGTCTCTTTCCTTCTGTCTCTCTGTCTCTTTCCTTCTGTCTCTCTTTCCTTCTGTCTCTGTCTCTTTCCTTCTGTCTCTTTCCTTCCTTCTCTCTTTCCTTCTGTCTCTTTCCTTCTCTCTTTCCTTCTGTCTCTTTCCTTCCTTCTCTCTTTCCTTCTGTCTCTTTCCTTCCTTCTCTCTTTCCTTCTGTCTCTCTGTCTCTTTCCTTCCTTCTCTCTTTCCTTCCTTCTCTCTTTCCTTCTGTCTCTTTCCTTCCTTCTCTCTTTCCTTCTGTCTCTGTCTCTTTCCTTTCTTCTCTCTTTCCTTCTGTCTCTCTGTCTCTTTCCTTCCTTCTCTCTTTCCTTCCTTCTCTCTTTCCTTCCGTCTCTCTTTCCTTCCGTCTCTCTGTCTCTTTCCTTCCATCTCTCTTTCCTTCCTTCTCTCTTTCCTTCTGTCTGTCTCTTTCCTTCTCTCTTTCTGTCTATCTTCAGCCTCTTTCCTTTCTTCTCTCTTTCTGTCTCTTTCCTTCCTTCTCTCTTTCCTTCCTTCTCTCTTTCCTTCCTTCTGTCTCTGTCTCTTTCCTTCTCTCTTTCTGTCTCTTTCCTTCCTTCTGTCTGTCTCTTTCCTTCTCTCTTTCTGTCTATCTTCAGCCTCTTTCCTTCCTTCTCTCTTTCCTTCCTTCTCTCTTTCCTTCCTTCTGTCTCTGTCTCTTTCCTTCCTTCTCTCTTTCTGTCTCTTTCCTTCTTCAGTGGCGTTAACTTGTTCTGATGGCGTGAGTAGTCTACCTGGGGGAAGAGCGGTGCGATGACGGGCCCGGTCACTTCCTCCTCTCTCTCCAGCTGAACCTGGACCAGAACTGGACTGCCGCTGGGAACAAACACGGACAAAGACTTCATATTCAGTAACAATAAAAAACTAAAACACGCGTGGAGTTCTGTAGTGCGCTTGAAGAACGTGTTGTGTTCGTGACATTAAAAGCGACACACCGAAGGAAAGTAACGTCTGTTTTTAGCAGGTTTACCTGCAGATACACGCTGATATCACACACACGCGCTGATATCACACACACGCGCTGATATCACGCACACGCTGATATCACGCACACGCTGATGTTACACACGCACACGCTGATGTTACACACGCTGATATCACACACACACGCTGATATCACACACACGCTGATATCACACACACGCGCTGATATTACACACGCTGATATCACGCACACGCTGATATCACGCACACGCTGATATCACACACGCTGATATCACACACGCTGATATCACACGCGCTGATATCACACACACGCGCTGATATCACACACACGCGCTGATATCACACACACGCGCTGATATCACACACACGCGCTGATATCACGCACACGCTGATGTTACACACGCACACGCTGATGTTACACACGCACACGCTGATGTTACACACGCTGATATCACACACGCTGATATCACACACACGCTGATATCACACACACGCTGATATCACACACACGCTGATATCACACACACGCTGATATCACACACACGCGCTGATATTACACACGCTGATATCACACACGCTGATATCACGCACACGCTGATATCACGCACACGCTGATATCACGCACACGCTGATATCACGCACACGCTGATATCACACACGCTGATATCACACACGCTGATATCACACACGCTGATATCACACACGCTGATATCACACACGCTGATATCACACACACGCTGATATCACACACACGCTGATATCACACACACGCTGATATCACACACACGCGCTGATATCACGCACACGCTGATATCACACACGCTGATATCACACAAGCTGATATCACACACACGCTGATATCACACACACGCTGATATCACACACGCTGATATTACACACGCTGATATCACACACACGCTGATATCACACACGCTGATATCACACACGCTGATATCACACACGCTGATATCACACACACGCTGATATCACACACGCTGATATCACACACGCTGATATCACACACGCTGATATCACACACACGCTGATATCACACACGCTGATATCACACACACGCTGATATCACACACACGCGCTGATATCACGCACACGCTGATATCACACACGCTGATATCACACACGCTGATATCACACACACGCTGATATCACACACACGCTGATATCACACACACGCTGATATCACACACGCTGATATTACACACGCTGATATCACACACACGCTGATATCACACACGCTGATATCACACACGCTGATATCACACACGCTGATATCACACACGCTGATATCACACACGCTGATATTACACACGCTGATATTAGTGGGAAAAACATGGTTTGTGCCTTTATTTCTGCGTGTTCCAGACGTACCTCTTGAGGTTGTCTTTCTCGGCGACTTCATACGACAGCTCGATGTTGGGGTAGCGGTTGCAGAAGCGAGCGACGTCGGCCATCTGGGCGTCGGACAGCTGCAGCAGAGCCGTTCGCTCTTCATCCTCCATCTCCATGATGTCGAAGATGCTCTCCACGCCCTGATGCACAAACAGAAAGAGAGACAGGCGCTCAGTTACAAGTAGGGTTGGGTACCGAGACCCTGTGCTAACGTGACCGCTACCTACCGGACCCAATAGCAACGCAGGCTTCATTCCCTCTTTTTGGTGCTACTTAAAAGCCTCCGCTGCTCCGAAACGGACGTTACAGGCAACAGAAGCTGCACGTGACGCTAGTTAACACTACACCTGGCAGCAGGTAACGTTAGCCTAGCGTTAGCTAGCAGCTGGATTAAAATGCTGACAGCTGAACGGTGTAAAGTGTGACTGTATTTCACTGGAGTGGAGTCCAATAGCGGGACATTAAGTTATTGGAAAATACCCTTCTCTCATCTAGTGGTTGTCTTTGAGTTCCTGGTGAAGTAACTAGGATTCACCATGACCCGATTAGATTACATTTTTTAACATAAGGTATGTGCAGGACCCATGACTAGTCATGATGTTGTGTATTTGTATGTCCGTACCTTATCTGTGCAGCGCTTGATGTGCTCGGAGGTGAAGAAGGGCAGCTGTTTGAGGTACGAGTCCTTGGACCACATCGCCTGGGTAACCATCTGAGCCAGCTCCATCGCTGCCAGAGCCGGACTCAGCCAGCCGTTACTGGACAGCACGTCCACGCAGGCCTGGATCAGCCGCACAGCCTGCAGACACAACACAGGGCTTAGACACAACACAGGGCTTGGACATACGCACTTGAACACAACACAGGGCTTAGACACAACACAGGGCTTGGACATACGCACTTGAACACAACACAGGGCTTAGACACAACACACAGCTTGGACATACGCACTTAAACACAACACACAGCTTAGACATACGCACTTAAACACAACACACAGCTTAGACATACGCACTTAAACACAACACACAGCTTAGACATACGCACTTAAACACAACACACAGCTTAGACATACGCACTTAAACACAACACACAGCTTAGACATACGCACTTAAACACAACACACAGCTTAGACATACGCACTTAAACACAACACACAGCTTAGACATACGCACTTAAACACAACACACAGCTTAGACATACGCACTTAAACACAACACACAGCTTAGACATACGCACTTAAACACAACACACAGCTTAGACATACGCACTTAAACACAACACACAGCTTAGACATACGCACTTAAACACAACACACAGCTTAGACATACGCACTTAAACACAACACACCTCTTAGACATACGCACTTAAACACAACACACAGCTTAGACATACGCACTTAAACACAACACACAGCTTAGACATACGCACTTAAACACAACACACAGCTTAGACATACGCACTTAAACACAACACACAGCTTAGACATACGCACTTAAACACAACACACAGCTTAGACATACGCACTTAAACACAACACACAGCTTAGACATACGCACTTAAACACAACACACAGCTTAGACATACGCACTTAAACACAACACACAGCTTAGACATACGCACTTAAACACAACACACAGCTTAGACATACGCACTTAAACACAACACACAGCTTAGACATACGCACTTAAACACAACACACAGCTTAGACATACGCACTTAAACACAACACACAGCTTAGACATACGCACTTAAACACAACACACAGCTTAGACATACGCACTTAAACACAACACACAGCTTAGACATACGCACTTAAACACAACACACAGCTTAGACATACGCACTTAAACACAACACACCTCTTAGACATACGCACTTAAACACAACACACAGCTTAGACATACGCACTTAAACACAACACACAGCTTAGACATACGCACTTAAACACAACACACAGCTTAGACATACGCACTTAAACACAACACACAGCTTAGACATACGCACTTAAACACAACACACAGCTTAGACATACGCACTTAAACACAACACACAGCTTAGACATACGCACTTAAACACAACACACAGCTTAGACATACGCACTTAAACACAACACACAGCTTAGACATACGCACTTAAACACAACACACAGCTTAGACATACGCACTTAAACACAACACACAGCTTAGACATACGCACTTAAACACAACACACAGCTTAGACATACGCACTTAAACACAACACACAGCTTAGACATACGCACTTAAACACAACACACAGCTTAGACATACGCACTTAAACACAACACACAGCTTAGACATACGCACTTAAACACAACACACAGCTTAGACATACGCACTTAAACACAACACACCTCTTAGACATACGCACTTAAACACAACACACAGCTTAGACATACGCACTTAAACACAACACACAGCTTAGACATACGCACTTAAACACAACACACCTCTTAGACATACGCACTTAAACACAACACACAGGTTAAACATGCACACAGGGAGACAAAAACATTGAACAAAGAATGAAATTGACCAAAAAAACAACTAAGATGTCGGGTAAAAAAGCGACTTAAACACAACACGTGGGTTTAATATACACACAGTGATCCAAAAACTTCAAAATGTTGAACATGGCCTCAAAAACTTCAGTAGAAAAAGCGACTAAAACGTTGAAAAAACAACAACTAAAATGTCGGAAAATATAAAATAAAATGCGTACCTTGCTGAGGATGTCCTCGGTGTCCGACTGCAGCTCGGCGCTCAGCTGCATGCGGGACAGGTGCGCCTGCAGCAGCAGGTTGGTCTTCACGTGCGGGTCGTTGAACTTCGGGTTGTTCAGTTTGTGCGGCACTTTCTGCGCCAACTGAAACACAAAGAGAACTTGTTGTAACGTACTGACTCGGTAGCAGCGGGGGAATGTAACTAAGTACATGTACAAGATAGAAGGACAGAAAGAAAGAAGGAAAGAAAAAAAGGACAGAAAGAAAGAAAGAAAGAAAGACAGAAAGAAGGACATAACAGAAAGAGACAGAAAGAAGGACAGAAAGAAAGACAGAGAGAAGGACAGAAAGAAGGAAAGGACAGAAAGAAAGACAGAAAGAAGGAAATAACAGAAAGAGACAGAAAGAAGGAAAGGACCGAACGAGACAGAAAGAAGGAAAGGACAGAAAGAAGGAAAGGACAGAAAGAGACAGAAAGAAGGAAAGGACAGAAAGGACAGAAAGAAAGACAGAGAAGGACAGAAAGAGACAGAAAGGACAGAAAGAAGGAAAGGACAGAAAGAGACAGAAAGAAGGAAAGGACAGAAAGAGACAGAAAGAAGGAAAGGACAGAAAGAAAGAAGGAAAGGACAGAAAGAAGGAAAGGACAGAAAGAGACAGAAAGAAGGAAAGAAGGAAAGGACAGAAAGGACAGAAAGAAAGACAGAGAGAAGGACAGAAAGAGACAGAAAGAAGGACAGAAAGGACAGAAAGAAGGAAAGGACAGAAAGAGACAGAAAGAAGGAAAGGACAGAAAGAGACAGAAAGAAGGAAAGAAGGAAAGGACAGAAAGAAAGAAGGAAAGGACAGAAAGAAGGAAAGGACAGAAAGAGACAGAAAGAAGGAAAGAAGGAAAGGACAGAAAGAAAGACAGAGAGAAGGACAGAAAGAAGGAAAGGACAGAAAGAAAGACAGAAAGAAGGAAATAACAGAAAGAGACAGAAAGAAGGAAAGGACCGAACGAGACAGAAAGAAGGAAAGGACAGAAAGAAGGAAAGGACAGAAAGAGACAGAAAGAAGGAAAGGACAGAAAGGACAGAAAGAAAGACAGAGAGAAGGACAGAAAGAGACAGAAAGGACAGAAAGAAGGAAAGGACAGAAAGAGACAGAAAGAAGGAAAGGACAGAAAGAGACAGAAAGAAGGAAAGGACAGAAAGAAAGAAGGAAAGGACAGAAAGAAGGAAAGGACAGAAAGAGACAGAAAGAAGGAAAGAAGGAAAGGACAGAAAGGACAGAAAGAAAGACAGAGAGAAGGACAGAAAGAGACAGAAAGAAGGACAGAAAGGACAGAAAGAAGAAAAGGACAGAAAGAGACAGAAAGAAGGAAAGGACAGAAAGAGACAGAAAGAAGGAAAGAAGGAAAGGACAGAAAGAAAGAAGGAAAGGACAGAAAGAAGGAAAGGACAGAAAGAGACAGAAAGAAGGAAAGAAGGAAAGGACAGAAAGAAAGACAGAGAGAAGGACAGAAAGAAGGAAAGGACAGAAAGAGACAGAAAGAAGGAAAGGACAGAACGAGACAGAAAGAAAGAAGGAAAGGACAGATAGAGTCAGAAAGAAGGAAAGGACAGAACGAGACAGAAAGAAGGAAAGGACTGAAAGAGACAGAAAGAAGGAAAGGACAGAAAGAAGGAAAGGACAGAACGAGACAGAAAGAAAGAAGGAAAGGACAGATAGAGTCAGAAAGAAGGAAAGGACAGAACGAGACAGAAAGAAGGAAAGGACAGAAAGAGACAGAAAGAAGGAAAGGACAGAAAGAAGGAAAGGACAGAAAGAAGGAAAGGACAGAACGAGACAGAAAGAAGGAAAGGACAGAACGAGACAGAAAGAAGGAAAGGACAGAACGAGACAGAAAGAAGGAAAGGACAGAAAGAGACAGAAAGAAGGAAAGGACAGAAAGAAGGAAAGGACAGAAAGAAGGAAAGGACAGAACGAGACAGAAAGAAGGAAAGGACAGAACGAGACAGAAAGGAAAGGACAGAACGAGACAGAAAGAAGGAAAGGACAGAAAGAAGGAAAGGACAGATAGAGTCAGAAAGAAGGAAAGGACAGAACGAGACAGAAAGAAGGAAAGGACAGAAAGAGACAGAAAGAAGGAAAGGACAGAACGAGACAGAAAGGAAAGGACAGAACGAGACAGAAAGAAGGAAAGGACAGAACGAGACAGAAAGAAGGAAAGGACAGAACGAGACAGAAAGAAGGAAAGGACAGAACGAGACAGAAAGAAGGAAAGGACAGAAAGAGACAGAAAGAAGGAAAGGACAGAAAGAAGGAAAGGACAGAACGAGACAGAAAGAAGGAAAGGACAGAACGAGACAGAAAGAAGGAAAGGACAGAAAGAGACAGAAAGAAGGAAAGGACAGAAAGAAGGAAAGGACAGAACGAGACAGAAAGAAGGAAAGGACAGAACGAGACAGAAAGAAGGAAAGGACAGAAAGAGACAGAAAGAAGGAAAGGACAGATAGAGACAGAAAGAAAGAAGGAAAGGACAGAAAGAAAGACAGAGAGAAGGACAGAAAGAAAGAAAGAAGGAAAGGACAGAAAGAAGGAAAGGACAGAAAGACAGAAAGAAGGAAAGGACAGAAAGACAGAAAGAAAGAAGGAAAGGACAGAAAGAAAGACAGAGAGAAGGACAGAAAGAAAGAAAGAAGGAAAGGACAGAAAGAAGGAAAGGACAGAAAGAAGGAAAGGACAGAAAGAAGGAAAGGACAGATAGAGACAGAAAGAAAGAAGGAAAGGACAGAAAGACAGACAGAGAGAAGGACAGAAAGGACAGAAAGAAAGAAAGAAAGAAAGAATGAAGGAAAGGACAGAAAGAACAGAAAGAAAGGGTCCTGTACACGTTGAGTCGTGTGTGTTTACCTGTCGGAGAAGTAGGTCCTCGTGATGCCTGATGGGAATGTTTTTGTACTCGGCAGCGTTGGAGATGATCTCGATTAATCCACGGATCTTTGTCTTGGCGTTCAGGGACATGCTGAACAACTCTAGAAAAACACAACCCAAACTAAACGTCAGGCACGTTCCAATCACCACCGTTTTATACATGTGTAACGATTGGTCAAACGACAAAAGGAATCAAACTCATTTTTCATGCGAAAAATTACAGAAAATGCTAATTTTCAGCCTCTGAATTATGGAGATTTTCCTGCTTTTGTCCGTTTTATATCATATTAAACTGAATATCTTTGGATTTCAGACAACTAAACATTTAAAGACTTAAAAAAAGGGACGAGAACATCGGGGAAAAAGCGTAAAAAATAAACTATTTTTTTAAAGCGACAAAAACAAAATACAAAAAAATGTTTACCATTCATTTTCATCTTTTGTTTTTTTATTCACCCAAATTTTGTCTGTTTTTAAAAAAGGGGCTTTATGAATAAAGTTATTATTATAATAATATGTTTTAGAGTGTGAAAAGG
>CM042425.1:43239615-43249615 GCA_023631565.1 Gymnocephalus cernua | reverse complement strand
AGAGTATGTGTCATACCGGAGTTGAAGAGCTGCTCCACTATTCTGCGCTCGGTTGCAGACAGGCCCTCGTGCAGGTAGCCGACACCGTTGGCCAGAGTCTCTTTCAGAGTCGGGTCGTTGATTTTCTCCAGGAATGGAACGAGGTCCTTCTCGGTGCAATGCAAGAACCTACAGAGAGACAAACATCGGTACGATGGAACCATCACAGTCTGTCCTCCATCTACAGCTACGATCTCAGTTGTTGTTTCTTCAGCTGTTACCAGAGGACCATCTCAGTAACTAACAGTATCAGACTGAGCTCCTTTAACAAGTAGAATACTGTACAAGAGCGCATGTAAACATAATCATCGTAGTGTCTGACCTCTGAGGAACGACGTCCGCAGCGCAGAAGGTGAGGATGTCGATGGCCGTGAGGCGAGTCTGTCTGCGGGACGGGACGAACACCACGGCCGGCTTGGAGGGGGAGTGCTTCATGATGGCGTGGTAAACGGGCTTCGCCATGGACAGCAGGCGGGTCTGAGTGTGACTCACATTGAAGCCCTGAAACGGAAAAGAAACGTTGGCAGAAAATCAGGAACGGGACAGGAATTCACTTCTTCTCGGGTTGCGTGGGTTTGTGTTAAAGGAACACGCCGACTTATTGGGACTTTGTCTTATTCACCGTATCCCCCAGAGTTAGATAAGTCCATACATACCCTTCTCATCTCTGTGCGTGTCCTAACTCCCCACCACTAGCCTAGCTTAGCACAGATCCTGGAGCTAACCGGCTCCATCTAGCCTAGCTTAGCACAGATCCTGGAGGTAACCAGCTCCATCTAGCCTAGCTTAGCACAGATCCTGGAGGTAACCAGCTCCATCTAGCCTAGCTTAGCACAGATCCTGGAGGTAACCGGCTCCCATCTCGCCTAGCTTAGCACAGATCCTGGAGGTAACCGGCTCCATCTCGCCTAGCTTAGCACAGATCCTGGAGGTAACCGGCTCCATCTAGCCTAGCTTAGCACAGATCCTGGAGGTAACCGGCTCCATCTAGCCTAGCTTAGCACAGATCCTGGAGGTAACCGGCTGCATCTAGCCTAGCTTAGCACAGATCCTGGAGGTAACTGGCTCCATCTCGCCTAGCTTAGCACAGATCCTGGAGGTAACCGGCTCCCATCTAGCCTAGCTTAGCACAGATCCTGGAGGTAACCGGCTCCATCTAGCCTAGCTTAGCCCAGATCCTGGAGGTAACCGGCTCCATCTAGCCTAGCTTAGCACAGATCCTGGAGGTAACCGGCTCCATCTCGCCTAGCTTAGCACAGATCCTGGAGGTAACCGGCTCCATCTAGCCTAGCTTAGCACAGATCCTGGAGGTAACCGGCTCCATCTCGCCTAGCTTAGACCAGATCCTGGAGGTAACCGGCTCCATCTCGCCTAGCTTAGCACAGATCCTGGAGGTAACCGGCTCCATCTAGCCTAGCTTAGCACAGATCCTGGAGGTAACCGGCTCCATCTAGCCTAGCTTAGCACAGATCCTGGAGGTAACCGGCTCCATCTCGCCTAGCTTAGCACAGATCCTGGAGGTAACCGGCTCCATCTAGCCTAGCTTAGCACAGATCCTGGAGGTAACCGGCTCCATCTCGCCTAGCTTAGCACAGATCCTGGAGGTAACCGGCTCCATCTCGCCTAGCTTAGCACAGATCCTGGAGGTAACCGGCTCCATCTCGCCTAGCTTAGCACAGATCCTGGAGGTAACCGGCTCCATCTAGCCTAGCTTAGCACAGATCCTGGAGGTAACCGGCTCCATCTCGCCTAGCTTAGACCAGATCCTGGAGGTAACCGGCTCCATCTCGCCTAGCTTAGCACAGATCCTGGAGGTAACCGGCTCCATCTAGCCTAGCTTAGCACAGATCCTGGAGGTAACCGGCTCCATCTAGCCTAGCTTAGCACAGATCCTGGAGGTAACCGGCTCCATCTCGCCTAGCTTAGCACAGATCCTGGAGGTAACCGGCTCCATCTCGCCTAGCTTAGCACAGATCCTGGAGGTAACCGGCTCCATCTAGCCTAGCTTAGCACAGATCCTGGAGGTAACCGGCTGCATCTAGCCTAGCTTAGCACAGATCCTGGAGGTAACTGGCTCCATCTCGCCTAGCTTAGCACAGATCCTGGAGGTAACCGGCTCCCATCTCGCCTAGCTTAGCACAGATCCTGGAGGTAACCGGCTCCATCTAGCCTAGCTTAGCACAGATCCTGGAGGTAACCGGCTCCATCTCGCCTAGCTTAGCACAGATCCTGGAGGTAACCGGCTCCATCTCGCCTAGCTTAGCACAGATCCTGGAGGTAACCGGCTCCATCTAGCCTAGCTTAGCACAGATCCTGGAGGTAACCGGCTCCATCTAGCCTACTGCTCCCAATAAGTGACAAAATAACGGCAACATGTTCCTATTTACATGTTGTGATTTGTCACAGTGTGTACAAATAACAAGGTCACATGACACACAGCCATCTTCTAACCCTATACATACTGGGAACTATATTCTCAGAAAACGAAGCACTGCTACTTGGGCGGAGTGATTTGCTCCCAGCACCTGAGAAGCCCCGTGGTGAGGAGCAGAGAGTAACAACGGGGCTTTTCAGGTCTTGCGTTAATCACTCGACAATAAGTCAGCTGTTCCTTTAAGAGATGTTACTTATTTTGCTCCCCGCTTCCTGAACTTGCGTATCGGCTGATACCGAGTACTGATTATACACCAGTGTGTAACAGTTATACGATACTATCCCTGTATGGATGTGATAGGATTTCTATCTTTGTTGTTAAACTCTTTGTGAAATATGAACAAATATAACCGATAAACGCCACAGAACTTTCTTTTATTATCCATTTTCCAGTCAGTCATAACTGAAAATGACCATAAATAAACTTCAAAGTAGATGTTCTTCAGGGCTAAATTATGTGGTATCTGATTGGTGCAAGTACTCGCCATCTGATACCAGCATTTTAGGCAGAATCGGAGGCTTTTCAGACACAGGTATCACAGAACATCTCTAGTTTGTGTACACTACCCCTATTCTTTTCTATTTGTTGACTAGCACACAGTTTACAGACCTGGATGTGCAGCTCCAGAGGAACCGGTCTGACGTTGGGGTGGAAGTTGAACGTGGCCGTGGTGCTGCAGCCGAGCCAGTGGGCCACGTCTTTGGCGTTGGACAGAGACGAGCTGAGCGCCACGATGCGGATGGGACGCTCGATCTGAGAGGAGATGTACCTCATCCTGGAGCAGATAACTTCCAACACAGGCTGGTGGAAAGAAACAAGAAACGTTAACACGATGCACAGAAAGGGCTGCACAACATATAGCTTTTTTTTTTTTTTTATTGGGATCACGATATCAACTCTTCGCCCTTTACATCCTCGGGCAGAAGTCTTCTGTCTGTTCCAGAGGAAAAATAAAAGAAAGCTAAAGAGGACAGTGTTTACAGTCTCTGGAACAATGAGGAAATCTGCTCAGCGTTCTCCATTAAAGTGCTCATATTATGCTTTTTGGCTTTTTCCTCCTTTCCTTTATTGTGTTATATATCTTTTTGTTCACATTATAGTTTTCCAAGTGAAAAAGTCCAAAGTCCCCCCCTCCCAAAGGGACTTACCATCTCCACCAGAAAACACTGTTCACCAACTGCTCCAAACAGCTCTGTTGTAGTCCAGCCTTTACTTCAGAGACACACGTGGTCACTTTGGAACACACGTTATAATGCTCGCCTAGCTGCTAGCATGGCACGCCCTCATACTCTGCTCCTGACTGGCTAGTAGTCCTTACCTAGGTACTGTCAGGACACGCCCTCATACTCTGCTTCTGACTGGCTAGTAGTCCTTACCTAGGTACTGTCAGGACACGCCCTCATACTCTGCTTCTGACTGGCTAGTAGTCCTTACCTAGGTACTGTCAGGGCACGCCCTCATACTCTGCTTCTGACTGGCTAGTAGTCCTTACCTAGGTACTGTCAGGACACGCCCTCATACTCTGCTTCTGACTGGCTAGTAGTCCTTACCTAGGTACTGTCAGGACACGCCCTCATACTCTGCTTCTGACTGGCTAGTAGTCCTTACCTAGGTACTGTCAGGACACGCCCTCATACTCTGCTTCTGACTGGCTAGTAGTCCTTACCTAGGTACTGAGCATGTGCGACTCCCAACAAAGATGGAACAGAAGTGAGATGTCTCACTCTGTAGCTAAATGTGCAGTACAACAAAAATATGTTGTTTTCTGTAAATTAAACCATGTAAACTTATTCTGATACAACATCAAAATACTATTATAAACCTGAAAAAGAGCAGAATATGAGCACTTTAAGTTTCTTTTTGGCTTCTGTTGATGCTTTTAAAAAGCAGCTGAAGACTCACTTGTTTAAACTGGCTTTCGTCTCATGTTTTTTAATTTTGTGTTTTTAAGACTTTTTTACATTTTTATTTCCATTGTTATTTATTTTTTTGCTTGCTCATGTTGCTGTTTGGGTCTTATTTGAACCCTCCTGGTGTCCTCGGGTCAAATTTGACCCGTTTACAAAATCTTTCTACATCAGAACTATGAGAAAAGAACATTGAAAAATGTGACCCAACAAAATTGACAAAAACAATTACAAAAAAGCCCCAAAAATGACAAAGAATTGTGAATAAAATCGACAAACACGTTGAGAAAAGTGTTCGAAAAAGAACAACAAAATGTTGAAATTTCGACCCAGAAACAAACAAAGTTGGAGGTCGACAGGAAGAAGGGTTAACAGTGTTACCACGTGAAGCACTTTGTGACATTGTCGATATCAAATAAACTTATCATCATTAATATTATATTAATTCCTGATTTTATTACATGTATGATTATTATACAGATGAGGATGAAATGTGTTTGTGTTCTTACTCCGTTCTCTCCTCCGATCAGGTGCGTCTCGTCCACGATGAAGAGGCTGACGTTCTGGACGTTCTTCCTCTGTTTCCAGCGCCGAGACAGGATGTCCCATTTGTCGGGGGTGCTGACGATAATGTCCCCTTTCCCCAGGAGCTTCAGATCGGTGCTGGTTTCGCCCGTCAGGAGCACCACCTTTTTGTTCAGGATGTCCTGGAACTTCTGGTGCCAGTCGACAAACACCTGAGGGACAGAAAGACTCTCAGAATGGAAACGAGAATCAACGCCTCGGCGTGCAGTCGTTTCCCTCCGCCAACAGTTTACATCCACGTTTGTCCAGACTCACATGTGTAGTAACGACTTTATAATATATAATAATAAATAATAAAAGGTATTACAGTACGTACTGCACAAAAAAACAAAAGGCTTTTAAAAAAAACTTCAATAAAAAGCAACGTTTACAACAGTTTTGCTGTTTTTGTCACTTTTTAGACATTTTGTTAACTTTTTTCGACGCTTTTTATTGAAGTTTTTTAAAAAAGCGTCCAAAAATCTTTTAAAGAAGCGTTAATAAAAAGACTCCAAAATGTCGAAAAATGCGACAAAAAAAGCAGCACAGACAGTGAAAAAAATGACAAAAGGCTTTTAAAAAAACTTCAATAAAAATTATCCAAAAAAAGTGATCAAAATGTCTAAAAAAGCAACAAAAAAAAGCAAAAACGTTGGTTAAGAAAAGCAACAAAAACGTTGAAAAAGCGTCAAAATAATCCAAAAATACGGCAAAAAAATGACAAAAATGTCACGTCACGTCAATACTTGAGTAAAAGTACAAGTATGTTACCAGAAAATGACTTTGGTAGAAGTTAAAGTCTCCTTTTAGAATATTACTTGAGTAAGTGTTGAAGTATCCATAGCACTTTTCTGATATTAAATGTATTAGAAGTAAAAGTAAAAAAGTAAGTACAGTAGTGAAGTATTTGTAACACTGAAAATAATTCCAGTTGTTGGTACCTGCTCGGCCAGAGCTTCCATCGGGGTGATGTAGACGCAGCGACCTTCGGCGTTGTGCAGCAGCATCCTCAGAATAGCAAACTCGGCACAGATGGTTTTTCCACTGCCGGTGGGAGCGCCAACAAACACATTATCGTCGCTGTTGTACACGGCGTTGAACACTGGAGGGACAGAAACAATACGACAAAGTCAAGAAAACATCGGCCGTATTTTAACCATCTAAGCACACGGCGTAAAGCGCCTGGTGCAGGTGCGTTTAGGGCGTGTCTGAATCCACTTTAGCTAGTTTGACGGCGGAAAAAAGTGTCCGTGTGCCGGGCGCCTGGTTCTAAAGGGTTGTTCTTAGTGTCTTCATTAATCAGAGGTGTGTTTTGGGCGTAACATGCAATCAACCAATCAGAGAGTCATCTCCCATTCCCTTTAAAAGCCAGGCGCGTTTGGACCTTGGAGCATTGCTGTTATGATGGAGGATTTACACCCTAATATGTTTATTAGTAATCTTCTGCATGTGTGTGTGCTGCTGTGCGTCCCTGTGTGTGTAACAAGCATAGTGTGCACGTGCTGTGCACGAGCCTCGGAGCATTTTACTAATGTGCTGTTAAAATAACAATGAAATGCTGCGTTATTGACTTTAGACCAGGTTTTTGTTGGTCAATGGTGCCATCACTTCCTGCTGCCTCAAGATAGTAATACACCCAGAATGCACCTGAACACACCTCCCTGTAAGACCAGCACGCCCAGAATGCACCTGAACACACCTCCCTGTAAGACCAGCACGCCCAGAATGCACCTGAACACACCTCCCTGTAAGACCAGCACACCCAGAATGCACCTGAACACACCTCCCTGTAAAACCAGCACGCCCAGAATGCACCTGAACACACCTTCATGTAAGACCAGCACGCCCACAATGTACCTGAACACACCTCCCTGTAAGACCAGCATGCCCAGAATGCACCTGAACACACCTCCCTGTAAGACCAGCACGCCCAGAACGCACCTGAACACACCTCCCTGTAAGACCAGCACGCCCAGAATGCACCTGAACACACCTCCCTGTAAGACCAGCACGCCCAGAATGCACCTGAACACACCTTCATGTAAGACCAGCACGCCGACAATGTACCTGAACACACCTCCCTGTAAGACCAGCATGCCCAGAATGCACCTGAACACACCTCCCTGTAAGACCAGCACGCCCAGAATGCACCTGAACACACCTCCCTGTAAGGCCAGCACGCCCAGAATGCACCTGAACACACCTCCCTGTAAGACCAGCACGCCCAGAATGCACCTGAACACACCTCCCTGTAAAACCAGCACGCCCAGAATGCACCTGAACACACCTTCATGTAAGACCAGCACGCCCACAATGTACCTGAACACACCTCCCTGTAAGACCAGCATGCCCAGAATGCACCTGAACACACCTCCCTGTAAGACCAGCACGCCCAGAACGCACCTGAACACACCTCCCTGTAAGACCAGCATGCCCAGAATGCACCTGAACACACCTCCCTGTAAGATCAGCACGCCCAGAACGCACCTGAACACACCTCCCTGTAAGACCAGCACGCCCAGAACGCACCTGAATACACCTCCCTGTAAGACCAGCACGCCCAGAACGCACCTGAACACACCTCCCTATAAGACCAGCACGCCCAGAATGCACCTGAACACACCTTCATGTAAGACCAGCACGCCCACAATGTACCTGAACACACCTCCCTGTAAGACCAGCATGCCCAGAATGCACCTGAACACACCTCCCTGTAAGACCAGCACGCCCAGAACGCACCTGAATACACCTCCCTGTAAGACCAGCACGCCCAGAACGCACCTGAACACACCTCCCTGTAAGACCAGCATGCCCAGAATGCACCTGAACACACCTCTCTGTAAGACCAGCTCGCCCAGAATGCACCTGAACACACCTCCCTGTAAGACCAGCACGCCCAGAACGCACCTGAATACACCTCCCTGTAAGACCAGCACGCCCAGAATGCACCTGAACACACCTCCCTGTAAGACCAGCACGCCCACAATGCACCTGAACACACCTCCCTGTAAGACCAGCACGCCCAGAATGTACCTGAACACACCTCCCTGTAAGACCAGCACGCCCAGAATGTACCTGAACACACCTCCCTGTAAGACCAGCACGCCCAGAATGCACCTGAACACACCTCCCTGTAAGACCAGCACGCCCAGAATGCACCTGAACACACCTCCCTGTAAGACCAGCACGCCCAGAACGCACCTGAACACACCTCCCTGTAAGACCAGCATGCACCAGAACGCACCTGAACACACCTCTCTGTAAGACCAGCTCGCCCAGAATGCACCTGAACACACCTCCCTGTAAGACCAGCACGCCCAGAACGCACCTGAACACACCTCCCTGTAAGACCAGCACGCCCAGAACGCACCTGAATACACCTCCCTGTAAGACCAGCACGCCCAGAACGCACCTGAACACACCTCCCTATAAGACCAGCACGCCCAGAATGCACCTGAACACACCTTCATGTAAGACCAGCACGCCCACAATGTACCTGAACACACCTCCCTGTAAGACCAGCATGCCCAGAATGCACCTGAACACACCTCCCTGTAAGACCAGCACGCCCAGAACGCACCTGAATACACCTCCCTGTAAGACCAGCACGCCCAGAACGCACCTGAACACACCTCCCTGTAAGACCAGCATGCCCAGAATGCACCTGAACACACCTCTCTGTAAGACCAGCTCGCCCAGAATGCACCTGAACACACCTCTCTGTAAGACCAGCTCGCCCAGAATGCACCTGAACACACCTCCCTGTAAGACCAGCACGCCCAGAACGCACCTGAATACACCTCCCTGTAAGACCAGCACGCCCAGAATGCACCTGAACACACCTCCCTGTAAGACCAGCACGCCCACAATGCACCTGAACACACCTCCCTGTAAGACCAGCACGCCCAGAATGTACCTGAACACACCTCCCTGTAAGACCAGCACGCCCAGAATGTACCTGAACACACCTCCCTGTAAGACCAGCACGCCCAGAATGCACCTGAACACACCTCCCTGTAAGACCAGCACGCCCAGAATGCACCTGAACACACCTCCCTGTAAGACCAGCACGCCCAGAATGCACCTGAACACACCTCCCTGTAAGACCAGCACGCCCAGAATGTACCTGAACACACCTCCCTGTAAGACCAGCACGCCCAGAATGCACCTGAACACACCTCCTTGTAAGACCAGCACGCCCAGAATGCACCTGAACACACCTCCCTGTAAGACCAGCATCTCTCAAGATATTCAACTTTTTTTCTTCTAAATTCGATTTTGCCCATAATATTTTGACTCTCTGAAAATATGTCGACTCCTTTTCTCAAAATATTTCACATCCTGTCTCTGTTTGTGTCCGTCCAGACTACAAACCAGAACGTGGGCAGCAGTGTTTCCAAATGTTGAAGTTTTAGGGGCTCAGAAACACTGCAGTAATGTGGACGCCAGAAGTAAACGTAGCAAAAAGATATTCGTTCTTAACCTAAACCTTAGCAGGGTAGATGTGGCCTGCGCTTTCTGTTGGGTACCTTGTGTCTGAATGGGGTTGAAGAAGGGGAATTTGTTCTGGTAGAGCGCCTCGAAGGCTGAGTTTCTGAGAGCAGTGACGGGCAGCGGCTGCAGGTCCAGCAGCTCCGTCGGCGGCGGGTACTTCTCCGGTAGGATCAGGTGACGGAAGGACACCGGCAGCTGCGTCTCACACGCTGAAAAGACAAAGAAAAAGGAAACATAAAGAAGTTTGTAGAGACAAAAACACCGTGTGAATTCTACAACACAAGTCAACTGTGTGTAGAAATGTGCCAGACATACGGAAGAAATCGAACATACGTTTCTCTCCAGCCCACAATAAGGACGGGTACCACAAGTACAGTATGAAAGAAGTGTGCAAATGTAACCGTATACGAGTGTTACAGTGAAGTCACTTACAGAGCCATCGGTCGGAGACCACGCGGATGAAGTACTGCGGTGGCAGAGGCTCGAACACCGGCACAAAGAACGTCACAAGGTGTTCGTCCTGGGCGTACTTGGCTTTGAGCAGGAAGTACTCGTGGTGGAG
>CM042425.1:43227115-43232115 GCA_023631565.1 Gymnocephalus cernua | reverse complement strand
TTCTCTGTGTGATTTTAATATGCCACCTCATCAGAAATAGGGCAGACGCACAATGTAGCCTTTTAAATTATGCTGCTGACATAATGCATAATGTTGGCTGCAGCTCACATTGCAATGTAACAACAAGTAGAACTATTCAGAGGTTATTGGGCCCGTCCAGTATAACTCCACATACTGTTGCGTTGATGGAGTTTATTGTCAAAACGTTCGCTTTCTTCCGAGTCGACTATTAAACGAACAGCTCCGCCAAAAACGTCACCGCGGCGGGTCCGTTCTAATTGGACAACGTTGAACTTGTCAGTTCTGCTAGCTCATCGCCCTGATGTCAAACATCTGGAAACATTAAAACGGGATGTGAGTCGGTGTAATATAATATACATTGGAAATATGGGTGGTGATGGCGCAGTGGTTCGATTCCCACTGCGACACATCAACCAATGTGTCCCTGAGCAAGACACTTAACCCCTAGTTGCTCCAGAGGCGTGATATATTTAGCAATTGTAAGTCGCTTTGGATAAAAGCGTCAGCTAAATGACATGTAATGTAATGTAAAAATAGTCTATAGATGTAGTCATAGATGGGTTTTTTGTAGAGCTGTTGTAGATGTTAAGTCCTATAGTTCCTCAAACAACTGAAAATATGCCTCGTTGTGTGTGAATAGAGGTGAATAAATATATCTGTTTGTGTTGCAGCGAAGTGTCCGTTCGGTTTCATACGTAAAACATTTGGCGGCAGAGCGCGGGGCGGTTGTTGTTCAGACAAACCTGTCCCCACTGCTAAAAAAAAAAGCACGTTTTATACATCTGATAATGTGTCTTTGTTTGCCACTAACCTTCACGGTCTGCACGTTGCCCAGTACTATCTCAGCGTTGAGCATGTCGGGCAGCTTCGCCACCATCTGGCTCTCTATGGGCAGCTGCTGGTTGAGCAGAGAAAGGTAGTACTGCAGCTCGCCGTGAGACGTGATCAGGATTCCCTCTCCCTTGGTGTCGTACTGAGGACGCCCGGCTCGACCAAGCATCTGAAATGTCACATAATGAATCAGGTTGTTATTACTGTTAATAAATAAGTACAAAGCCACACTAGTTTCCAGCCAGGGCAGGCAGACTCACCTGCAGAATGTCCAGGGCTCCGAGTTCGGTCCACCGGCCTTTCTCGGGGCTGTACACCTGAGTACCTTTGATGATGACCGTGTGTGCCGGCAGGTTGACTCCCCAGGCCAGAGTAGCCGTGGACACCAGAACCTGGATGTGTCGATCGGCAAACAGATCCTCCACCAGCGTACGGTCCACTCTGGTCATACCGGCGTGGTGGATCGCAAAGCCGTAAGGCAGCAAATCCTTCAGTTCCAGGTTCTGGGAAAGAAAGTTCAGGTGTGAGTCTAGCAGAGTTCGGATTGAGCACTAAAGAAACGTTGAATTTGATCAGTTGGGGGTCAGTGGTTGGCTCACCTTGCACTGCTCCGCCTCAGTTCTCAAGACTTCAGTGGAAGCCGAGCCCTCTCTGAGGAAAAGACCCAGCGTGTCCTTCTCCAAACACATGTCCCTCACGGCCCTGGCGGTTTTACCCGTCTCCTTCCTGGAGTGGACAAAAACTAGCACCTGATGGAGACAAATGAATATTACTAACCAGACACTAGAAAACCTAACCGCTCCCTCCAGAAAAACGTGATTCTGCGATCGCAGAATTCAACGCATAATCAGCCAAAGTCCTATAGCACTTTTTCAAATACGCCGCACTTTCGCTGCATAAATTGCTGATTTCCGCGCAAAATATGCGGTGCTCGCATGATTTCATAATCCCCGAACACCCAGAAAGATGAAAAATGTTGCGTTTACTTCACACAAGAGCAGCCATTTTCCCCTGTTGCCATGGGAACGTTATGAAGTGACGTAATGTCGCGGTGTTGGGGGAATTACTTTTCTTTCTCTTTTTCATCAAACCGCAGTTTTTGTAAGTTCCCGCAATTTCATCGCATAACATCGCATAAATATCCCGCATATTCCATCGCATTTTTTAAGAAAACGTGCCGCATAACCAAGGATTTTTGCCCGCAACAATCACAAAAAAACTCTGCGCACCAGACACTAGAAGACATAATATGTAAAGACTGGGGATCAAGTTGCAAGACTACAACTAGATTTGTTTTAAGAAAATGCAACCACGCTAGCTGGCTCCGTTAGCGTTAGCTGGTAACTTAAAGGGAAAATCTGCAGATTTCCTCACCTGGTTCTTCCCAGCATGCTCCATGATCTTTTCATAGACAATCTCATTCATGATCTGGAAACGCTTGATGGCCTTTTTCTCTGTGATGCCGACGTAAGTCTGCTCCAGAGGCACGGGGCGGAAACTGCAGAGGAAAAGAAATGGAAACAATGAGCAAACAAAAGAAATTCTGAGTCAGGACACGTTCTGCACGTTCACTTTTTTGTCTCGTACCTGTTGTCGAAGTAGAAGAGTCCCTTTGCAGGGTCAACGCGCAGGCAGGTGGCCACGTCCTCGTAGTTGGGCAGCGTGGCGCTGAGGCCGAGCAGACGCACGTCCTCCTGGGTCAGCTCCACGTTACGGATCGTCCTCGCCACCAGAGACTCCAACACCGGGCCACGGTCGTCGTGCAGAAGGTGGATTTCATCCTGCACACCAGACGTTCATGTCAAATCACCTGCACTTACATCCGTGTGTGTGTGTGTGTGTGTGTGTGTGTGTGTGTGTGTGTGTGTGTGTGTGTGTGTGTGTGTGTGTGTGTGTGTGTGTGTGTGTGTGTGTGTGTGTGTGTGTGTGCGTGCGTGTCCTTTCATTCACAGCACTTACAATGATGATAAGCCGCACTAGCTGGGTGTAGGTTCGATCTCCGCCTTTCCGGGTGATGATGTCCCATTTCTCGGGGGTGCAGACGATGATTTGAGTGGCGTTGATCTCCTCCTTACAGAGCTGGTGGTCTCCCGTCAGCTCAGACACCGTGATGCCGTAACTGGCCAAGCGCTGCGTAAACAAAGAAAGAACCAATGAATGGTTTAGTTCCAACAACGTGCAAAAAGAAAAAGAAAAAAAAAACGTGAAATACAAGACACAAAAGTACACAAAAAGAAATACATAATAAATACTCTTGTCCTGTTCATCTTTTTGGGGGCATTTTAGGTCATTATTTTCACAGGACAGCTGAGGACATGAAAGGGGGGGGGGGGGGGGTGAGCAAAGGGCCGCAGGTCAGAGCTGAAACTCACGGCCGCTGCGTCGAGGAGTAAACCTCTCTCTCTCTCTCTCTCTCTCTCCCTCTCTCTCTCCCTCTCTCTCCCTCTCTCTCCCTCCCTCTCCCTCTCCCTCTCTCTCTCTCTCTCTCTCTCTCTCTCTCTCTCTCTCTCTCTCTCTCTCTCTCTCTCTCTCTCTCTCTCTAACCCGGCCACAAAGTCCTTTACATCTTTAATAACAAAAAGTGTTGTCAATTTATCGTACTCACACCGAACATATATTGCCTGAAAGCTGGAGCTAATGGCGAGGAACAGGGTTCCTGCAGGTTGTAATCACGCGTTTAAGACTCCGCGGAAACCCTGTAGGAAGCTACAAACAAGGCATGACGCTGGGTTGAAAGGTCGCGGAGCAACGCGGAGATTTGGGAGTTGATTTTCTGGATTCATAATTTATTTATTTATGTTACAAAGACACTTTAATTCAACGATTGATTAAAAAAAGCTTCTGGATGGGCCTCGTTGAAAAGGCAGATTTAAAAAAACAAACAAAAAAACACACTGTATTGATCTGGAGATATTAAATATGATATAAAACAGTGTTTCCTCAACTGTCCCCCCTAGGGGTACTCTGGAGGACTGCAGGGGGTACGGTACGTGTGCACTTCTTAAAAGTTTTTGTCGCTTTTTGTCACTATTTTTGACCAGTTCTTGCCTTCTTGCCTTCCTTCCTCGCTCACTCCCTCCCTCCCTCCCTTCTGCCTGCCTTCCTGTCTTCCTTCCTCCCTTCCCCCTCCCTTCTGTCTTCCTTCCTCTCTTCCTTCTGCCTCCCTTCCTTCCTCCCTTCTGCCTCCCTTCCTGTCTTCCTTCCTCCCTTCCCCTTCCCTTTCTTCCTACCTTCCTGCCTGCCTCTCTCCCTCCTTCCTTCCTTCCTTCCTTCCTTCCTTCCTTCCTTCCTCCCTCCCTTCCCCCTCCCTTCTTTCCTCCCTTCCTTCCTGCCCCTCTCCCTCCTTCCTTCCTTCCCCCTCCCTTCTGCCTCCCTTCCTTCCTCCCCCCTCCTTCCTTCCGTCTTCCTTCCTTCCTCCCTCCCTCTCTTCCTTCCTCCCTACCTTCCTTCCTTCCTGCCCTCCCTCCCTCCCTCCCTCCTCCTCCTTCCTTCCTTCCTTCCTTCCTTCCCTTCCTCCCTCCCTCCCTCCCTTCCGTCTTCCTCCTCCTGCCTTCCATCAGCATTTAAATGTTTTTCAGTTCCATGGCTGTTTGGTAAATCTATCGCTGGTCAGGGGGTACTTGGCTTAAAAACACAATTATAATGGGCTACATTATTGAAAAAAGTTTGAGAACCACTGATATAAAGTACGTTATTGTCCCGTAGGGGGCGCCAGCATCGACCTTTAGAGAGTCAGGTAAAGTAAGTAAGAAAATGAGAAAGTAAAAGTAAGAGACAGTAAGTAAATCACACAGTAACTTGAAGTTACATGTATATATTAATCTGTGCAGGACAAGAGCTGTGGCTCACCTTGCTGAAACTTCCCACCATCTCTTGCACCAGTGAACGCATCGGAGCAATGTAGATGATTTTGAAGTCGTCCACGTTGATGGTTCCGTCCAGGTTTATGTGCTTTCCGATCTCTCTCAGCATCGCCATCAGAGCGACGTTGGTCTTACCGGCTCCCTGTGAGCACAAACAACCACCGAATTAAAAAAGGAGAAGATTCACTTTGTACGGTTCAACATTAGTTCTTTAAAGTTCAGACACACGGACCAGACGGCGATCAGTCTCCCCGAGTTGGTCCAAAAAATGCCTCTGAACACACC
>CM042425.1:43215539-43226875 GCA_023631565.1 Gymnocephalus cernua | reverse complement strand
GCCAAGGGAGAGAAAGACGTCCGTCTGTGAGCAGTGTGGCTCTTAATAAGCGCGACTTATCGGCCATTTAATGTGATTAGATAACGAGACCTCCGCCGGGTGTTTTGTAACATTGAAATAATCATAAACTGCTCGAAGCGAACCAACACGTTCTCACTCTCACCGTGTGAAATACGAACGCTTACACAGGTTCCTTTGGCCTTTGTTATTGGCGCCAAAAGTCTCCTTTAGCGTCAGATCTAAACACGCTTTATGTAAAGTCCCCCGACCCAGCGACCTACTCTCTACTGCTGTCTCTCTACATACTACTCTCTACTGCTGTCTCTCTACATACTACTCTCTACTTCTGTCTCTCTACATACTACTCTCTACTGCTGTCTCTCTACATACTACTCTCTACTGCTGTCTCTCTACATACTACTCTCTACTGCTGTCTCTCTACATACTACTCTCTACTGCTGTCTCTCTACATCCTACTCTCTACTGCTGTCTCTCTACATACTACTCTCTACTGCTGTCTCTCTACATACTACTCTCTACTGCTGTCTCTCTACATACTACTCTCTACTGCTGTCTCTCTACATACTACTCTCTACTGCTGTCTCTCTACATACTACTCTCTACTGCTGTCTCTCTACATACTACTCTCTACTGCTGTCTCTCTACATACTACTGTCTACTGCTGTCTCTCTACATACTACTCTCTACTGCTGTCTCTCTACATACTACTCTCTACTGCTGTCTCTCTACATATTACTCTCTACTGTTGTCTCTCTACATACTACTCTCTACTTCTGTCTCTCTACATACTACTCTCTACTGCTGTCTCTCTACATACTACTCTCTACTGCTGTCTCTCTACATACTACTCTCTACTGTTGTCTCTCCACATACTACTCTCTACTGCTGTCTCTCTACATATTACTCTCTACTGTTGTCTCTCTACATACTACTCTCTACTTCTGTCTCTCTACATACTACTCTCTACTGCTGTCTCTCTACATACTACTCTCTACTGCTGTCTCTCTACATACTACTCTCTACTTCTGTCTCTCTACATACTACTCTCTACTGCTGTCTCTCTACATACTACTCTCTACTGCTGTCTCTCTACATACTACTCTCTACTGCTGTCTCTCTACATACTACTCTCTACTGCTGTCTCTCTACATCCTACTCTCTACTGCTGTCTCTCTACATACTACTCTCTACTGCTGTCTCTCTACATACTACTCTCTACTGCTGTCTCTCTACATACTACTCTCTACTGCTGTCTCTCTACATACTACTCTCTACTGCTGTCTCTCTACATACTACTCTCTACTGCTGTCTCTCTACATACTACTCTCTACTGCTGTCTCTCTACATACTACTGTCTACTGCTGTCTCTCTACATACTACTCTCTACTGCTGTCTCTCTACATACTACTCTCTACTGCTGTCTCTCTACATATTACTCTCTACTGTTGTCTCTCTACATACTACTCTCTACTTCTGTCTCTCTACATACTACTCTCTACTGCTGTCTCTCTACATACTACTCTCTACTGCTGTCTCTCTACATACTACTCTCTACTGTTGTCTCTCCACATACTACTCTCTACTGCTGTCTCTCTACATATTACTCTCTACTGTTGTCTCTCTACATACTACTCTCTACTTCTGTCTCTCTACATAATACTCTCTACTGCTGTCTCTCCACATACTACTCTCTACTGCTGTCTCTCTACATATTACTCTCTACTGTTGTCTCTCTACATACTACTCTCTACTTCTGTCTCTCTACATACTACTCTCTACTTCTGTCTCTCTACATACTACTCTCTACTGCTGTATCTCTACATACTACTCTCTACTGCTGTCTCTCTACATATTACTCTCTACTGTTGTCTCTCTACATACTACTCTCTACTACTGTCTCTCTACATACTACTCTCTACTACTGTCTCTCTACATACTACCCTCTACTTCTGTCTCTCTACATACTACTCTCTACTGCTGTCTCTCTACATATTACTCTCTACTTCTGTCTCTCTACATACTACTCTCTACTGCTGTCTCTCTACATACTACTCTCTACTTCTGTCTCTCTACATACTACTCTCTACTGCTGTCTCTCTACATATTACTCTCTACTTCTGTCTCTCTACATACTACTCTCTACTGCTGTCTCTCTACATACTACTCTCTACTTCTGTCTCTCTACATTCTACTCTCTACTGCTGTCTCTCTACATACTACTCTCTACTTCTGTCTCTCTACATACTACTCTCTACTGCTGTCTCTCTACATACTACTCTCTACTGCTGTCTCTCTACATATTACTCTCTACTTCTGTCTCTCTACATACTACTCTCTACTGCTGTCTCTCTACATACTACTCTCTACTTCTGTCTCTCTACATACTACTCTCTACTGCTGTCTCTCTACATACTACTCTCTACTTCTGTCTCTCTACATTCTACTCTCTACTGCTGTCTCTCTACATACTACTCTCTACTTCTGTCTCTCTACATACTACTCTCTACTGTAGTTGTCTCCACATACTACTCTCTACTGTTGTCTCCACATACTACTCTCTACTGCTGTCTCTCTACATACTACTCTCTACTGCTGTCTCTCTACATACTACTCTCTACTTCTGTCTCTCTACATACTACTCTCTACTGCTGTCTCTCTACATACTACTCTCTACTACTGTCTCTCTACATACTACTCTCTACATACTACTCTCTACTGTTGTCTCTCTACATACTACTCTCTACTGCTGTCTCTACATACTACTCTCTACTGCTGTCTCTCTACATACTACTCTCTACTGCTATCTCTCTACGTACTACTCTCTACTGCTATCTCTCTACATACTACTCTCTACTGCTGTCTCTCTACATACTACTCTCTACTACTGTCTCTCTACATACTACTCTCTACTACTGTCTCTCTACATACTACTCTCTACTACTGTCTCTCTACATACTACTCTCTACTGCTGTCTCTCTACATACTACTCTCTACTGCTGTCTCTCTACATACTACTCTCTACTGTTGTCTCTCTACATACTACTCTCTACTGCTGTCTCTCTACATACTACTCTCCACTGCTGTATCTCTACATACTACTCTTTACTGTTGTCTCTCTACATACTACTCTCTACTGTTGTCTCTATACATACTACTCTCTACTGCTGTCTCTCTACATACTACTCTCTACTTCTGTCTCTCTACATACTACTCTCTACTGTTGTCTCTCTACATACTACTCTCTACTGCTGTCTCTCTACATACTACTCTCCACTGCTGTATCTCTACATACTACTCTTTACTGTTGTCTCTCTACATACTACTCTCTACTACTGTCTCTCTACATACTACTCTCTACTACTGTCTCTCTACATACTACTCTCTACTTCTGTCTCTCTACATACTACTCTCTACTTCTGTCTCTCTACATACTACTCTCTACTGCTGTCTCTCTACATATTACTCTCTACTTCTGTCTCTCTACATACTACTCTCTACTGCTGTCTCTCTACATAATACTCTCTACTTCTGTCTCTCTACATTCTACTCTCTACTGCTGTCTCTCTACATACTACTCTCTACTTCTGTCTCTCTACATACTACTCTCTACTGTAGTTGTCTCCACATACTACTCTCTACTGTTGTCTCCACATACTACTCTCTACTGCTGTCTCTCTACATACTACTCTCTACTGCTGTCTCTCTACATACTACTCTCTACTTCTGTCTCTCTACATACTACTCTCTACTGCTGTCTCTCTACATACTACTCTCTACTACTGTCTCTCTACATACTACTCTCTACATACTACTCTCTACTGTTGTCTCTCTACATACTACTCTCTACTGCTGTCTCTACATACTACTCTCTACTGCTGTCTCTCTACATACTACTCTCTACTGCTATCTCTCTACGTACTACTCTCTACTGCTATCTCTCTACATACTACTCTCTACTGCTGTCTCTCTACATACTACTCTCTACTACTGTCTCTCTACATACTACTCTCTACTACTGTCTCTCTACATACTACTCTCTACTACTGTCTCTCTACATACTACTCTCTACTGCTGTCTCTCTACATACTACTCTCTACTGCTGTCTCTCTACATACTACTCTCTACTGTTGTCTCTCTACATACTACTCTCTACTGTTGTCTCTCTACATACTACTCTCTACTGCTGTCTCTCTACATACTACTCTCTACTGTTGTCTCTCTACATACTACTCTCTACTGCTGTCTCTCTACATACTACTCTCCACTGCTGTATCTCTACATACTACTCTTTACTGTTGTCTCTCTACATACTACTCTCTACTGCTGTCTCTCTACATATTACTCTCTACTTCTGTCTCTCTACATACTACTCTCTACTGCTGTCTCTCTACATACTACTCTCTACTTCTGTCTCTCTACATTCTACTCTCTACTGCTGTCTCTCTACATACTACTCTCTACTTCTGTCTCTCTACATACTACTCTCTACTGCTGTCTCTCTACATACTACTCTCTACTGCTGTCTCTCTACATATTACTCTCTACTTCTGTCTCTCTACATACTACTCTCTACTGCTGTCTCTCTACATACTACTCTCTACTTCTGTCTCTCTACATACTACTCTCTACTGCTGTCTCTCTACATACTACTCTCTACTTCTGTCTCTCTACATTCTACTCTCTACTGCTGTCTCTCTACATACTACTCTCTACTTCTGTCTCTCTACATACTACTCTCTACTGTAGTTGTCTCCACATACTACTCTCTACTGTTGTCTCCACATACTACTCTCTACTGCTGTCTCTCTACATACTACTCTCTACTGCTGTCTCTCTACATACTACTCTCTACTTCTGTCTCTCTACATACTACTCTCTACTGCTGTCTCTCTACATACTACTCTCTACTACTGTCTCTCTACATACTACTCTCTACATACTACTCTCTACTGTTGTCTCTCTACATACTACTCTCTACTGCTGTCTCTACATACTACTCTCTACTGCTGTCTCTCTACATACTACTCTCTACTGCTATCTCTCTACGTACTACTCTCTACTGCTATCTCTCTACATACTACTCTCTACTGCTGTCTCTCTACATACTACTCTCTACTACTGTCTCTCTACATACTACTCTCTACTACTGTCTCTCTACATACTACTCTCTACTACTGTCTCTCTACATACTACTCTCTACTGCTGTCTCTCTACATACTACTCTCTACTGCTGTCTCTCTACATACTACTCTCTACTGTTGTCTCTCTACATACTACTCTCTACTGCTGTCTCTCTACATACTACTCTCCACTGCTGTATCTCTACATACTACTCTTTACTGTTGTCTCTCTACATACTACTCTCTACTGTTGTCTCTATACATACTACTCTCTACTGCTGTCTCTCTACATAATACTCTCTACTGTTGTCTCTCTACGTACTACTCTCTACTGCTGTCTCTCTACATACTACTCTCTACTGCTGTCTCTCTACATATTACTCTCTACTGTTGTCTCTCTACATACTACTCTCTACTTCTGTCTCTCTACATACTACTCTCTACTTCTGTCTCTCTACATACTACTCTCTACTGCTGTCTCTCTACATACTACTCTCTACTGCTGTCTCTCTACATATTACTCTCTACTGTTGTCTCTCTACATACTACTCTCTACTTCTGTCTCTCTACATACTACTCTCTACTTCTGTCTCTCTACATACTACTCTCTACTACTGTCTCTCTACATACTACTCTCTACTACTGTCTCTCTACATACTACTCTCTACTTCTGTCTCTCTACATACTACTCTCTACTGCTGTCTCTCTACATATTACTCTCTACTTCTGTCTCTCTACATACTACTCTCTACTGCTGTCTCTCTACATAATACTCTCTACTTCTGTCTCTCTACATTCTACTCTCTACTGCTGTCTCTCTACATACTACTCTCTACTTCTGTCTCTCTACATACTACTCTCTACTGTAGTTGTCTCCACATACTACTCTCTACTGTTGTCTCCACATACTACTCTCTACTGCTGTCTCTCTACATACTACTCTCTACTGCTGTCTCTCTACATACTACTCTCTACTTCTGTCTCTCTACATACTACTCTCTACTGCTGTCTCTCTACATACTACTCTCTACTACTGTCTCTCTACATACTACTCTCTACATACTACTCTCTACTGTTGTCTCTCTACATACTACTCTCTACTGCTGTCTCTACATACTACTCTCTACTGCTGTCTCTCTACATACTACTCTCTACTGCTATCTCTCTACGTACTACTCTCTACTGCTATCTCTCTACATACTACTCTCTACTGCTGTCTCTCTACATACTACTCTCTACTACTGTCTCTCTACATACTACTCTCTACTACTGTCTCTCTACATACTACTCTCTACTACTGTCTCTCTACATACTACTCTCTACTGCTGTCTCTCTACATACTACTCTCTACTGCTGTCTCTCTACATACTACTCTCTACTGTTGTCTCTCTACATACTACTCTCTACTGTTGTCTCTCTACATACTACTCTCTACTGCTGTCTCTCTACATACTACTCTCTACTGTTGTCTCTCTACATACTACTCTCTACTGCTGTCTCTCTACATACTACTCTCCACTGCTGTATCTCTACATACTACTCTTTACTGTTGTCTCTCTACATACTACTCTCTACTGCTGTCTCTCTACATACTACTCTCTACTGCTGTCTCTCTACATATTACTCTCTACTGTTGTCTCTCTACGTACTACTCTCTACTGCTGTCTCTCTACATACTACTCTCTACTGTTGTCTCTCTACATAATACTCTCTACTGTTGTCTCTCTACGTACTACTCTCTACTGCTGTCTCTCTACATACTACTCTCTACATACTACTCTCTACTGTTATTTCTACATACTACTCTCTACTGCTGTCTCTCTACATACTACTCTCTACTGCTGTCTCTACATACTACTCTCTACTACTCTCTACGGTTTTTTCTCTACATACTACTCTCTACTGTTGCCTCTCTACATACTACTCTCTACTGTTATTTCTACATACTACTCTCTACTGCTGTCTCTCTACATACTACTCTCTACTGCTGTCTCTACACACTACTCTCTACTACTCTCTACTGTTTTTTCTCTACATACTACTCTCTACTGTTGCCTCTGTACATACTACTCTCTACTGTTGTCTCTCTACATACTACTCTCTACTGTTGTCTCTCTACACACTACTCTCTACTACTCTATACTGTTGTTTCTCTCCATACTACTCTCTACTGTTGCCTCTGTACATACTACTCTCTACTGTTGTCTCTCTACACACTACTCTCTACTACTCTATACTGTTGTTTCTCTACATACTACTCTCTACTGTTGTCTCTCTACATACTATTCTCTACTGTTGTCTCTCTACATACTACTTCTACTGTTATCTCTCTACATACTACTCTCCACTGTTATCTCTCTACATACTACTCTCCACTGCTGTCTCTCTACATACTACTCTCTACTGTTATCTCTCTACGTACTACTCTCCACTGCTGTCTCTCTACATACTACTCTCTACTGTACTTTCTCCTTAACTTCTTCCAGGACATGAACACCTGTTTCCTGGGTGAAAGTCTTGTGTTTTCTCCTAAACTTCTTCAGGACACGAACACCTGTTTCCTGGGTGAAAGTCTTGTGTTTTCTCCTAAACTTCTTCAGGACACGAACACCTGTTTCCTGGGTGAAAGTCTTGTGTTTTCTCCTAAACTTCTTCAGGACACGAACACCTGTTTCCTGGGTGAAAGTCTTGTGTTTTCTCCTAAACTTCTTCAGGACACGAACACCTGTTTCCTGGGTGAAAGTCTTGTGTTTTCTCCTAAACTTCTTCAGGACACGAACACCTGTTTCCTGGGTGAAAGTCTTGTGTTTTCTCCTTAACTTCTACAGGACATGAACACCTGTTTCCTGGGTGAAAGTCTTGTGTTTTCTCCTTAACTTTTTCGGGACATGAACACCTGTTTCCTGGGTGAAAGTCTTGTGTTTTCTCCTTAACTTCTTCCAGGACATGAACACCTGTTTCCTGGGTGAAAGTCTTGTGTTTTCTCCTAAACTTCTTCAGGACACGAACACCTGTTTCCTGGGTGAAAGTCTTGTGTTTTCTCCTTAACTTCTTCCATGACATGAACACCTGTTTCCTGGGTGAAAGTCTTGTGTTTTCTCCTTAACTTCTTCCAGGACATGAACACCTGTTTCCTGGGTGAAAGTCTTGTGTTTTCTCCTTAACTTTTTCGGGACATGAACACCTGTTTCCTGGGTGAAAGTCTTGTGTTTTCTCCTTAACTTCTTCCAGGACATGAACACCTGTTTCCTGGGTGAAAGTCTTGTGTTTTCTCCTTAACTTCTTCCAAGACATGAACACCTGTTTCCTGGGTGAAAGTCTTGTGTTTTCTCCTTAACTTCTTCAGGACATGAACACCTGTTTCCTGGGTGAAAGTCTTGTGTTTTCTCCTTAACTTTTTCGGGACATGAACACCTGTTTCCTGGGTGAAAGTCTTGTGTTTTCTCCTTAACTTCTTCCAGGACATGAACACCTGTTTCCTGGGTGAAAGTCTTGTGTTTTCTCCTTAACTTCTTCCAGGACATGAACACCTGTTTCCTGGGTGAAAGTCTTGTGTTTTCTCCTTAACTTCTTCCAGGACATGAACACCTGTATGCACAAACTGTGAGAACAGGCTGAAAGTTCTGCAGAATAATCAGATATCGGCTCACTGGGTTACAGTTTGAACAGATTACATAATGTACTGTACATTATGTAAACTAATGCACGTTTTGGAGAAACAGACGTAGGAGTGGGACTGATGGGAGGAGAGAGAAGAGCTATGGGATCTGAGGAAGTCAATGTGTTATGCAATATAATCACAGGGTGTGACCCCCGGTGTCACTTACGCTGACCTACATAGACACACGGCTGACACACATCCACACTGACACAGAGAGGACTCCAACACAAACACAGGGATGGTCACAGCGTCCACCGAAGGCTTACAACGTTCACTTTCAAATGATGAACGAGATTTACCCGTGTAAGGACTTCTTGCGTTAAAGATTTGAATGTTTGTACTTTCTTGCACCCGGCACAGCGCAGCGCAAAACCCAACTCAAGTGTCTTTGCTAGTTTAAGACCGACGCAGTTGTCAGTTTCCCATCCAGCGCCCACGTCGTTTAACTAACAAATGCACCTGCACCCATCTGTGGCCCATGGTCTTACATGGAGGTGTGTTCAGGTGCATTCTGGGTGTATTACTATCTTGAGGCAGCAGGAAGTGATGGGACCATTGACCAACAAAAACCTGGTCTAAAGTCAGTAACGCAGCATTTCATTGTTATTTTAACAGCACATTAGTAAAATGCTCCGAGACTCGTGCACAGCACGTGCACACTATGCTTGTTACACACACAGGGACGCACAGCAGCACACACACATGCAGAAGATTACTAATAAACATATTACGGTGTAAATCCTCCATCATAACAGCAATGCTCCAAGGTCCAAACGTGCCTGGCTTTTAAAGGGAATGGGAGATGACTCTCTGATTGGTTGATTGCATGTTACGCCCAGAACACACCTCTGATTAAAGAAGACACTAAGTACAACCCTTTAGAACCAGGCGCCCGGCACGGACACTTTTTTTTTGGCATCAAACTAGAGCCTGAGGAGCATTTGAGATATTTGTCAATATTGTTAACTCAAAATATCAAATTACAATGCTTGCCTCAGCCCGGACAATGCACATTGTTATTCTCTGCGTAAGATTGGATCTGATTTATTTAACACATAATGAGACATTTAAGAGACATTAAATAAAGAATGACATGCACAGGAAATCCAGGAAACCCTCAGGGGGCTTTGGCATGTAGGTTCCCTTACAATTATTCAACAAAATAATAATATACTGTAGTCTGTGAAAACCCATTTGCGTTTTTTTTGGTTGTATGTGTTTAATAATTGTTTTCAGAGCCGGCACTAGGCCAGATTTTAGAGTTTTTGTGGCTTTCTTTCATAATTTTTTTTTTTGGTTTTCAACATGGTTTCTTTTTACAACCCCAAATCAGAAAAAGTTGGGACAGTATGAAATACACAAATAAAAAAAGAAAGTAGTGATATCTAAATGTACTTAGACTTGTATTTCATTGCAGACAATGTGAACACAAAATATTTCATGTTTTGTCCGGTCAACTTAATTTCATTTGTAAATATACATCCTTTCCTGTCATTCAGACCTGCAACACATTCCAAAAAAAGTTGGGACAGGAGCAATTTAGGGCTAGTAATCAGGTAAATTGGTTAAATAATGATGTGATTTGAAACAGGTGATGTCAACAGGTGATTGTAATTATGATTTGGTACAAAAGCAGCATCCAAGAAAGGTCTAGTCCTTTAGGAGCAAAGATGGGCCGAGGATCGCCAGTTTGCCAACGAATATGTGAGAAAATTATTGAAATGTTTAAAAACAATGTTCCTCAAAGAAAGATAGGAAGACATTTGCTTATTTCACCTTCAACAGTGCATAACATAATTAAAAGATTCAAGGAACGTGGAGGAATTTCAGTGCGTAAAGGACAAGGGTGCAAGCCTAAGCTGAACAACCGTGATCTCTGATCCCTCAGGTGGCACTGCATCAAGAATCGTCATTCATCTATGAGCGATGTCACCACATGGGTTCAGGACTACTTTGGCAAACCTTTGTCAAGTACCACAATACTTAGTTACATTCACAAATGCCAGTTAAAACTGTACTGTGCCAAAAGGAAGCCCTATGTTAACAGTGTCCAGAAGCGCCGTCGACTTCTCTGGGCTTGGAGGCATCTGGGATGGACCATCACACAGTGGAAACGTGTACTGTGGTCAGATGAATCAGTATTTCAGGTATTTTTTGGGAGAAATGGACGCCGTGTGCTCCGGACCAAAGAAGAAAAGGATCATCCAGACTGTTACCAGCAACAAGTCCAAAAGCCAGGGTCTGTCATGGTATGGGGTTGTGTCAGTGCCCTTGGCAAAGGTAACTTGCACTTCTGTGATGGCACCATTAATGCTGAAAAGTACATAGAGATTTTGGAGCACAATATGCTGCCTTCAAGAAGACATCTTTTCCAGGGACGTCCATGCATATTTCAACAAGATAATGCAAAACCACATTCTGCACACATTACAAAGTCCTGGCTGCGGAGGAAGAGGATACGGGTACTTGACTGGCCTGCCTGCAGTCCCGACCTGTCTCCAATAGAGAATGTGTGGCGCATTTTGAAGCGCAAA
>CM042425.1:43193039-43210539 GCA_023631565.1 Gymnocephalus cernua | reverse complement strand
ATCTGTAATTTACATGTTTGTGTTTGCGTCCCATTGTCTTTGGAGATCCACAACCGAGCGAGTTGACACAAAGAGCGTCTCGCAGCGCTCTGATGAGAGAACAAGCTGTGCAGAGACAAAATGTCACCGGGCGCACCCCCCCCCCCCCCACCCCACCCTACTCAGGGCATACTTAGCATTTAAAGCCCCCCACTCCCCCTTTCCTAACATTTAGCAGCAGGGGGGGGACGCACAGACGGCAGATTCCTACGGCCGCGGTGGAGCCGTGGGGAAGTTTTTAATTCCTCCACCCTGATGGTTCATCTGTCCTCCGGAGACGACCACTCGGCCAATGAATCATTAACGAGAGGGAGAGAAAGAGAGAGAGGGATGGGGGGGGGGGGGTAACATGTGGTGAGAAGAGCAAAGGGGGGGGGGAGGAGGATGGAAGAGGATGAAACTGGACCGTGAACAGGCTGCTTAATTAATGTTTCAGATGCAAAAAACGGCAGAAAAAGTTGTAAAAAAAATTGAAAAAAGGTTTTTTTTAAACCACAAAAATATCGAAAAAGCGATGGATAAAGCAACAAAAATATCTCATAAAAGCGAGAAAACCTTATGACGACAAATATGAAGATGGAGGCAGGAAGAAGTAACAGGGAGATTAGAGAGAAAGGGAAGAGCGAGGAGGAGGAGGGGGAGGAGGGGGAGGAGGGGGAGAGATGGATTGTCATTTTCTGTCCTCAGTAAACGGAACGATAAAAATAACATTGAACCAGTGTACTTGAAAAAAGTCATAGTATAGTATGTCGAAAAAGACACAACAAAGTCATAGTATAGTATGTCGAAAAAGACACAACAAAGTCATAGTATAGTATGTTGAAAAAGTAAAAAATAGTCATAATATAGTATGTTGAAAAAGTAAAAAATAGTCATAATATAGTATGTTGAAAAAGACACAACAAAGTCATAGTATAGTATGTTGAAAAAGACACAACAAAGTCATAGTATAGTATGTTGAAAAAGTAAAAAATAGTCATAATATAGTATGTTGAAAAAGTAAAAAATAGTCATAATATAGTATGTTGAAAAAGTAAAAAATAGTCATAGTATAGTATGTTGAAAAAGTAAAAAATAGTCATAGTATAGTATGTTGAAAAAGTAAAAAATAGTCATAGTATAGTATGTCGAAAAAAAGTCATAAAAAGTCATAGTATAGTATGTTGAAAAAAGTCATAAAAAGTCATAGTATAGTATGTTGAAAAAAGTCATAAAAAGTCATAGTATAGTATGTTGAAAAAGTAAAAAATAGTCATAATATAGTATGTTGAAAAAGTAAAAAATAGTCATAGTATAGTATGTTGAAAAAGTAAAAAATAGTCATAGTATAGTATGTCGAAAAAAGTCATAAAAAGTCATAGTATAGTATGTTGAAAAAGACACAACAAAGTCATAGTATAGTATGTTGAAAAAGTAAAAAATAGTCATAATATAGTATGTTGAAAAAGTAAAAAATAGTCATAGTATAGTATGTTGAAAAAGTAAAAAATAGTCATAATATAGTATGTTGAAAAAGTAAAAAATAGTCATAATATAGTATGTTGAAAAAGTAAAAAATAGTCATAGTATAGTATGTTGAAAAAGTAAAAAATAGTCATAGTATAGTATGTTGAAAAAGTAAAAAATAGTCATAATATAGTATGTTGAAAAAGTAAAAAATAGTCATAGTATAGTATGTTGAAAAAGTAATTAAAGTCATAGTATAGTATGTCGAAAAAAGTCATAAAAAGTCATAGTATAGTATGTTGAAAAAGACACAACAAAGTCATAGTATAGTATGTTGAAAAAGTAAAAAATAGTCATAATATAGTATGTTGAAAAAGTAAAAAATAGTCATAGTATAGTATGTTGAAAAAGTAATTAAAGTCATAGTATAGTATGTCGAAAAAAGTCATAAAAAGTCATAGTATAGTATGTTGAAAAAGACACAACAAAGTCATAGTATAGCATGTTGAAAAAGACACAACAAAGTCATAGTATAGCATGTTGAAAAAGACACAACAAAGTCATAGTATAGTATGTTGAAAAAGTAAAAAATAGTCATAATATAGTATGTTGAAAAAGTAAAAAATAGTCATAATATAGTATGTTGAAAAAGTAAAAAATAGTCATAGTATAGTATGTTGAAAAAGTAATTAAAGTCATAGTATAGTATGTTGAAAAAGTAATTAAAGTCATAGTATAGTATGTCGAAAAAAGTCATAAAAAGTCATAGTATAGTATGTTGAAAAAGACACAACAAAGTCATAGTATAGTATGTTGAAAAAGTAAAAAATAGTCATAGTATAGTATGTTGAAAAAGTAAAAAATAGTCATAGTATAGTATGTCGAAAAGACACAACAAAGTCATAATATAATGTTGAAAAAGGCATAAAAAAGTCATAGTATAGTATGTCGAAAAAGACAAAAACTCATAGCATTGAATTTTCAAACTGAAAGTGAGGAAGTCTAGCCAGGGAAAACCCTGACGAACTTCTGGCAAAATTGAGATTTGCTCTGCAAGTCACACTGCCCATTTCCAATCTTTCCAAATTGAAGGACCAATCACAACCGTTGATGCCGCTGTCGCTGCTACGTCACCCGGATTGGTTGAAGGACTATCCAGTTGCGCCCAGAGGAATTTGAGCGGCGTCCGTTGGAAATGGGCTGTGAATGAAGCTTCACCAGTTACAAATGAGAAGGGTGTCAACCAGGCCAGAAGAATTCAAAAACGCATCAAAACAGATTGTGATAGAACGCTGGTTATGACTTTTTTCAACATACTATACTATGACTTTTTATGACTTTTTTTGACATGCTATACTATGACTTTTTATGTCTTTTTTCAACATACTATACTATGACTTTTTATTACTTTTTTTGACATACTATACTATGACTTTTTATGACTTATTTTGACATGCTATACTATGACTTTTTATGTCTTTTTTCAACATACTATACTATGACTTTTTATGTCTTTTTTTGACATGCTATACTATGACTTTTTATGTCTTTTTTTGACATGCTATACTATGACTTTTTATGTCTTTTTTCAACATACTATACTATGACTTTTTATGTCTTTTTTTGACATGCTATACTATGACTTTTTATGTCTTTTTTCAACATACTATACTATGACTTTTTATGTCTTTTTTTGACATGCTATACTATGACTTTTCATGACTTTTTCAACATTCTATAATATGACTTTTTTCAATATACTATTCTATGACTTTTCATGACTTTTTGACATGCTATACTATGACTTTTCATGACTTTTTCAACATACTATACTATGACTTTAATTACTTTTTTGACATACTATAATATGACTTATAATATGACTTTTTATGACTTTTTCAACATACTATACTATGACTATTTTTTACTTTTTCAACATTCTATAATATGACTTTTTTCAACATACTATACTATGACTTTTTATGCCTTTTTTTGACATACTATACTATAACTTTTTTGACTTTTTTCGACATACTCTACTATGACTTTTTTATTACTTTTATCGACCTACTGTCATATGACTTTTTATGACTATTTTGACATCATACTATACTATGACTAATTTTGACTTTTTTGGACATACTATACTATGACTTTTTACGACTTTTTTCAACATACTATACTATGACTTTTTATGTCTTTTTTCAACATACTATACTATGACTTTTTATGTCTTTTTTCAACATACTATACTATGACTTTTTATGTCTTTTTTGACATTCTATAATATGACTTTTTTCAACATACTATACTATGACTTTTCATGACTTTTTCAACATACTATACTATGACTTTAATTACTTTTTTGACATACTATAATATGACTTATAATATGACTTTTTATGACTTTTTCAACATACTATACTATGACTATTTTTTACTTTTTCAACATTCTATAATATGACTTTTTTCAACATACTATACTATAACTTTTTTGACTTTTTTCGACATACTATACTATGACTTTTTTATTACTTTTATTGACCTACTGTCATATGACTTTTTATGACTATTTTGACATCATACTATACTATGACTAATTTTGACTTTTTTGGACATACTATACTATGACTATTTTTTTGTTCGTCGAACTATACTATGACTATTTTGTATTTTTTCAACATTCTATAATATGACTTTTTTCAATATACTATATATAGACTTTTTATGACTTTTATGACTTTTCCAATGTACTATACTATCACTTTTTATGACTTTTTCAACATACTATACTATGACTATTTTTTACTTTTTCAACATTCTATAATATGACTTTTTTCAACATACTATACTATAACTTTTTTGACTTTTTTCGACATACTCTACTATGACTTTTTTATTACTTTTATCGACCTACTGTCATATGACTTTTTATGACTATTTTGACATCATACTATACTATGACTAATTTTGACTTTTTTGGACATACTATACTATGACTTTTTACGACTTTTTTCGACATACTATGCTATGGCTTTTTATGTCTTTTTTGACATACTATACTATGACTTTCATGACTTTCTTCGTCATACTATACTATGACTATTTTTTTGTTCGTCGAACTATACTATGACTATTTTTTACTTTTTCAACATTCTATAATATGACTTTTTTCAATATACTATATATAGACTTTTTATGACTTTTATGACTTTTCCAATGTACTATACTATCACTTTTTATGACTTTTTCAACATACTATACTATGACTATTTTTTACTTTTTCAACATTCTATAATATGACTTTTTTCAACATACTATACTATAACTTTTTTGACTTTTTTCGACATACTCTACTATGACTTTTTTATTACTTTTATCGACCTACTGTCATATGACTTTTTATGACTATTTTGACATCATACTATACTATGACTAATTTTGACTTTTTTGGACATACTATACTATGACTTTTTACGACTTTTTTCGACATACTATGCTATGGCTTTTTATGTCTTTTTTGACATACTATACTATGACTTTCATGACTTTCTTCGTCATACTATACTATGACTATTTTTTTGTTCGTCGAACTATACTATGACTATTTTTTACTTTTTCAACATTCTATAATATGACTTTTTTCAATATACTATATATAGACTTTTTATGACTTTTATGACTTTTCCAATGTACTATACTATCACTTTTTATTACTTTTTTCAACATACTATACTATAACTTTTTTGACTTTTATCGACCTACTGTCATATGACTTTTTATGACTATTTTGACATACTATACTATGGCTTTTTTATTACTTTTTTCAACATACTACACTATGACTTTTCATGACTTGTTCAGTGTGCCGATGTGCTGCAATAGCAGCACATCGGCACACTGATGTGCTGCCGATGTGCTGCCGATGTGCTGCAATAGCAGCACATCGGCACACTGTCTATTATTGCCCATACTTATTATTTCTTATTCTCCATCTTCCGCCACATTTTTGTCCCGCTACTAGTCACGGAGCGTTGCCAGCACATGCACACAAAATACATCAAAACGTGTGTAATGATCGGGAATGGTGTGCTATGTGTTTTCAAAGAGATTTGCTGCACGGTTTTCACGAAATCGGCAATAAACGGCACGCAATTTCCCATAGACTTTAATGGGAAATCTTCGGGAAATGGCTTAACATCACTCAAAACAACCCCTCTTTGGAGCCGTGCTGTATCGCCATACTTTAATGTAGAAACAAAATTAAAACTTTAAACTGAAGACAAGATTTTGGCCTTTATTGGGCTGAATGGGCATTCTGATATCAAGCACTGTTTCTACCAAATCACAGTTTACGTATCGTTTTCGGCCCGTTTCAGATTTTCCAATCTTCATAGTTAAAGTGGAGGACAGAGGGGGGAGCTGTGGTACGATTCTCAGAATTTTCTCCAAACAAATGTCTCTCTCCCCTACAGTTTTCACTCTTCATACATCATTGTTAGTCAAAATGTAGGGAATTTTGTGCCGGTCGCAGACATGTAACTATGGAATCCATCGGACGTAAACTTTTTGCATTGTTCATACCAACTGCCGATAGAAACAATGAAAAAATTAATTATTTTGCTGGTTCCCTAGACATTTGCTTGGCAACCGTGATCTCCACCAATCAGAGACGTTGCTGTTACGCTTAGGATTGTGGGTAGTGTAGTACTTTAACACACACACACACACACACACACAGTGTGACCTATGTATCTACTTAGCTGGTGTTATTCGGATGTGCACAAGTAGTAGGCACACTGTCAAAATTTCTTCCAGAATTTTCTAGTTGGACAAACTATACTATGACTTCTTCAACATACTATACTATGACCTTTATGACTTTTTTCGACATACTATACTATGACTTTTTATAACTTTTTTCGACATGGTATACTATGACCTTTTATCACTTTTTCGATATACTATGCTATCATCTTGTATGATATTTTATGACATATTATACTATGACTTTTGTGACTTTTTTCGACATACTATACTGACTTTTTATTACTTTTTTGACATACTATACTATGACTCTTCATGACTTTTTCATCATACTATACTATGACTTTTTTATTGTTTGAACATACTATACTATGACATTTTATGACTTTTTCGACATACTATGCTGACTTTTTTGACACATTATACTATGACTTTTCTTGACTTTTTTCAACATACTATACTATGTCTTTTTTCAACATACTATACTACATACAGTTGAGAATAAATCTACAGTGCCGCTAAGAAATCTCCACTTATAACTGCTCTCTGCTCATATTTGACTTATTCACTTTCAGTGTTAAAGTTCACTGCGCCTATGAAGTAATGAACCGTTAACCACCAGTCTTTATTAAAACCTTCAGCACCTTATCTTGCCGAGCCATTTCTGAAGCCTGAAGTACACTGGTTAAATGTTTTCATCGAGGACAGAAAATTAAAAACTCTTAAGATCTGAGGTTTGAACCCTCCGCCTCAGATTGTGAAGTATCACTTGAGTCAGCAGCTCATCTTTGTGTGTAATTGTGTAATAACTGTGTAATATCTGTGTGATAACTGAATCAAAAACAAAATGACCAAAATGAAGCACTTTATTCACATGAAAAGGTGTACGTAAAATGCACAAAGTAGGAACTTTAACTTTGTATGTAAGTTGTCTGGATCAAGTCCTCCATTAGGGTTAAGGGTTTCTTGTGGTAATGGAGATCCCAGTTTTCCTGATGCGTCTTCCTGTGGACACTGAGACTGTCCTGATGCTGCTGGATGCTTTGTTGTCTTCAGACCATCAGCTGACTAAAATATAGCAGTCCATCACATTTTCCATCTCTGGCTTCCAGCTCAACTTAGTTCAGAACTTTGTCATTACTGTGTGTAATAACTGTGTAAGGACTGTGTGTAGTGTAACTGTGTGTCATAACTGTGTTATAACTGTGTAAGGACTGTGTGTAGTGTAACTGTGTCATAACTGTGTAATAACTGTGTGTAGTGTAACTGTGTTATAACTGTGTAAGGACTGTGTGTAGTGTAACTGTGTCATAACTGTGTAATAACTGTGTGTAGTGTAACTGTGTGTCATAACTGTGTAAGGACTGTGTGTAGTGTAACTGTGTGTCATAACTGTGTAAGGACTGTGTGTAGTGTAACTGTGTCATAACTGTGTAATAACTGTGTGTAGTGTAACTGTGTGTCATAACTGTGTAAGGACTGTGTGTAGTGTAACTGTGTGTCATAACTGTGTTATAACTGTGTAAGGACTGTGTGTAGTGTAACTGTGTCATAACTGTGTAATAACTGTGTGTAGTGTAACTGTGTGTCATAACTGTGTAAGGACTGTGTGTAGTGTAACTGTGTGTCATAACTGTGTAAGGACTGTGTGTAGTGTAACTGTGTCATAACTGTGTAATAACTGTGTGTAGTGTAACTGTGTGTCATAACTGTGTAAGGACTGTGTGTAGTGTAACTGTGTGTCATAACTGTGTAAGGACTGTGTGTAGTGTAACTGTGTCATAACTGTGTAATAACTGTGTGTAGTGTAACTGTGTGTCATAACTGTGTAAGGACTGTGTGTAGTGTAACTGTGTGTCATAACTGTGTTATAACTGTGTAAGGACTGTGTGTAGTGTAACTGTGTGTCATAACTGTGTTATAACTGTGTAAGGACTGTGTGTAGTGTAACTGTGTGTCATAACTGTGTAAGGACTGTGTGTAGTGTAACTGTGTGTCATAACTGTGTTATAGCTGTGTAAGGACTGTGTGTAGTGTAACTGTGTGTCATAACTGTGTTATAGCTGTGTAAGGACTGTGTGTAGTGTAACTGTGTGTCATAACTGTGTAATAACTGTGTAAGGACTGTGTGTAGTGTAACTGTGTGTCATAACTGTAATAACTGTGGAGTCTTGCTACTGAAATAAAAACGATGAAAACGAATGACCAAAATGAAGTGCTTTATTCATATGAAATGGAGTACGTAAAATGCACGTAAGACTTTTTTTTTAAATGCACGTAAGAAGTCATTGTATAATGTCGAAAAAAGGCATAGTACAGTAAGGCGAAAAAAAGTCATTATGAAGTTATAGTGTAATATGTGTAAAAAAAAAGGCATAACGGGTGTGATTTTTCCAGATAAATCCGGCCTTTCCGACCTGAGAATGAGGCTCTCGTAAATCATGCAAATCCGTTTTTTTTTTAATATTATTGTTGGGGGGGGGGGGGGGGGGGGCGTGCAAGGCGCGGGTCAAGTATTGGTAAACATAATGACCGCTCACCACTGTCATCGTTTTGTGTGCCTCTGATTCATGTCTTCAGGTCACTCCGCAAACTAGTACATTCAATTGTCACGATGGAACTTCATTCAAACTAGAGCTCCACCAGAGAGCCTGCAGTCGTTGCGGAAGGTTATCTGATGTGTTATGAGAATGTTAAACGTGTGGGACAAACTATTTCTTTCTTAGCTGAAGCCGACAACGTGACAATACTTTTATTTTTATTTAATGTTGGCAATGTAAGCTGGAGCCAGCACTAACTTTAGCTGTAAGCGTTAGCTAGCTAGCTATTTGCTTGAGCCGGGAGACATGGCTAAAAGCTCTAAAGCGAACAGATGTGCTGGGCGAGCCATCAGTCGGTGGAAGCTAACAGAAGCTAGCTGGCGTAAGGCCAAGCAGACAGCTGGCCAATTGTCACAAAGCTACCAAGCGATCGGCGGAGACAGGGAGTACATGTACTTGAAAGAGTCCGGCAGTTCTGACAGACGAAGGTCCAGTCGGGAGTTTGGATGGAGAGTCCACTGTGGTCTGAAGGGATAATCCTCACTACATCACTAGCTAGCGGTAACCGTTAGTCGGGAGGTTGACAGCTAACGTTAGCCAGCTGAAGCTAACAGTCGATCGACGGTGAGTAACACACCGCTGCAGCATTTTTTGAAATGTTAAATACATGTTTCTGAGTATCCTGAAGGCATATGGACTTTTAAACATGACAATGACTAAGACAAATAGTTTAAAAAAAAAAAACTACATGATTTTATAAAAACATCACGTGAAATTTTATATATACAATAAATACCTTGGCCACAATTTCTGTAGCTTCCTTTTCAACTAAAACAGTTCATTTTCGTATATTTTCCTGCCTTTTTGTCCTTTGCCAATCACACCTACAGCATAAAATGTCATAGTATAGTATGTCAAAAAAAGTCATAGTATAGTCTGTCAAAAAAGTCAAAGAAGTCATAGTATAGTATGTTGAAAAAAGTCATAGAATACTATGTCAAAAAGGCTCATAGTATAGTATGTCGAATAAAGGCATAAAATGTCATAATATAGTATGACGGAAAAAATCATAGTATGTCAATGAAAGTTAAAAAAGTCATAGTATAGTATGTTGAATAAAGTCATGAAAAAGTCATAGTATAGTATGTCGAAAAAAGTCATTACAAAATCGTAGTATAGCCTGTCGAAAAAAGTCATAAAGAAGTCAAAATATAATATGCCAAAAAGTCAAGAAAAAGTCATAGTATAGTATGTTGAAAAAAAGTCATGAAAAAGTCATAATATAGTATGTCGGGAACCATCACCTTATAGTGGTGGAGAGGTTTGGGTGTCCATATGAACCTGAGGGCTGTGTTGTCTGGAGCTTTGTGCTCCTGGTAGGGTCTCCCATGGCAAAGTGGTCTCAGGTGAGGGGCCAGACAAAGAATGGTTCAAAAACCCTATGGAAAAACGAGGAAGGGATAGAGAGACCCTGCCCGGAGGAAGCCTGGGGCCCCCGGCTGGAGCCAGGCCCAGAGGGTGGGCTCGTCAGTGAGCGTCTGGTGGTCGGGTCTGCCACGGAGCCCGAAAAACCTACGTGGCACCTCTCTCTCCATCCCATGGGCCCACCACCTGTGGGAGGAACCGCTGGGGTTGGGTGCGCTGCCACACTGGTGGCGGTGAAGGTCAGGGGCCTCGACGGACCAGACCCGGGCAGCAGAGGCTGGCTCCGCAATGTTGGAGTTTACCCCGGTGGACGAGAGGGTCGCCTCCCTACGCTTGCGGGTTGTTGGGGGAAAAACTCTGACTGTTGTTTGTGCATATGCACCAAACAAGAGTTCAGAGTATTCGGCCTTCTTGGAGACCTTGAATGGAGTCCTTTATGGGGCTCCGGAGGGGGACTCCATAGTTCTGCTGGGGGACTTCAACGCACATGTGGGCAATGACGGAGACACATGGATAGGTGTGATTGGGAGGAACGGCCTCCCTGATCTAAACCAGAGTGGTTGTCTGTTATTGGACTTCTGTGCTAGTCATGGATTGTCTATAACAAACACCATGTTCGAACATAAGGATGCTCATAAGTGTACTTGGTACCAGAGCACCCTAGGCCGAAGGTCAATGATCGATTTTATAATCGTTTCATCTGATCTGAGGCCGTATGTTTTGGACACTTGGGTGAAGAGAGGGGCGGAGCTGTCAACTGATCACCATCTGGTGGTGAGTTGGGTCAGGGGGTGGGGGAAGACTCTGGGCAGACCTGGTAAGCCCAAACGGGTGGTGCGGGTAAATTGGGAACGTCTGGAGGAAGCTCCTGTCCGACAGACCTTCAACTCACACCTCCAGTGGAGCTTTTCGTGCATCCCTGTGGAGGCTGGGGGCATTGAACCTGAGTGGACAATGTTCAAAGTTTCCATTGCTGAAGCTGCGGCGGGCAGCTCTGGTCTTAGGGTCTTAGGTGCCTCAAGGGGCGGTAACCCTCGAACACCGTGGTGGACACCGGTGGTCAGGGAAGCCGTCCGACTGAAGAAGGAGTCTTTCCGGGATATGTTATCCCAGAGGACTCCGGAGGCAGTTGCAAGGTACCGAGGGGCCCCGAAGGACTGCAGCCTCTGCCATGAAAGAGGCAAAGCAGCGCGTGTGGGAGAAGTTTGGAGAAGACATGGAGAAGGACTTTCGGTCGGCACCAAGGTGCTTCTGGAAAACCGTCCGCCACCTCAGAAGGGGGAAGCGGGGAACCATCCAAGCTGTGTACAGTAAGGATGAGACGTTGTTGACCTCAACTGAGCAGGTAATAGAGCGGTGGAAGGAGCACTTTGAGGAACTCCTAAATCCAGCTGATGCGCCCTCTTTGTTAGAGGCAGAGCTGGAGGATTACGGGGGATTTTCGTCTATTTCCCTGGTGGAGGTCACTGAGGTAGTCAAACAACTCCACAGTGGCAAAGCCCCAGGAATTGATGAGATCCGTCCAGAAATGCTGAAAGCTCTGGGTGTGGAGGGGCTGTCTTGGTTGACACGCCAACTCAACATTGCGTGGAAGTCTGGGACAGTGCCAAAGGAGTGGCAGACCGGGGTGGTGGTTCCCCTCTTCAAAAATGGGGACCAGAGGGTGTGTACCAATTACAGGGGTATCACACTTCTCAGCCTCCCTGGTAAAGTCTACTCCAAGGTGCTGGAAAGGAGGGTTCGGCCGATAGTCGAACCTCAGGTTGAAGAGGAACAATGCGGATTCCGTCCTGGTCGTGGAACAACGGATCAAATCTTTACTCTAGCAAGGATCCTGGAGGGAGCCTGGGAGTATGCCCATCTGGTCTACATGTGTTTTGTGGATCTGGAGAAGGCATATGACCGGGTCCCCTGGGAGACATTGTGGGAGGTGCTGCGGGAGTATGGGGTGAGGGGGTCCCTTCTCAGGGCCATCCAATCTCTGTATGACCAAAGCGAGAGCTGTGTCCGGATTCTCGGCAGTAAGTCGGACACGTTCCAGGTGAGGGTTGGCCTCCGCCAGGGCTGCGCTTTGTCACCAATCCTGTTCGTAGTATTTATGGACAGGATATCGAGGCATAGTCGTGGTAGGGAGGGGTTGCACTTCGGTGGGCTGGGGATCTCATCGCTGCTCTTTGCAGATGATGTGGTCCTGATGGCGTCATCGGCCTGTGACCTTCAGCACTCACTGGATCGGTTCGCAGCCGAGTGTGAAGCGGCTGGGATGAGGATCAGCACCTCTAAATCTGAGGCCATGGTTCTCAGCAGGAAACCGATGGAGTGCCTTCTCCAGGTAGGGAATGAGTCCTTACCCCAAGTGAAGGAGTTTAAGTACCTTGGGGTCTTGTTCGCGAGTGAGGGGACAATGGAGCGGGAGATTTGTCGGCGAATCGGCGCAGCGGGGGGGGGGGGGGGGGGGGGGGCGGTATTACATTCAGTTTATCGCACCGTTGTGACGAAAAGAGAGCTGAGCCAGAAGGCAAAGCTCTCGATCTACCGGTCAGTTTTCGTTCCTACCCTCACCTATGGTCATGAAGGCTGGGTCATGACCGAAAGAACGAGATCCAGGGTACAAGCAGCCGAAATGGGTTTCCTCAGGAGGGTGGCTGGCGTCTCCCTTAGAGATAGGGTGAGAAGCTCAGTCATCCGTGAGGAGCTCGGAGTAGAGCCGCTGCTCCTTCACGTCGAAAGGAGCCAGTTGAGGTGGTTCGGGCATCTGGTAAGGATGCCCCTGGGCGCCTCCCTAGGGAGGTGTTCCAGGCACGTCCAGCTGGGAGGAGACCTCGGGGAAGACCCAGGACTAGGTGGAGGGATTACATCTCCAACCTGGCCTGGGAACGCCTCGGGATCCCCCAGTCAGAGCTGGTTAATGTGGCTCGGGAAAGGGAAGTGTGGGGTCCCCTGCTGGAGCTGCTCCCCCCGCGACCCGACCACGGATAAGCGGACGACAATGGATGGATGGATGGAACAAGTCATGAAAAGGTTATAGTATAATACGTCGAAAAAAGTAAAAAAAGTCATAGCATAGTATGTCGAAAAAAAGTCATAGTATAGTACGTTGAAAAAAGTCATAAAAATTCATAGTATAGTATGTTAAAAAAAGACAAAAATTTCGCCATACTATACTCTAAAAGTCCTGATTATTTACATGGAGTCTGGCTCTATACACGCTAAAAGTAGTGATTATTTACATGGAGTCTGGCTCTATACACGCTAAAAGTCCTGATTATTTACATGGAGTCTGGCTCTGTACACGCTAAAAGTCCTGATTATTTACATGGAGTCTGGCTCTGTACACGCTAAAAGTAGTGATTATTTACATGGAGTCTGGCTCTGTACACGCTAAAAGTAGTGATTATTTACATGGAGTCTGGCTCTATACACGCTAAAAGTAGTGATTATTTACATGGAGTCTGGCTCTATACACGCTAAAAGTAGTGATTATTTACATGGAGTCTGGCTCTATACACGCTAAAAGTCCTGATTATTTACATGGAGTCTGGCTCTATACACGCTAAAAGTCCTGATTATTTACATGGAGTCTGGCTCTGTACACGCTAAAAGTCCTGATTATTTACATGGAGTCTGGCTCTGTACACGCTAAAAGTCCTGATTGTTTACATGCAGTCTGGCTCTATACACGCTAAAAGTAGTGATTATTTACATGGAGTCTGGCTCTATACACGCTAAAAGTAGTGATTATTTACATGGAGTCTGGCTCTATACACGCTAAAAGTAGTGATTATTTACATGGAGTCTGGCTCTATACACGCTAAAAGTCCTGATTATTTACATGGAGTCTGGCTCTATACACGCTAAAAGTCCTGATTATTTACATGGAGTCTGGCTCTGTACACGCTAAAAGTCCTGATTATTTACATGGAGTCTGGCTCTATACACGCTAAAAGTAGTGATTATTTACATGGAGTCTGGCTCTATACACGCTAAAAGTAGTGATTATTTACATGGAGTCTGGCTCTATACACGCTAAAAGTAGTGATTATTTACATGGAGTCTGGCTCTATACACGCTAAAAGTCCTGATTATTTACATGGAGTCTGGCTCTGTACACACTAAAAGTCCTGATTATTTACATGGAGTCTGGCTCTATACACACTAAAAGTAGTGATTATTTACATGGAGTCTGGTGGGTTTGGTGATGGTAAGTAAGTAACCATATATCTGCAGACTGAACTTGTTCATGTGAAAAGTGAAGATTTATTGTGTATTATTTTGCTGTTTTCTGCCTCTTACAGTATCTCTTCTTTCTTTCTATCCTTCTCTTCTACCTCATGTGTGGTTGCTCATTCCAGACAGCGCTCTCTCGCCTCGGGGCTGAAGACGACACTTAAAGAAGTGTCTCGCCTCGCTACAGCTGGGCCTCGGCGCCACACAGACCGCACACACTCGTGCATACACGGAAACTGCTGAATGCAAACATGAAGTATATTTTCAAACCCCCAAACACAGCTTTTCCACAGCTGTGAACCCGGCACTAAAACTCTTCCACTCTCTCGGCTGAGTTGTTCTTGTGGTTGATTTAATCGTCTACAGTAAAACTGGGAACAATCTTTCAGGGAAAAGATTGCGAAGGCGTTGTTTTCCATCCAAATGGACCAAAGAAAAGGCTTTTTTGGAAGTGATATAAACTAGAAGTGCTACAATAGGGCAGGTGTCTTGTATTAGATTACCCGTGAGATTACGTTCACACCCGCTGTGGCTGCTGCCAAATATTTAAGCAAAGAAAAACTGTATCAGTGTACACACAACGACACTGACATGGCTGATACACACACTGCATTCACAGAGACAAAAACAAGGAGAAGGGATTGTTTTTTTCATGCACTATCATCTCTCTTTGCTAATGCTGCTTTTGTTCGGGTTTAGGAAGCAACATCAGACCTGTGCTCATGTTTCCTATTCAGAATCAGACTCTACGATCCCACTGTTCCCTGTCTCCTAAGAATTATGTTCATGCACGACTTATTTGGAGGATGTTGCTGGAATATGAAGGGAACACAATGCTTTTATCAAGCTATCAAGGACATATTTGTATCAAGTATATGTAACAGAACTTTCCAACAAAAGTTATTGTGTTCCCTGTGGACCCTTTTTTCACATGCGTGATTAGTGTGAACAAAAATCTTTAAAGTTGGTCCAGTATTGAGCGAGAAAGCTGTGACCGGCTGTAATGTAACCCTACAGGACCGATGTTCAGCATCAGTTGGCGTCCACTAAAAGTTCTGTTGTTGCCGCTGACAGACTCAGATTATTATTCTAAGAGTCTGACAACATTATGAAAGAATCCCTACAGAGATAGACCGTTTAGTTAAAGAGTAAGATCCTTTTAGTTTAACATGAAACAGCCCCGAAATCACCATCACCAAACTACACCAGACTCCATGTAAATAATCAGGACTTTTAGCGTGTATAGAGCCAGACTCCATGTAAATAATCAGGACTTTTAGCGTGTATAGAGCCAGACTCCATGTAAATAATCACTACTTTTAGCGTGTATAGAGCCAGACTCCATGTAAATAATCAGGACTTTTAGCGTATATAGAGCCAGACTCCATGTAAATAATCACTACTTTTAGCGTGTATAGAGCCAGACTCCATGTAAATAATCAGGACTTTTAGCGTGTATAGAGCCAGACTCCATGTAAATAATCACTACTTTTAGCGTGTATAGAGCCAGACTCCATGTAAATAATCACTACTTTTAGCGTGTATAGAGCCAGACTCCATGTAAATAATCAGGACTTTTAGCGTGTATAGAGCCAGACTCCATGTAAATAATCACTACTTTTAGCGTGTATAGAGCCAGCATATCTCCACATGTAAATGGGTGAATTAAGGGTTTATTTCAACCAGACCAGAGTGGTGATTGTTGGAACAGTGGAAAGATGAACCAAGACGGCTTTTGGTAGTTTTATTTAGTTTTCTGTCCACTTTAAATGAAGTGTGTTTTACGATGATAAAAGTAGTGATTATTTACATGGAGTCTGGTGGGCTCCCATCAGTCACTTTGACACCAAAAACATTATAAAATAGGGTCCAGGTTGAAAAAAAAACCAAGCTGGAATAACTCGCAGTGTTTTCAAGAGATGCTTCATTTAAATTTGATGGCGTGGAAGGACAGTAGGAGCTGGTGTACTGTGGCTTGGAGAGATGGAGACGAGAGACGATGGAGCGAGAGAGCATCCAGGATCTTTAGGGAGAGAGAGAGAGAGAGAGAGAGAGAGAGAGAGAGAGAGGGAGAGAGAGAGAGAGAGAGAGAGAGAGAGAGACAAAGAGAGACAGAGAGAGAGGTTTTGTCTAGACACTCTGGACACCTCTGGAGCACTTTACAAGAAAGACCCATCCATCTACATACACACACACACACAGACACACACACACACACACACACACACACACACTGAAAAAAACTACAAAAAAATGTCAAATGTCAAAAACAGCATTAAAAGGACAACAAAACGACAAAAAACGACAAAATTATTGATGAACAGACATCACACACACACACACAGACACATACACACACACACACACACACACACACAGACACACACACACACACACACACACACACACACACACACACACACACACACACACACACACACATATATACAGACACACACACAGACAGACAAACAAATAGTGAGTAGATTGTGTTTTTCTAGACTATCTGGCAGCTTGAGTGACGTCACACAAATGTGTAATACAGTTTGAGGGTCATGCAAATTATGGGATGTTTTCCCGGGAGAAAAAACAGAAGCAGAGAGCGCCAGAAATGGCCTTGAATTACGGGAGAAACCCAGGAAAAATGCTGTGAGACGTTCTCTTCTTAGTTATTTATTGACTGTTGATTAATTGCAACGTTTTCTCCACTCTGCAGCCGCTTCATTCGGTACATCTTCAAGCTTCTTGTTTGGTCACGTGCACGTAACAATAACAGAAGTAAAGTAGTTGTTCGGCCTCAGGCGCCTCCAACAGAAGCACACAACGCACAGGTCAAAGCACAATCTAAATCTAGGTCAAAAGAAAAGAAGTAGTGATCGCAACGATTCCAGATACAGAGAAACTGTTTGACCTAAACTTGAACTCATGAAAACATAAATAGAGAGGCAGTTTTTCATTCAGACGTCATGTTGAGCTGCGAGGACTCTGAGCACCGAGCCCCTAAAACCGGGAGACGTTTAACGCTGCTGTTGTCTTACAAAAACTTTCCATATCAG
>CM042425.1:43165539-43185539 GCA_023631565.1 Gymnocephalus cernua | reverse complement strand
ACAAGGCTTTCACCCAGGAAACAGGTGTTCATGTCCTGAAGAAGTTAAGGAGAAAACACAAGACTTTCACCCAGGAAACAGGTGTTCATGTCTTGAAGAAGTTAAGCAGAAAACACAAGACTTTCACCCAGGAAACAGGTGTTCATGTCCTGAAGAAGTTAAGGAGAAAACACAAGGCTTTCACCCAGGAAACAGGTGTTCATGTCCTGAAGAAGTTAAGCAGAAAACACAAGACTTTCACCCAGGAAACAGGTGTTTATGTCCTGGAAGAAGTTAAGGAGAAAACACAAGACTTTCACCCAGGAAACAGGTGTTCATGTCCCGGAAGAAGTTAAGGAGAAAACACAAGACTTTCACCCAGGAAACAGGTGTTCATGTCCTGGAAGAAGTAAAGGAGAAAACACAAGACTTTCACCCAGGAAACAGGTGTTCATGTCCTGAAGAAGTTAAGGAGAAAACACAAGACTTTCACCCAGGAAACAGGTGTTCATGTCCTGAAGAAGTTAAGGAGAAAACACAAGACTTTCACCCAGGAAACAGGTGTTCATGTCCTGAAGAAGTTAAGCAGAAAACACAAGACTTTCACCCAGGAAACAGGTGTTCATGTCCTGAAGAAGTTAAGGAGAAAACACAAGACTTTCACCCAGGAAACAGGTGTTCATGTCCTGAAGAAGTTAAGGAGAAAAAACAAGACTTTCACCCAGGAAACAGGTGTTCATGTCCTGAAGAAGTTAAGGAGAAAACACAAGACTTTCACCCAGGAAACAGGTGTTCATGTCCTGGAAGAAGTTAAGGAGAAAACACAAGACTTTCACCCAGGAAACAGGTATTCATGTCCTGAAGAAGTTAAGGAGAAAACACAAGACTTTCACCCAGGAAACAGGTGTTCATGTCCTGAAGAAGTTAAGGAGAAAACACAAGACTTTCACCCAGGAAACAGGTGTTCATGTCCTGGAAGAAGTTAAGGAGAAAATACAAGACTTTCACCCAGGAAACAGGTGTTCATGTCCTGAAGAAGTTAAGGAGAAAACACAAGACTTTCACCCAGGAAACAGGTGTTCATGTCCTGGAAGAAGTTAAGGAGAAAACACAATACTTTCACCCAGGAAACAGGTGTTCATGTCCTGGAAGAAGTTAAGGAGAAAATACAAGACTTTCACCCAGGAAACAGGTGTTCATGTCCTGGAAGAAGTTAAGGAGAAAATACAAGACTTTCACCCAGGAAACAGGTATTCATGTCCTGAAGAAGTTAAGGAGAAAACACAAGACTTTCACCCAGGAAACAGGTGTTCATGTCCTGAAGAAGTTAAGGAGAAAGCACAAGACTTTCACCCAGGAAACAGGTGTTCATGTCTTAACCTAACTGTCGTTGGCGCGTCATTTTTGAAACCCCTGCAGTTCTAGGCAAGTCCCACCCCTACGAAGCAGCCCGATTGGTTGGTGTTAGGCATTGACCCTGAGTAGTTAAACGTACAATATGTAACTTTCTGCCGCTAGGGGTCTCTCAACCAAAGCAATGGATTGTAAACACGGACTTTTGATGACGGTAAGTTGCGTGGAATTATGGGAGTTGTACTTTTTAAACACCTTCACTGATTAAAATGCGTCTGTTCACGGACAAGTTTACCCATTCAAATGTATTCACTTTACGTTTAGTAACGTTTATTCATGTCATTCTAATAACATAGCTGCATTTTCCCAACATAATTAAGTTTTTCTTGATTTGATCTATATTGGTAGCTGACCAGTTAGCTAGTTAGTGAGCCAGCAAGCTAACATTAGCAAGCAGCTAAAACCACAGTGACTATCACAATATATTTCACATGTCACTGTCACCTTTGGATGTTTTCAACACCGGGGTGGGACGGGGTTTGTTGTTGTAACGCTAGCTAGCTACTCAACGAGGCTGAGAGACAGGTGTGGGTGGGGATTGCCGGGGAAATCTCCGGCCGGGCCCGGGACAGCGAGTGCGGCCGATGGCCGATGTGCAGCAGCAGAACATCTCCAAGCTGCCCGAAACGATCTCCCCCTTCACTTTTCTTTAATCTTAACTATTCGTTTTGGTGCTTGTCGGGTTAATTTAGCTAACTGTAAAGACAGCTAAACGCGAAGGGGTGAGAAATTCCGCAGGGAGGAGATTTTCGGCACGAACACCGGTAGCTAGCACTAACGGAGACGTAGCTAGCTAGCATTAGCTATGGATGGCTGGTGTTGCGACTCGGATCTGGGTCTGGGTCTGATATGGTCTGTTTCCCGGCGCTTCATTAAACTGCCGTTAGCGTCGTAAGCACCCGGCACCAGAGTTAAGTGCTGTATAGTACTTATACTGTATGGATTGCTGTAATGGTGGCTGTGTGTTGGCTGGCTATGGGCTAACGGTAACTGGCTATTGCTACGTGTCCCGGCTGTGTTGTCAGCTCCTATCCCAGGCAGACAGACCGGGTGCTAGCTGGCTAAATTAGCATTAGATTAGTCGTCTTATCTATAGACAAGTTTTTGAGCAGTTTCCGCTCTACTTCCTAAACTCCTCCCGTCGATGCAATCCACTTCCGTTCTGGCGGGCTGGGTTTGTTTTGCTAGCTAGCTCCGTTGTGCCGACAAAGCACTGATATCGCAGTGACAAAGAGGATATAACAATTACAATATGAAGAAAAGTGGTTCGGGAACGACGTGTGCGGTAGTTGGTTGCAAACGCTCGAGAAAGCACCTGAACGAGTGGTTAGATAGAGAGTGCTACGACCACAAACCAGCTACAAAGAGGCAATGTACATGCGCTCCATTGTTTACATTTTTTCGCAAGCCTGATACCGACTCGGAATCAAGGGCCTGGCTGAAGGCATTGAATCTAAAGAAACCACCCCGCAACGTTTTTGTTTGTTCCTATCACTTTGTTGACCAAAAACCTACCAAGGATAATCCTTTCCCAGAGTTGTGGTTGGGATACAATCGCCCTCCCCAGCCAAAGAGGCGTCAACTCACCCAGCGGACCACTGTCTCCCCCCAGATAAAGAAACGCAGACTTGAATCTGAGGGTAAGTTCAGCAACTTTAGCTATGAAGCTTACAATATTGTTAATTATGAAAAAGTTGTCATACGCTAACATTGCTACCGGTATTTTGCTTAGGCAGTTGATTGTTTCAGAGAGGGGACAAACAATGCCCATGATAGCTACATCATTAACTGTGTGTGTGTGTCTGTGTGTGTGTCTGTGTGTGAGAACCAAGAGAATTTTCACTTGTTCCATTGGCAGATTTTTTTTTTTGAGTTTTTGCAGTGTGCATTCATTTTGCTCCATCCATGTTTTCTCTTCCCCTTTTTAGATGCTCCTGGAACCTGTCAGCCTGCCCGTGAGGCCAAGCCTGCTACACCAGAATTTCGAGATGCCCAGACCCAATGGGAGGATCCGTCACATATTGACCACTTGTACTGTTCAACAATACAGTCTGTTAAAGTAGACAAGGCCACACAGTGTGAGGCAGAAATGGGTCCTACTGTGACTAGCACCACGGTCGTAGACGATGCCAGGTCCCAGCTGTATACAGGAGTGCGTATGGTTCAATTTTTCACCCTGGTGACTGTGTTGTTGCCTTTCAGTAAGCCATCAATTACCCTTCCTGTTGTTGACCAAATCTTGATGACCTTGATGAAGTTAAAACTAAACCTAATATTAGGAGATATTGCTCACCGCTTCAATGTGTCTACATCCATGGCAAGCACTGTGATTAGTCACTGGATTGACGTGATGGGTGAACAGTTCAAAGTCCTGATCCCCTGGCTTCCAAGAGAGACCATTCGTGCCACCATGCCCTTGTCGTTTCAGAGGAACTACCCTCGAACCACCTGCATCATTGACTGTGCCGAAAGTGCCATGCAGAGAGCCACAAACCACGACTCAAGGAGTGACACTTTCAGCCAGTACAAATCACGCAACACTGTGAAATATCTCGTCGCTGTGGCCCCTAATGGGCTAATCATGTTTATATCTGATGCCTATGCTGGCAGAAGCAGCGATAAGTTTATCACCATGGACAGTGGGTTCCTAGACTATCTGAGGGCTGGTGATGAGGTCATGGCGGACCGTGGGTTCACCATTCGAGACTTGCTTGATGAGAGAAGGGTCAGTTTGAACATCCCTGCATTCACCTACAGGCGCAATCAGTTGACCAATGAGGAGACGACACGCACCAGGCGAGTAGCCAATGTCCGCATACATGTGGAAAGAGCAATCCAGAGACTGAAGGTCTTTAAGATTTTATCCCAGACTGTTCCCATCAGCATGGCACCGAAATTGGACAACATCTTAACCATATGTGCTGGCCTAGTTAACCTGAAGGGTCCACTGATCAGTGAGGTTTAGAATCTTGCCTTGTATCCCTGTCTACCAACACCCAGCCATGTGGTTCATTAAATACAGATAAACACAACACATGCTGCATGCATTGTATTTTTTAAATATTATATATGAATATTTTCATAGTGATGTAATTTTGTGGGCTGCATTTTTTTTTGTTTTAGGTGAAAGAAAATATGAGCACCTGCACATGTAATGGTCATTCTTTTTTAGTGCTGCCTTTTATATTCAATTCAATGTTCAATTTGTTCAATAAAAGAACGTTAGAAATGATTTCATTTGTTTTAAATTCAACAAGCAATGTGTTGTATCACATGAAACTTTATTTTCACTCAAACAGTACAAGCACACTGATATATTGCACAGCATAAAGAGATAATGTAAATTGTGCATTATGTAAACAACGGACATCTGTTCGCTCCTGTGGGCATGACCTAAATAAGGCAGCTTTATTTTGGTTTTAAAATGCTGAGATATTTACTGCAGAACTGTAACCTTCCCTCAACAAAATCATCAACAATTTTTGGGAGCATGTGGGCAAAGTAGAATGTGCGCAGCCTTATGATATGCCCCTGGACAAAGCCTTGGTCGTAGGGTACTTCGATTTCTAGGTGCTCAGTTTTGTTCCAGATCACCAACTTGGAGTGCTGAAGCCCTGTGCAGTACATCCCAATTTGTACCTGCATGTAGTAGCCTTTTGGACCATTGCAGGCAATATGGTAATGCACCCTATCTCCGTTTGCCACAGTTGTGATTTCGCAGTTCTTTGTTGCCAAAAATTCTGCAAGTGACTTGTTTCCCATCACAGGTGATTTGATCTCCAACAGAATGTCTTTGTTTATCACTCCATCGGGAGATGCTGCAAGCCACGGTTCCTTTTCGCACACCACTAAGCCTTTGGTTTCAATGCTGTGGCCCAGAGTTTCCAAACGGTCCCTTGCAAGTTCCTCCCCCTCCGCTCCTTGACGGGTTGCGGCATTGCCACGGAAGGATGGGTGTAAGTGTTCTGACAAAAACTTGTCAGGCGCCGTGGTTGAGCGACGGGGCACCTTTCTAGCCGTGCTCGCTGTGACGCGCACTCTCCGTGCGTCATGCCAGACCTGTTCTTTGCTCTGTGGTTTTGTAACCTTCTCAATCTCCTCAAGCTGGGCTGTGGACATGTTAATGTATTCATCAAAGAAGGTTCTGCATTTTACACAAGCCAGTGGTGTGTGGTGCTCATCATGGGTTAGGAGATGGAGGTCTGGACAGGGAGTTGGCTCGGTGATGGAGGAGGTATCAGCATTAAAGCTGACGTGCAGGAGGCTGTTTCCAGGGCAATTGAAAAGTTCTGCCATTGGTGAGGCAAGTGCGTTCTTCCTCCACTCTTCATGAGTCCTAAAGAGTGTCACCTCCTGTGCCGGCTCTGGAGTGGTAGAGGATGGCTGTGAAGTGGGTGGCAGCTGGTAGAGATCCTTCCTGTTGTGTCGTTTGAAGCGCACATACTTCATCTTCCTCTGACCAGCATTTCTTTTAGACCCAGCATTCCACTGGTTCTGTCCATCTGTGCAGGCACGCCCAGTTTTCCCCTGTCTCACAGCATTTTCTACCTAGAGAGATATAGTAAAAACATAGATATTATAATGGGTTCACTGCACACGTCATATGACGTAATACATTGCACTCATAGCCTACAATGAATAAAATGAACATTGGGCTTGCAGAAATGCACTTTTCCTCATAAATGCAAATACGAAAAATAAAACAAAAGACTTTTTAAAAAAGACATACCATTACTTTTTTGAAAAATGGATGGATTTATAGCGTTTTGAAAAGAAAAAAAACTTTGAATTTATCATCAACAATATTAATTAATAATAATAATAAAAAAGACATAGGCCTAGGCTACAATGGTCAAATAATCTAGTTACCTTCCACAGGATCGCAGCTGAGTGGGAACAAGATCTCCCTGGTCCAGCAACACACGTACATCCCGCAGTTTGGACTTCTCCAGCTTCAGTAACCAGCACCCAAGCATTATGCCACGCATTGTTCAAACACTGGCTAGGCTCTACATTTGCTTTTAGATAAACAAAGCGATCATGTTTGTATGACATGACACAACCGACTTTGTTGCTGTGCAGATATTGATATGCCTCGGAGGCTTTCAGATTGTCCATTGCTTTTCCGTCTACTGCCGTGGATTGCACGAAGTAGGAGCAAATCTTGCTGTACGTTATGCTGGGCCACGTCGCCATGTTATCCTCCCAGTTCTGCAGTGAATTCGGGTGGGGGAGAGTAACGCCATATCCAGTCAAAGTAGTAGAACCGTGTTCCCAAGACACCGACATCGTTGTGTTTACACCGGCAGACGCTGCGCAAATCACTTCCGGCGGAAATGAAATGCATTTGTGTAGAGTAATGTCGCCACCCATGATTTGGCGCGTAAACTTGTCTATACAGCTAACGTTAACATTACTGGTAAACTCATTTGTGGGTTAGCCCAGCGCTGCTTTTATCCGTGTTTGTGGTGAAAACAATGATGCTACTAATAACTTTATGAGCGTGTTGAACGATGTGGTAACCCTATAATGTTATCCACCAAGCATTAGCTAGCTAGCATTAACGTTAGCTACTTGTCAACCAACACATTGTAGTAACGTTAAACTGGATCGATATTGATATGTATCAATAAATAAGATCTCTGCTGTATTACTGTGTTGCAAAGTGACATGTTATCAATCACAAAATGATGCTGCCAGGCGACTAGGCAGGAAAGGAAATGTGACGTGTCTGAAAATAAAATAACTGATTTCTCTGGGTTTGAAGTTTGGTGGAAACATTTGGGAGAGTGTAACTACACAACTCAAAAAAATATATAACATAGGTATGGTCGTTTTTAGACATTTTAATGCAGAAATGTTACATATTGTACCTTTAAGGTTAGGATAGCCGACTGGTCAGGGGTTAGGACTGTGGGTACGCAATCTGTGCTGCCTGCACGATCCAACATGCGCAAGATGTTCGTGCATGCGCAGTTTTACGATGATTTACGACATTGCACGATCTGTGCTATACCATATAGCAATAAATTGCAAAGGGGAGTATGGAGGAAACTGAAGGTCTGCAGTGATAGAAAGACTCAGACTTCATTCCACATGTAACCAAAATTGGTGGTAACATGTAACAACTCCTTTATTATTTTGGATTGGCAACCACGTAAACACGTCATAATGCATAGCGTGAGCTACATTTAAAAACATCACAACAACCTCCACACTACATGTCACAAAAATAACAATGTGGCCAAGGCGCAGTACACAGACGCCCATATGCTGGATTCAGGTTTTATTTATTTTGATTAGGACAATGCACATTAATCTACATTTCTGTAAGACGGCTAATTTTCGACTGTAGTCCTAGTTACCTTAGCATGCATGTCTTCATGGTGGGAGGAAACCCGGAGAGAATATGCAAAGAAAATCCCGGAACAACCTGGATTCAAACCCACAACCTTCTTGCTGTGAGGCAGTAGTGACCACTGAGCCACCGTGCTGTGGGCTTGGACCAGTCAAAATAAGTACTTAATTTAAATATCTTTATACAACCCCAAATCAGAAAAAGTTGGGACAGTATGGAAAACACAAATAAAAAAAGAAAGTAGTGATTTCTAAATGTACTTTGACTTGTATTTCATTGCAGACAATACAACAGCACATCATTTAATGTGTTCCTCATGATTTTTATTGTTTTTGTTTAAAAAAAAAAAAAAAAATCCTATTTTGGTTCTTGCAACACATTTAAAAAGAGTGTGAACAGTAAAGCATTTACCACTTTGTAATGTTGCCATTCCTTTACACAACACTTAAAAGACGTTTAGGGACTGAAGACACCAAGTGATGAAGTGTTTCAGGTGTAATTTTGTCCCATTCTTGCTGCAAACAAGTCTTAAGGTGGGCAACAGTACGGGGTCTTCGTTGTCGCATTTTGCGCTTCAAAATGCGCCACACATTCTCTATTGGAGACAGGTCGGGACTGCAGGCAGGCCAGTCAAGTACCCGTATCCTCTTCCTCCGCAGCCAGGACTTTGTAATGTGTGCAGAATGTGGTTTTGCATTATCTTGTTGAAATATGCATGGACGTCCCTGGAAAAGATGTCTTCTTGAGGGCAGCATATTGTACTCCAAAATCTCTATGTACTTTTCAGCATTAATGGTGCCATCACAGAAGTGCAAGTTACCTTTGCCAAGGGCACTGACACAACCCCATACCATGACAGACCCTGGCTTTTGGACTTGTTGCTGGTAACAGTCTGGATGATCCTTTTCTTCTTTGGTCCGGAGCACACGGCGTCCATTTCTCCCAAAAAATGGACGCCGTAATAATAATGAAATTAAGTTGACCAGACAAAACATGAAATATTTTGTGTTCACATTGTCTGCAATTAAATACAAGTCAAAGTACATTTAGAAATCACTACTTTTTTTATTTGTGTTTTTCATACTGTCCCAACTTTTTCTGATTTGGGGTTGTAAAACAGACCCACCATGAGTTGCATAATGAATAACATAAACCGTCAAGTGCTTCAACGCATGTGTGATACTAATAGTGTAGGGAAACCGTCACGTGTTCTATTACGTATTTATGCGCATATCGGACCGTGCAGGCAGCACAGATCGCGTACCGACAAGGACCTAAACAAATTGGGTTTTGGCTATTATCTTCCCAGTGACCCTCAAAACTCCCTGGCAGTGCCAGACCCCATTTTCTCCTCACAGTCCCCTCTATCTCAGTCCGGTGGTTCGGGCTGACCCCCCCCCCCCCCTCCCCCCCCCCCAGCTGACCGGAGCTGCAGAGGGAGCAGAGAGCAGGCCGTTGGTTCCCAGGACTGCCGCGCACTTGTCATGTAAATGAAGAAGTCACAATCAATTAGAGTAATTGCAGCGCATCGCGCCGTCTTCGCCACGGCTACTGAGCCGAGGGGGGGGGGGGGGGGGGGGGGGGCATGGGAGAGAGAGGGGGAGGGAGGGGGAGAGAGAGAGAGAGAGAGAGGGGGGGGGAGAGGAGATTAATGCAGAAATGTGGGAAGGAAAGAAGAACTGGAATGAGGGAAAGTGGGAAGAAGGGGAAGACAAACAAGGGGGAGACTTGGTCAGATTTGTTACAGAAAAATGAGGAAGAGGAGGAAGAATCAACTTCATTTCTGTTTGTTTTACAAGTTTGGGGATAGAGGGGGCAGGGAGGAAGGGAGGGAGGGAGGGAGAGAGAGAAACAAACACAAACACAGAAACGAACACACACACACACACACACACAAACACACACACAAACAGAAATACAACAAATAGCTTTCACTTTGTTTCACAAGAAACACAGTGAGTCAGTAAGAACAGTACATTTCTGCACAAGTGCATCATGGGAGAGAGAGAGAGAGAGAGAGAGAGAGAGAGAGAGAGTGTGTGTGTGTGTGTGTGTGTGTGTGAGAGAGAGAGAGAGAGAGAGGATAAGTGGGTGTATCTCAGCAGGTGGTCGACGCTAATGGAACCCCCTCTGGCCTGTCGAGAGTAGGGGGTGATGGTGCAACAGAGAGAGAGAGAGAGAGAGAGAGAGAGAGAGTGTGTGTGTGTGTGTGTGTGTGTGTGTCATCATGTTGTATCTCTGCAGCTACAGAAGCTGAGGAGTATCTGCTGGCGAAGGCGACACAAAATGGAGAGAACTGTTTGTGTGTTTACTTTCTGTCTTTCTGAAAGTGTAAAATATAATTTAGGCATTTCAATAAACACAGCAGCAGATGTGGACGGAGTGAAAGTGGTTCACATCACAATGATGAGAAAAGACCTGGGTGGAAGAAGAGGGAAAATGGACAGAGACAGAGAGACGGACAAAGAGAGAGAGAGAGAGAGAGAGAGAGAGAGAGAGAGAGAGAGAGAGAGAGAGAGCCTTAGGCTTCTGTGGTCAGTCAGCATGTAATGTAATCCATCCATCCATCCATCCATCCATCTATCTATCCATCTCTACCACTTTCAGATTCCCTCGTTTCCGGGCTCCTGAAACAGAGACATCTGGAGACAGTGCTGTCCCTGTTTTAGTTCTAATGTGAGTAACTCCATGTAAAAAACAATATGTTAGCGAATATAGAGTATAACATATTTACACGTGTAAATCAGTCAACTATGTGTTTACCAAACAACAACAAAGACAGACAGAGAGAAACAGACAGAGAGACAGACAGACAGTTAGAGAGAGACAGACAGACAGACAGACAGACAGACAGACAGACAGACAGACAGACAGACAGACAGACAGACAGACAGACAGACAGACAGACAGACAGACAGACAGACAGACAGACAGACAGTTAAACAGACAGACAGACAGAGAGACAGACAGTTAAACAGACAGACAGACAGTTAAACAGACAGACAGACAGACAGACAGACAGTTAAACAGACAGACAGACAGACAGACAGTTAAACAGACAGACAGACAGAGAGACAGACAGACTGTTGCTATGAAGTTGCATCACTCCGACCAAACACCTTCGCTGCTGCAGAAACACACTCTGCGGCTCGTTTGTGTGTGTGGGAATTCAACCAATCAAACGATCTTATCTGTGTGCCGACACTTAATATAATAACATATTATTTTCACCTATACTTATTCCTCCGCACTTTGGCTTGAGGAAGTGATAAACACACTGATATCACTGCGCTATAAAAGAGGGATTGTTTGTTTTATTCTCTGAAGGCTTTGTGTCCTGCAGAGATAGGTGTGTTTTCAGGTGTGTGTGTGTGTGTGTGTGTTTGTGTGTGTGTGTGTGTGTGTGTTTGTGTGTGTGTATGTGTGTGTCTCTGTGGGTGTGTGGGTGTGTGTGTGTGTGTGTGTGTGGTTTCTCAGCGATGCTTTTGTTTGACTGTGTGAAATTTTAAAGTCGCCTTTGTAAGTTTTAAATCCTCAGAGAGAGGAAAGCAAAAAGAGTTTCTGTCGCTATTGTCGCTAATTTCCACGTTTTTTTGCCACTCTTTCCAAAGTTTTAGGCGCTATTTTCTACTTTTTTAGCTGTTTTTCTTTTTTTTATTTATATTTTTGTCTCCGATTTCCTTTTAGCCTTCTTTTTGTCGCATTATTAAAAGTACAGCAGTATCTGAGAGATGGTGAAAAAGTAAAACGGTATGAGGTGTGTAACAGGACACACACACACACACACACACACACACACACTGACACACACACACACACTGACACACACACACACACTCTCAGCAGGCTGCCAGATTCCCCGCTGAACGAGCCAAGGTAGAAACCCAAAGCTAACGTGTGTGTTCTCTCTGACCACAGCTGCTCCGCTCTCACGCTCCCTGAGGTGTGTATCTCTCTCTCTCTCTCTCTCACACACACACACACACACACACACACACACACACACACACACACACACACACACACACACACACACACACACACACACACACACACACAATCCATTATTCACTTTGAGTCATTTTTGATGATAACTTTTGTGATGTCAGCGTGTTAATTGTGAATATTTTCTAGTTTCTTCTCCCCTCTGGGACAGGAAACTGAAGATCTTTGAGTCGTAGATTAAAACTAGAAAATTCCGCAAGAAATTTTGACAGCGTGCCTACTACTTGGTGCGCATCCGACATAACACAGGCTAACAGTAAATCTGCTGTTTGACATGTCCTGAAAAGAGAGGACAACACGGCCTACAGTAAAGAGTCTCCATGATAGGAGGAGGAGTTTGTGTTTGGTTATTTAGAATTTTTGAGAAACTCTATTCAAACTTTAAACATTTTTAGGGTAGTATTTAACTTTCAGACCAAGTGCCACACAGCTACTGTCCTCACATTTCTTTGACAACACACACCATTCTTGCACGGGATGATCAGCAGGGTGACATGATATCTCAGTATTAAACATTAAGCAATAGGAGTTAGGGTTTTTGAGCTAGAAGCAGGACTATCTAAGGTGCGCCAGAGCCTCGTCTCTGTGAAAACAGTGGTTGGTGTTGAGGCCTGAAGTCCTTTGAAGACTTTTCGTCGGCCCCTCCCCCAAAAACGGGCATTGTCCAATCACACATCATTGCAACCGTTACTATGTGAGCAGGTCCGACAAATATTGACTCCAAGCAGAATGGTGAAGCGGTGCGCCCACGGCGTTTGTAAATCGGACACTAGATACCCCGAGAGATTGTCTGGAGGAGTTGTTGTTCTTTCCATTCCCAAAGCCGAAAACACAACGTGAGCGGTGCCTGCAATGGATAAAACAGCGTGGATGGCCCCACTCCCGGTTACATGGGTCGGACATTACAAAGCATAGCTAGCTAAATACGTCTGCTCAAAGGTAAGGCTAACAGCTAACTAGTTACCGTGTTGTCTAGATCTACTAACTAGAGGCAAGAACACAAATTGGACCAAAGTTATGATTACCATGGATATCATTGCCAGAATGTTAACCTACTCTCTAAGCTAAGTTTAACGAGCCCTTTAGCTTTAGCCAACATTAGTTAACATGTTAGCTAATGCTAGCTACATTAGCTAGCTGCTGTGTTGGGTCTTTGAGCTCCCCAACTTTATTTTTCGTCAGTTTACAACAAAGTCGAACATATAGAGCATATAGAATATATTACAATGTTAAAGTAACTTGCTCAACACTGAACTAAACAATAGAACAAAATAAGAATCACTGGCACATAATATAGTAGTTAAAGAAGAATGCATCAAGTGACCGGTAAGCATTAGCCTCGATAGTAGTCGTGTTTCCTTCATTGCGTATTTTTATATTTTGAATATATCCCGGGTACGGGTATACCTCACCCCGTCGTGGCAATCTGTCGCGCTGGTCGTGTTGGACCATTGGTTTGTCGGACGTAGCAACAGTAACTAAGGGGGGCGGGGCTCGGCGAAAGGCTAATTAGGAGTCAGTTGGTCAGTTAGTCCATCACGACATCATGTTAGCTAACAAATAACAGATATTATTTTTCATTGTTACTATTGGCAGTTGGTATGAACAGAGCCAAAAGTTAAAGTCCGGTGGATTCCATAGTTACATGTCTGCGACCGGCACAACATTTCTTACATTTTGACCAACAATGATGTATGAAGAGTGAAAACTGTAGGGGAGAGAGACATTTGTTTGGAGAAACTTCAGAGAATCGTACCACAGCTCCCCCCTCTGTCCTCCAGTCTAACTATGAACATTCTGGCCTCATACACACACATTGGAAAATCTGAAACGGTCTGAAAACTGGACGATACGTAAACTGTGATTTGGTAGAAACCGTGCTTGGTATCAGAATGCCCATTCAGCCCAATAAAGGCCAAAATCTTGTCTTCGGTTTAAACTTTTAATTATTTTTCTACATTAAAGTATGGCGATACAGCATGGCCCCAAAGAGGGGTTGTTTTGAGCGATGTTAAGCGATTTCCCGAAGATTTCCCATTAAAGTCTATGGGAAATTTCACGCCAGTTTTGTGCCAATTTCTTAATAACCGCGCGGCAAATCTCTTAGAAAAGTCATAGCACACCATTCCCGATCATTACACACGTTTTGATGTATTTTGTGTGGATGTGTTGGCAACGCTCCATGACTAGTAGCGGGACAAAACTGTGGCGGAATAATAATAAGTATGGGGGAAAAAAGTAATTCTGCCGATTGCTGCTATTGCAGCATATCGGCACACTGAACAAGACATTTGACTATGTCATCTTGGGCTTTTTGGGAAACACTGATCCACATTTTAGAGACCAAACAACTCATCCATTCATCCAGGAAACAATTGACATGATTAGTTCCAGCACACGTTGCAAACCGGGATCATATCGTGGCTGAAAATACAGAAATACACAGAGGGTTTAATAAACAGAGGGAGAGGATTCACTCTCATCATCGTATCGCTCAGAGAGAGAGAGGGTCACGACCGGAGAGGATTCAGAGATGAACTTCTGGTGAGACCACAGAGGGAGGGAGGGGGAGGGAGAGGGGGAGAGAGAGACACACACACAGAGAGAGAGAGAGAGGTCATGACCACTCTGACACAGAAATGAACCCTGACTGCCACCAGGAGACTGAGAGAGAGAGAAAGAGAGAGAGAGAGAGAGAGAGAGAGGAGGTGTAGGATAGAGGAAGGGAGAAGATATTGCTAGCAAATTAGTTTGGGCTCGTCTTTAGAGATTGGAAATTCTGATTGGCTCCTCAGGTCTCTTTGGCACACAGCAATTAGGAAGCGCACAACCACCCCACCATCCCCCCCCCCCCCCCCCGGTCTCCACAGAGACACTCTGCCCAATGCTGAATATGTAGAGGAACGAGAGACCATCCTCCACCCCAAAGAACGCCCACACAGGTCGCTTGCAATCAGACTCATATTTCCAGGCAGGTTGAGGGGGGGCAAACAAACACAGGTCTTTCACCCAGGAGACCAGGGGTTCATGTCACCTTTAGAAAAGAAAAGGAAACAGAGAGTTTTTTTTGATAACCCATGTGTTGTCTTTGGGTCAAATTTGACACTAAGAATAATAATCTGAGTCTGTCAGCGACAAAACGAGCACTTTTATAAAGGTAAACACAAGCTGGACAGTTACTATTAACTTATATTGTAGCTCGTTTCTCTGCTGCCGACTGCAGCGATCTCGTTTAATACTGGACCGACGTCAAAGATTGTTGTTCCATCAGTCACTTACACACAGAAACACAGGAACATAGGGTTGAAAAAAACGATAGTTACGCTTTAACTCAATAGTTTTGGTGTCTAAACCAAACTGGGACTGTTTCACTGGTGTCCTCGGGTCAAATTTGACCATTTTCAAAAAGTTTCTATATCAGAAATTTGGGTTTCTTTCAACCTAATTGTCAAAGAAAAGTACCATGGATGGTTCCCTACAATGCTCTTTACAAGATAAATAAATGATCAGTTCACTACTTTCATTGAATGTGGGTGTTTTATTCAATTGTATAGCATGTGAACAAACAATTATAAAAGAACTTTGAAAAAAGTGACACAAATGTGGGAAAAAAACTAAAACTTTAAATGAAGTGCCGAAGAAATTGACAAAGCCATCGAAAAAAGTGACAAAAAACTGGGAAAAGTGACGTGTCAACAAAAAACCCGACCAAAGCTATAGTGATTTTTATTTTGACCCAGAAAAATGAAAAGTCGACAGGAAGACAACACAAGGGTTAAAACCACGACTACTACCGTGTGTGTGTTGGTGAATGTGTGGGTGACTGTGTGTGTGTGTGTGTGTAAATATGTATGTCTGTGTGTGTGTGTGTGTGTGTGTGTCTGTGTGTGTGTGCGTGTGTGTGTGTGTGTGTGTGTCTGTGTGTGTGTGTGTGTGTGTGTGTGTATATATGTATGTCTGTGTGTGTGTGTGTGTGTGTGTGTGTGTGTGTGTGTGTGTGTGTGTCTGTGTGTGTGTATATATATGTATGTCTGTGTGTGTGTGTGTGTGTGTGTGTGCGTGTGTGCGTGTATATGTATGCCTGTGTGTGTGTGTGTGTGTGTGTGTGTGTGTGTGTGTGTGTGTGTGTGTCTGTGTGTGTGTGTATATATGTATGTATGCTCTGGTTCAGATGGTGAGGACATATTTCCTGCCACTGCTAGCGGTGCTAACTCATGAAACACTAGGTAGGCTTCACTGCCTCCTCATTTTAATGATGATGTGTTGATTTAAAAATACAGAAAGTCAGTTGTGAGATTTGCAGGTTAGGTAGCCCGATTTATTCCTTATGTTACATTTTTAAAACAACTGAAACTGTTGTTTTAGCACGGTCAGGATGAACACATTTCTGACGTAGAAAGAAAATGATGCAAATACAGAAAGAGAGAGGAGATGAGAAGCTGCAGCTCTGATATTGACTGGTACTTTAGGTGTGAAACATGCTGCTCTGTGTGTGTGTGTGTGTGTGTGTGTGTGTGTGTGTATGTGTGTGTGTGTGTGTGTGTGTGTGTCTGTGTGCTTGTTTGTTGCTCATTTCCAGTCAGAGATCCTGCAGGGCGTCCTCCCGTCCTCGCTGCTCTTCATCCTAACCCAATCTGACATATTCACCGTGTGTGTGTGTGTGTGTGTGTGTGTGTGTGTGTGTGTGTGTGTGTGTGTCTCTCTGTGTGTGTGTGTGTGTGTGTGTGTGTGTGTGTGTGTGTGTGTGTGTGTGTGTGTGTGTGTCTGTCTGTGTGTGTCCAAACAACTAATCCATTCATCCAGGAAATAACCCACGATGAAAATAATTGTTAGCTGCAGCCGAGAAATAGACGTACACACACCAACTGAACATGTAGTTTCGAGGTAAATATAAACACTCAGAATTAACCCTCCTGCTGTCCTCGGGCCATATTTGACCCGGTTTCAAAGTTTATATATCAGAAATTTGGGTTTCTATCAACCAAATGTTCCTAAGATAACATGGGTGATTTCACACACTTTTTATAAGTAAAATGAAGGATCAGTTCACAAACTTTCACTGAATTTTTGGAGTTATATCTAGTTTAATAGCATTTGAAAAAAACAATTGAAATTGTATCCTGACTATATGTCGAAAAAACTACAAAAATGTCAGAAATAAACTACAAATATTTCCAAAAAAGCAACTAAAACATGGAAAAAAAATGACAAAAATGTCCAAAAAAGCTACAGAAATTTACAAAAAAACTGAAAAAGCAACTAATACGTCGAAAAAAACTACAACGAATTCCCAAAAAACTACAACAAATTCCCAAAAAACTACAAAAATGTCAGAAATAAACTACAAATATTTCCAAAAAAGCAACTAAAACGTGGAAAAAAGTGACAAAAATTTCCAAAAAAACTACAAAAATGTTGAAAAAAGCAACTAAAATGTCCAAAAAAGCTAGAGAAATTTACAAAAAACTAAAAAAGCAACTAAGACGTCAAAAAAAACTACAAAAAATTCCCAAAAACTACGAAAATGTCCAAAAAAGCTAAAAACAATTCCAAAAAAACTACAAAAATGTTGATAAAAGCTACACAATTTTCCAAAAAAGCTACCAAATGTTTTGAAGTGGTAGGACAACGAGACAGGAAGACAACACAAGGGTTAACTGAAGAGAAATGATTTCCGTATCACAACCGTCTCTTTCTCCGCTCTGCACACGGGGAAAGTTACAGAGGAAGTTTTCCGGCACAACTCCTGCATGTGGCTCGGGTGGCTTTCTTTTTTTTTCAGTGTTCTTTATTCATGTGTTATTTGTTTATGTGGATTAATTATTAAAAATTTGGTGCGTCTCACAAAGGTTTGGAGTCTGCAGATATAATGACTCCTCTCCATTCTCTCCCAACGGGTTGTGTTTGTAATTTTCTTGAATATAAAAGTTGCATAATTCATGCATATCAGTGGGCCACATCTATTAATTATGTCAGTCTTTTAGGTGCTTTACCACGTCTTCTTTTCCCTTTTATTCTCCCTCTCTCTCTCTCTCTCTCTCTCTCTCTCTCTCTCTCCCGAATCACAGCGCCAGTGAGGCATCTTTTGCCGAATGTTCCCCTATGCCGAAAGTTCGTATTCGCCGGGTCACGAGGGGTCAAATGTACCGCGTCCAAGTTTCAACGATGGGAAGATGAAAGGGAAGAGAAAGAGCGGAGAGAAAAGGGGAAAAGTTTGCAGCGCTGCTGTGATGTAAATGCCCTTATTTAGTAATTTATAGAAGAGGGAATTGAGCGCAACTCTGTGGAGAATCATAAACTATTGATGTGTCTAATCTTTCAGATCCTGCCAACACGATGATCATGATCTGTGTTAGCATGAGATGCTCCCCCCCCCCCCTCCCTCTCTCTCTCTCTCCTCCCTCTCTCCTTCCTCTCTTCTCTCCCTCCCCCCCACATCTCTTGTTTTCTGTCACCCTGATAACTTCTGTGTTGTTTTTTAACCTGGACTTTATTTATTTTACAATGCATTTGTGTCTAATGTGGACATATTCATATCACACATATCACACACACACACACACACACACACACACACACACACACACACACACACACACACACACACACACACACATAATATGTACTTTTCCTGCCGATGGAAAAATGTCCCAACAAAAGTTCTTTAATATATAAACTTATAAAAGTGGTTATTGTGTTTGTTTTTTCCCAACCTGGACCATATTTTCTCATGTTTTTGTGTCTAAGTGACGAGTGTGAAGATCAATCTTTTAAATCAGTCCAGTGTTGAGCGAGAACGCCGTAACCAGCAGCCGTGAACCGGGCTGTAACGTAACCCTACAGGACTGATGTTCAGCATCAGTCACCGTCACTAAAAGTTCTGTTGTTGCCGCTGACAGACTCAGATTATTATTCTAAGTGTCTGACAACATTATGAAAGGATCCCTACAGAGATAGAGCTTTTAGTTAAAGAGTAAGATCCTTTTAGTTTAACATCAAACAGACCAGAAATCACCATCACCAAACTACACCAGACCATCCATCCATCCATCGTCGTCCGCTTATCCGTGGTCGGGTCGCGGGGGGAGCAGCTCCAGCAGGGGACCCCAAACTTCCCTTTCCCGAGCCACATTAACCAGCTCTGACTGGGGGATCCCGAGGCGTTCCCAGGCCAGGTTGGAGATATAATCCCTCCACCTAGTCCTGGGTCTTCCCCGAGGCCTCCTCCCAGCTGGACGTGCCTGGAACACCTCCCTAGACTCCATGTAAATAATCAGGACTTTTAGCGTGTATAGAGCCAGACTCCATGTAAATAATCACTACTTTTAGTGTGTATAGAGCCAGACTCCATGTAAATAATCACTACTTTTATCATCGTAAAACACACTTCATTCAAAGTGGACAGAAACTAAATAAAACTACCAAAAGCCGTCTTTGTTCATCTTTCCACTGTTCCAACAATCACCACTCTGGTCTGGTTGAAATAAACCCTTAATTCACCCATTTACATGTGGAGATATGCTGGCTCTGTACACGCTAAAAGTACTGATTATTTACATGGAGTCTGGCTCTATACACGCTAAAAGTAGTGATTATTTACATGGAGTCTGGCTCTATACACGCTAAAAGTAGTGATTATTTACATGGAGTCTGGCTCTGTACACGCTAAAAGTAGTGATTATTTACATGGAGTCTGGCTCTATACACGCTAAAAGTCCTGATTATTTACATGGAGTCTGGCTCTATACACGCTAAAAGTAGTGATTATTTACATGGAGTCTGGCTCTATACACGCTAAAAGTAGTGATTATTTACATGGAGTCTGGCTCTGTACACGCTAAAAGTAGTGATTATTTACATGGAGTCTGGCTCTGTACACGCTAAAAGTAGTGATTATTTACATGGAGTCTGGCTCTGTACACGCTAAAAGTAGTGATTATTTACATGGAGTCTGGCTCTATACACGCTAAAAGTAGTGATTATTTACATGGAGTCTGGCTCTGTACACGCTAAAAGTACTGATTATTTACATGGAGTCTGGCTCTATACACGCTAAAAGTAGTGATTATTTACATGGAGTCTGGCTCTATACACGCTAAAAGTCCTGATTATTTACATGGAGTCTGGCTCTATACACGCTAAAAGTCCTGATTATTTACATGGAGTCTGGTGGATTTGGTGATGGAGCTCCATGCATGTTAAACAAAAGGATCTTACTCCTTAACAAAAAGGTCTATCTCTCATT
>CM042425.1:43153039-43160539 GCA_023631565.1 Gymnocephalus cernua | reverse complement strand
TGACTCTTCTTTGGTGACTCAGACTTGGTCTCGGACTTGGACTCAAACTCAGGTAATGGTGACTCGGACTTGGACTCAAACTCAGGTAATGGTGACTCGGACTCGACTCTGACTCTTCTTGGGTGACTCGGACTTGGACTCAAACTCAAGTAATGGTGACTCGACTTGGACTCGACTCAGACTCTTCTTGGGTGACTCAGACTTGGACTCAAACTCAAGTAATGGTGACTCGACTCGGACTCGACTCAGACTCTTCTTGGCTGACTCAGACTTAGACTCAGACTTGGACTCAAACTCAAGTAATGGTGACTCGACTCGGACTCTTCTTGGGTGACTCGGACTTGGACTCGGACTTGGACTCAAACTCAAGTAATGGTGACTCGACTCGAACTCAACTCAGACTCTTCTTGGGTGACTCAGACTTGGACTTAAACTCAAGTAATGGTGACTCAACTCGGACTCGACTCAGACTCTTCTTGGGTGACTCAGACTTGGACTCAAACTCAAGTAATGGTGACTCGACTCTGACTCTTCTTTGGTGACTCAGACTTGGACTCGGACTTGGACTCAAACTCAGGTAATGGTGACTCGGACTTGGACTCAAACTCAGGTAATGGTGACTCGGACTCGACTCGGACTCTTCTTGGGTGACTCGGACTTGGACTCAAACTCAAGTAATGGTGACTCGACTTGGACTCGACTCAGACTCTTCTTGGGTGACTCAGACTTGGACTCAAACTCAAGTAATGGTGACTCGACTCGGACTCGACTCAGACTCTTCTTGGCTGACTCAGACTTGGACTCAGACTTGGACTCAAACTCAAGTAATGGTGACTCGACTCGGACTCTTCTTGGGTGACTCGGACTTGGACTCGGACTTGGACTCAAACTCAAGTAATGGTGACAACTCGGACTCGACTCAGACTCTTCTTGGGTGACTCAGACTTGGACTTAAACTCAAGTAATGGTGACTCGACTCACTCAACTCAGAATCTTCTTTGGTGACTCGGACTTGGACTCGGAGTTGGACTCAAACTCAAGTAATGGTGACTCGACTCGGACTCTTCTTGGTTGACTCGGACTTGGACTCGGACTTGGACTCAAACTCAAGTAATGGTGACTCGACTCGAACTCAACTCAGACTCTTCTTGGGTGACTCAGACTTGGACTCAAACTCAAGTAATGGTGACTCAACTCGGACTCGACTCAGACTCTTCTTGGGTGACTCAGACTTGGACTCAAACTCAAGTAATGGTGACTCGACTCTGACTCTTCTTTGGTGACTCAGACTTGGACTCGGACTTGGACTCAAACTCAGGTAATGGTGACTCGGACTTGGACTCAAACTCAGGTAATGGTGACTCGGACTCGACTCTGACTCTTCTTGGGTGACTCGGACTTGGACTCAAACTCAAGTAATGGTGACTCGACTTGGACTCGACTCAGACTCTTCTTGGGTGACTCAGACTTGGACTCAAACTCAAGTAATGGTGACTCGACTCGGACTCGACTCAGACTCTTCTTGGCTGACTCAGACTTAGACTCAGACTTGGACTCAAACTCAAGTAATGGTGACTCGACTCGGACTCTTCTTGGGTGACTCGGACTTGGACTCGGACTTGGACTCAAACTCAAGTAATGGTGACTCGACTCGAACTCAACTCAGACTCTTCTTGGGTGACTCAGACTTGGACTTAAACTCAAGTAATGGTGACTCAACTCGGACTCGACTCAGACTCTTCTTGGGTGACTCAGACTTGGACTCAAACTCAAGTAATGGTGACTCGACTCTGACTCTTCTTTGGTGACTCAGACTTGGACTCGGACTTGGACTCAAACTCAGGTAATGGTGACTCGGACTTGGACTCAAACTCAGGTAATGGTGACTCGGACTCGACTCGGACTCTTCTTGGGTGACTCGGACTTGGACTCAAACTCAAGTAATGGTGACTCGACTTGGACTCGACTCAGACTCTTCTTGGGTGACTCAGACTTGGACTCAAACTCAAGTAATGGTGACTCGACTCGGACTCGACTCAGACTCTTCTTGGCTGACTCAGACTTGGACTCAGACTTGGACTCAAACTCAAGTAATGGTGACTCGACTCGGACTCTTCTTGGGTGACTCGGACTTGGACTCGGACTTGGACTCAAACTCAAGTAATGGTGACAACTCGGACTCGACTCAGACTCTTCTTGGGTGACTCAGACTTGGACTTAAACTCAAGTAATGGTGACTCGACTCTGACTCTTCTTTGGTGACTCAGACTTGGACTCAGACTTGGACTCAAACTCAGGTAATGGTGACTCGGACTTGGACTCAAACTCAGGTAATGGTGCCTCGGACTCGACTCGGACTCTTCTTTGGTGACTCGGACTTGGATTCGAACTTGGACTCAAACTCAAGTAATGGTGACTCGACTTGGACTCAACTCAGACTCTTCTTTGGTGACTCGGACTTGGACTCGGACTTGGACTCAAACTCAAGTAATGGTGACTCAACTGGGACTCGACTCTGACTCTACTTGGGTGACTCGGACTCGGACTGGAACACTCTCCCTCCCTCTCCCTCCCTCTCTCTTCCGCTCTCTTTCTCTCCCTACCCCTCTCTCTCCACTTCTCTCTGTCTTTATCCCTCTCTCTCTCTCTCTCTCTCTCTCTCTCTTTATCCCTCTCTCTCTCTCTTTATCCCTCTCTCTCTCTCTCTCTCTCTCTCTCTCCTCCCCACAGCACTTTAAACACACAGACCAAGCGTACACAGAACACAGAAAGCACACACGTAGTACATGGCGATGCGCCCCTCCCCCGTGGGGGTCAGTGCACGTGACCCCAGCCAGAAGTTGACCTGTGAAGGTTAGACGTGTTCAGGAGGGGATTTGTGACACACAGATGATTCATAATGTGATCATGCAAACTGCAGCTCAGCATCATTAACATTCGGATGCATGGCTGAAAAACAAACGCGGGCAGGGGGACGGGGAACCCACAGGACACACGCATGTAAACACACACACACACACACACACACACACACACACACACACACACACACACACACACACACACATACACACACACACACACACACACACACTAAATGCTCAGACACAAACATGCAACATCTATCGATCTATCTATCGATCTATCTATCTATCTATCTATCTATCTATCTATCTATCTATCTATCTATCTATCTATCTATCTATCTATCTATCTATCTATGTATAGATAGAGGAAGATGCTAAAGGGCCTGGAGGCATAAGCAGGCAAATATACACCAGTTGTTTAAAGAATAATTCAACATTTTCAGACACACTCTCACTTTCTTGCCAAGAGTTAGATGAGAATATTGATACCACGTTCAATGAGTTAGCTTAGCTTAGCTTAGCATAAAGACTGGAGACAAGGGGAAAGGAGCCCTGCTCGCTCTACAGAGAGGCAAAGTCCCGCCCTTTCCTGTGACCACCATGGAAAATGGAACCTTATTTCTCTCATTCCCCCTGCTCTGGTGTTTCCCCCTCTCATTCCCCCTGCTCTGGTGTTTCCCCCTCTCATTCCCCATTGTTTTGTCCAGCCCCTGTCAATGAGCAAATTCTACAAAATAAACGTTGAAAATGTAATTCCCTTTGCTAAAAATCTCCCGCCCCGAACCTACACTAACTATATATTCAGCTACATATCCATATAGTAAACATATAAGTGCAGCTTCCTCTTCCCATCCGTGTTTCCTGGCCTTGCTGCTCCCACAGTCGTGGTCGTATGAAAAATTAAAGCCAAACTCAGACCATCTATATTTCATACAGCATTTTGCAAACAACAGATGAATAAATTATACTGAGAAAGTGGGCATAACCTCTACATCAGCGTATCACCGTGGCCTATATTTCAAATTGCTCCGCTTTTCTGAATGGTGAGTGTGGCTGAATGTGTGTGTGAACGCGGTTATCACCATAAAAGTGTGAGTGTGTCATATATGCGCGTGTGAGCATGTGTGAGCGTGTCATATATGCGCGTGTGAGCGTGTGTGTCATATATGTGCGTGTGAGCGTGTGTGTGTGTGTCATATATGTGCGTGTGAGCGTGTGTGAGCGTGTCATATATGCGCGTGTGAGCGTGTGTGTGTCATATATGCGCGTGTGAGCGTGTGTGTGTGTCATATATGCGCGTGTGAGCGTGTGTGTGTGTCATATATGTGCGTGTGAGCGTGTGTGTGTGTCATATATGTGCGTGTGAGCGTGTGTGTGTGTGTCATATATGTGCGTGTGAGCGTGTGTGAGCGTGTCATATATGTGCGTGTGAGCGTGTGTGAGCGTGTCATATATGTGCGTGTGAGCGTGTCATATATGTGTGTGTGAGCGTGTCATATATGTGCGTGTGAGCGTGTGTGAGCGTGTCATATATGTGCGTGTGAGCGTGTGTGAGCGTGTCATATATGTGCGTGTGAGCGTATTTGAGCGTGTGTGAGCGTGTCATATATGTGCGTGTGGGCGTGTCATATATGTGTGTGTGAGCGTGTCATATATGTGCATGTGAGCGTATGTGAGCGTGTGTGAGCGTGTCATATATGTGCGTGTGAGTGTGTGTGAGCGTGTCATATATGTGTGTGTGAGCGTGTCATATATGTGCGTGTGAGTGTGTGTGAGCGTGTCATATATGTGCGTGTGAGCGTGTCATATATGTGCGTGTGAGTGTGTGTGAGCGTGTCATATATGTGCGTGTGAGCGCGTGTGAGCGTGTCATATATGTGCGTGTGAGCGCGTGTGAGCGTGTCATATATGTGCGTGTGAGAGTGTGTGAGCGTGTCATATATGTGCGTGTGAGAGTGTGTGAGTGTGTCATATATGTGCGTGTGAGCGTGTGTGTGTCATATTTGTGCGTGTGAGCGTGTGCGAGCGTGTCACATATGTGCGTGTGAGCGTGTGTGAGTGTGTCATATATGTGCGTGTGAGCGTGTGTGTGTGTGTGTCATATATGTGCGTGTGAGCGTGTGTGTGTCATATTTGTGCGTGTGAGCGTGTGCGAGCGTGTCATATATGTGCGTGTGAGCGTGTGTGAGCGTGTCATATATGTGCGTGTGAGCGTGTGCGAGTGTGTCATATATGTGCGTGTGAGCGTGTGTGTGTCATATATGTGCGTGTGAGCGTGTGTGAGCGTGTCATATATGTGCGTGTGAGTGTGTCATATATGTGCGTGTGAGCGTGTGTGAGCGTGTCATATATGTGCGTGTGAGCGTGTGTGAGCGTGTCATATATGTGCGTGTGAGCGTGTGTGAGTGTGTCATATATGTGCGTGTGAGCGTGTGTGTGTCATATATGTGCGTGTGAGCGTGTGCGAGCGTGTCATATATGTGCGTGTGAGCGTGTGTGAGCGTGTCATATATGTGCGTGTGAGCGTGTGCGAGTGTGTCATATATGTGCGTGTGAGCGTGTGTGAGTGTGTCATATATGTGCGTGTGAGCGTGTGTGAGCGTGTCATATATGTGCGTGTGAGCGTGTGTGAGCGTGTCATATATGTGCGTGTGAGCGTGTGTGAGCGTGTCATATATGTGCGTGTGAGCGTGTGTGAGTGTGTCATATATGTGCGTGTGAGCGTGTGTGTGTCATATATGTGCGTGTGAGCGTGTGTGAGCGTGTCATATATGTGCGTGTGAGCGTGTGTGAGCGTGTCATATATGTGCGTGTGAGCGTGTGTGATATTGTCATATATGTGCGTGTGAGCGTGTGTGAGCGTGTCATATATGTGCGTGTGAGCGTGTGTGATTGTGTCATATATGTGCGTGTGAGCGTGTGTGTCATATTTGTGCGTGTGAGCGTGTGCGAGCGTGTCATATATGTGCGTGTGAGCGTGTGTGAGCGTGTCATATATGTGCTTGTGAGCGTGTGAGCGTGTCATATATGTGCTTGTGAGCGTGTGAGCGTGTCATATATGTGCGTGTGAGCGTGTGTGAGCGTGTCATATATGTGCTTGTGAGCGTGTGAGCGTGTCATATATGTGCGTGTGAGCATGTGTGAGCGTGTCATATATGTGCGTGTGAGCGTGTGTGAGCGTGTCATATATGTGCTTGTGAGCGTGTGAGCGTGTCATATATGTGCGTGTGAGCATGTGTGAGCGTGTCATATATGTGCGTGTGAGCGTGTGTGAGCGTGTCATGTGCGTGTGCATGTGTCTACATCCTATATGTATCCGTACATGCGTGTCTAGTGTCGGTAGGTCAGGTCTGTACTGTTCACGGTTTAATGAGAGCTCCACTGTGTTCCTTCTGTAACAAAAAAAAAAAAGAAACTTGCCAGCTCGCCATCGCCATCTCCACTGTCCCCGACCATTATCACTCCCATAAAGACCCTCTGACATAATATGTCCGACCATTAATGGAAAATAACACTCTGCTCCAACAAAGGACAGAAATGTAATTACGGGTCTGAATAGCGCCGCTGCTCCTTATTCTTCCACGGAGAGACTGACAGACACACGGAGTCACAGAGAGCGACATTAAAGCAACATGACAAACATTTAGTGAAAGAGAAAATCATGAATGGACGGAGGGGGAGAACGTATGAGGACAAATGCAGGAGGAAAGGTGGTTAGTTTGGTTAGCTTCATGGCTAGTTTCAAAGTCTAGCTACCCCACAGAAACATTCTTCGAAAAAATCCCCAATAAACCTTGAAAACGACGATACAAAAACTCCCAAAAAAATTGCCAAAAAAAATTTAAAAAGGCGACAAAAGCGTAAGAAAAAATGTGAAAAATAAACTTGAAAAAGGCGACACAAAAAAATAAATTATATTGAAAAGGGCGATAAAAGCGTCGAAAATATTGTCCAAAAAAAACTCAAAAAAGGCGACATAAACTCTGAGGAAATTGCCAACATTTTTTATTGAAAAAGGCAGTTAAAGCATAAAAACAATTGTTAAACAAAAAATTGAAAAAACGTGACATTAACTCAGAAAAAATGCCCAAAAAATGTTGAAAAAGGCGAAAAAGCGTAAGAAAAAATGGGAAAAATAAACTTAAAAAATAAACTTGAAAAAGGCAGTTAAAGCATAAAAACAATTGTTAAACAAAAAACTGAAAAAGGTGACATTAACTCAGAAAAAATGTGAAAAATAATCTTGAAAAAGGTGACACAAAAAAATAAATTATATTGAATAGGGCGATAAAAGCGTAAAAAATATTGTCCAAAAAAAAAAGGCGACATTAACTCATTAAGTTGAAAAAGGTGACAAAAGCATAGGAATTAAAAAAGATTAAAAACATGAAAAAGGCGACAATAATTCAAAAAGATTGCCAAACCTTTGTATTGAAAAAGGCCATAAAAGCATTGAAAATATTGTCCAAAAAAATTGGAAGAAGGTGACATCAACTCAGAGAAACAGGGGATAACAAAAACAGACTCTGTGGGTTGTTTACATTTCTTTAAACCAATCCCGGTCGTCGGCTGACGCTCTTATCAAAGTCTTTGTCGATGTTTTTGAAGTTCGTCACCTTTTTTCTGAAGGTTT
>CM042425.1:43135539-43148039 GCA_023631565.1 Gymnocephalus cernua | reverse complement strand
GCTGTGAGCGTGTGAATCTCTGTGTTTGTCTTTGTGTGTGTGAGTGTGTGTGCGTGCATGTGTGTGTGCGCGTGTGTACCTGTGTTTGTTATGTTAGCTGAGAGTTGCCAGCAGGTTTCCTCATTAGTCAGTCCCTCAGTCTTTTTTGTGATTGTTGCGGGCAAAAATCCTCGATTATGCGCCACGTTTTCTTAAAAAATGCGATGGAATATGCGGGATATTTATGCAATTTCATGCAATGAACTTGCGGGAACTTGCAAAAACTGCGGTTTGATGAAAAAGAGAACAAAAAAGTGATTCCCCCAACACCGTGTTCTCACTAGGCGAAATTACATCACTTCATACGCAAAATTTTTCAACTTCCTGCTGAGATATATGTGACTTATTTGCAACGAGAATGCGGGGATTATGAAATCATGCAAGCCCCGCATATTTTGCGTGGAAATCGGCAATTTATGCAGCAAAAGTGTATTTTAAAAAATGCGGCCCCCGCATAAATATGCAGACTTTGGCTGATTATGCATTGAATTCTGTGATCGCATAATCACGTTTTTCTGGAGGGACTGATTAGTGATAAAAGCTCTTAACCCACCAGAGAAAGAGAGGGAGAAACACAGAATGACAGACAGCGGCTGGGGGGGTGACAGAGACAGAGGTATGATTGACTTACTGAGCGACTTCATATGTTTTTAAATGGGGAAAAGAAGAGTGGAGTGAAAGCAGAGGGAAGGTGAAGCAGACGGAGCAGACAGCAGGCAGAACATTATTTATAAGCTGGGAGGAAAGTTACATGGAGGTTGGATTTGTCTTTTGAAAGCCAAGCGAAGACTCGGAAACACTCAAACATGCTAACAAGACACACACACACACTCTCTCGGAGTGATCCCGTTCATCTATCAATATTTCAGCGTGGCAGAGCGAGGACGCCACTGTTGCCAGGCGGATTAGGAAACAATGATTCACGTATCATTATATCGTGATGAAAAAAACGACAAAAAACGTTACAGGAAAGATTGAAAAGAGGAGTCACAAAAACAACACTCAAGATAGATGGATGGGTGGATAGACACACACACACACACACACACACACACACACACAGACACAGACACACACACACACACACACACACACACACACACACACACAGACACAGACACACACACACACACACACACACACACACACACACACACACACACACACAGACACATACACACACACACACACAGACACACACACACACAGACACACACACACACACACACACACACACACACACACACAGACACACACACACACACACACACACACACACACACACACACAGACACACACACACACACACAGACACACACACACACACACACACACACACACAGACACACACAGACACACACACACACACAGACACACACACACACACACACACACACACACAGACACACACACACACACACACACACACACACACACACAGACACACACACACAGACACACACACACACACACACACAGACACACACACACACACACACACACACACAGACACACACACACACACACAGACACACACACACACACACACACAGACACACACACAGACACACACACACACACACACACACACACAGACACACACACACACACATAGGCTAACGGTGGGACAAAGTCCAATGGGCTCTATGTACGCATCACTTCCGCATTGGCGAAAGGATGCTAGGGCATTTCCGGTTACCGGTAGAAAACAGTAGACAGTAGACCGTTATGATGGCAGAGAAATCAACTATATAAAGCTCAAATATGGGCCGTTTTACGAAAATTGATGGCTGCGCTCCATACCCAGGGCAAAGTGACAGTTTCTGGGTTAGCTAGCTAGCGGACTACCGGGGCCCGGAGCTCCGTGGAGCTGGCCGGCTGCCGGCATAACTATAGTATATTAAACTTTGGATGTCGTCACGCAACTTATGCTGCGTTCCAGGCAACCCGTAACTCGTGTTTTCACAACCTTCTACCCGTGAAAGCGCCCTGGAACGGCCGTCCAACCAGTAACTTACTACCTGTGAACTCGTACCAGATCGTTGTTCTCCCAGTTACAGTTTTTGACGTCACACACACACATAAACAACAATGGCGACCCCTGTTGATGCTGCACAGACGCCGGTGAAATAGAAATAAATAGACATGAATAGACAACGTAAAGTAATTCCGCACATTGTAATCAAAACAATACACACACAATTGTGTACTACTACAGGTTATGTTTATTAAAAAGCCCAATATATGTCGCTGACTAGAAATCGCTAGTATCAGCTAGCACTAGCTAACGTCAACGTTAGGTAGCCGCTAGCTAACGTCAGCGTAGCCACTAGCTAACGTCAACGTCAGCGTAGCCCAACCTGAGTCGTGGCTTGAAGTCGTAACTTACGGGCTAAAAATTGTGTCTGGAACGCAGCGTTATATTACAGCTACCCTAAGGTCGAACAAAGCTAACACTTTCTATCCGATTTCAATTTAAGGCATTTGTGTGAATGTGATGGCTTTCGTAATGTCCCGTTAGCTAGCTAGCTGCTCCCATGCAATCATATGGGTAGCTAAACATCGCAGCTACGTAGCTACACTTTTGGCATAATTATTATATATTTACACTTTGAATTTCATCACGCCATTTATATTACAGCTACCCTAAGGTCTTACAACGCTAACACTTATGTCTAATTTAATGCATTTTTGTGAATTTCAGAGCTCTCGTTCGGGGAGGCTAGCTAGCTAGCTCTCATTGAATTTGGTAGTCCACTAACCCAGGGACGTTTACTTTGCGCGTGACGGAGATCCATCTAGCTCACAGCTCACAAGCAGGGCGGTGAGGCAGCGTTTATGTAATTCACTGTCTTTGGGGAAAGTAAAAAAACTAACAGAAGAATTGCATCTTGCAGACAAGTAGCTACATTGCGGCGCACAGCAGTGATGGCTGGAAGAGCTGTCATCGCGTCATCACGTCATCGCGTTAATAGTCAAGCCGAAGTATTACAAGTAAAATATTAACATAAACAACACAAAAACAACTAAAATTAACAGTTTTGGATGTTTTTTAGCGACAAACATTCAATGCTAGCATACAGTATCACAGCATTCTACGATAACCAGAAGTTTACATCCATCCAGAGATTTAACTGGAAATACGTCAAGCTCGCCTGTGCATATCGCCTATAAGTCGGCGTGTTCCTTTAACCATGTATCAGCTGATTTAAATATCTCACGTTACTGTGTTGTGTCAACAGTTAACTTCATGTAATATTGGATGTGGAGTTTTCTTTTGCGGTGTGCAAATGTTCCACCAGAACAAGTTCCTTCCTGAGACTATTTAGCAGAGACACCGTCACTGCATCTGGAGCTTAAAGAAATTGCTTTAAAGAAATGTTTTTACTTCTCCTATCCCAGAATGCATTTGTGCTGTAGTCAGAGACTTACTTCACATCTCGTCATCGGTGTAGCTACAGAGACCGAGGCTGGGTGGAGCGGCTGAATCGGTATCCAGGGAGATAGAGGGGGATCACATCTGGACCACAGGCTGAGAGAGAGAGAGAGAGAGAGTGGAGGATGGGTGGAGCATAATCTCAGATGAATGAATCATTGCCCTAACACACACACACACACACACACACACACACACACACACACAGCATCACCCATCTACCCTTCCCCTCAGCATGTTGCACCCTGCAGCACCCACTGCCATACAGCTGCCCACCCCCATTTAAAAAGAGAGTCCAACACACTCGCTGTTACAGTTATATAGGAATTGTTATGCATAAGTTTTCATATATGATGACCTAACGAATTTAAATTTACAGCTTCAATTTAACACAATCTTTTCATAATTAAAAGCTAATTTTAAGCTAAACTACATTCAAGATTCAAGATACTTTATTGCTGTGTGTGGACTTGCCAGACCTTCCTTCGCAGCGCTGTGGAGGAGGGTCTGGCAAAGCAAAGACTACAAAAAGCCTAACCCCTGAAATGTGAAATGTGAATATGATGTGTTGTACAACGGGCAGTGTGCCATTTTTTTGGCTAGTGGCAGTCTCTGCATGCAACATATCCATGCAGTGTGATGCAGCAGTCTGTGTCTGTGTATGTATGTTATGCTGCGTTCCAGACACAAGTTTTAGCCCGTAGGTTACGACTTCAAGTCATGACTCACGACTCACGACTTGGTAGCGTTCCAGGCAACGTCACAACAAACCCTTCTAGCTAGTGTTAGCTAGCGTTAGCTAGCGGCTACCTACCGTTGACGTTAGCTAGCAGCTACCTACCGTTGATGTCAGCTAGTGGCTACCTACCGTTGATGTTAGCTAGCGGCTACCTACCGTTGATGTTAGCTAGCGGCTACCTACTGTTGACGTTAGCTAGCAGCTACCTACCGTTGATGTCAGCTAGTGGCTACCTACCGTTGATGTTAGCTAGCGGCTACCTACCGTTGACGTTAGCTAGCGGCGACCTACCGTTGATGTTAGCTAGCGGCTACCTACTGTTGACGTTAGCTAGCGGCTACCTACTGTTGACGTTAGCTAGCGGCTACCTACCGTTGATGTTAGCTAGCAGCTACCTACCGTTGATGTTAGCTAGCGGCTACCTACCGTTGATGTTAGCTAGCGGCTACCTACCGTTGACGTTAGCTAGCGGCTACCTACTGTTGATGTTAGCTAGCGGCTACCTAAAGGCCTTTTTACAGTTGTGCGGAGGCTCCATGCAGAGCTTTCACCGTAGCCTACGTAAGTGGCCTGATGTTTATACTTGTGCGCTGGTGTGTGCGTCGAGCCGGCGTGTGTGTGTGTGTGGGGAATGTGTTTTAGAGCGAGGAGGAAGTGAGAGAGTGACGGAGTGAGTAGCGACTCTAGAGTCATAGAGAGAGAAACAAAGTGTCTCCTCTGTTCTTTCTGACCACGGTGGGAAACCTGCAGCAGGAGAAGTTGACCTCTCCTTGATTTCATGTTGTTTATGGAGGAGGAGAACCAGGAAATGAGTCGGGGGAAATGCAACGCTACCAAGCCATGGTCGAGAGACGTGCGTCACTGCAACGCATAGTTAAATTTTTCGAGAGGTGCACGTCAGGCTACGGCGTAGGGTCCGGCATAGACACAGACCCTTCTGCGTCAACGTCTATGCAGGGGTCGCCATTGTTGTTTATGTGTGTGTGACGTCAGAAACTGTAACTGGGAGAACAACGATCTGGTACGAGTTCACGGGTAGTAAGTTACGGGTTGGACTGGTGTTCCAGGGCAACTTTCACGGGTAGAAGGTTGTGAAAACACGGGTTACGGGTCGCCTGGAACGCAGCATGAGTAGGTTATGCTCTCCGTTGTGTTGAATTCTGCAGATATAGTTTGTCCAAGACAAATTCCCTTTGGGACAATAAAATCTATCTCATAGAACGCCACATTAGCCTTCATCAGCACTGAATTTGCATTTATGCTCGCTTGAAAATGTCCGATCACTCGAAAGAAGCACTGCCCTGCGGTCGCGTTTGCCCAGTTGCAAATATCAACTCCCAGCTAATGGCATTTCCTCTGACATTTCTACCACTCTGTTTCCTCCACAGACTGTGTGTGTATGTGTGTGTGTGTGTGTGTGTGTATGTGTGTGTGTGTGTGTGTGTGTGTGTGTGTGTGTGTGTGTGTGTGTGTGTGTGTGTGTGGCAGGCAGGCAGTCAATGAGCTGCAGTGTGGAGCGGTTGATTGTGCTGGTCAATGTGCTCCGCTGTGTGACTGCATGCCCCCAAGACTGAGGCTGAGTCTAGACACGAGTCAGCCAAGCCGCCCCGCTGACCTATATCCTACAGTTACACTAAGCGAGAGACACAGAGAAACAGAGAGGGAGAGAGAGGGGAAGAGAGTGGGACGGATGATGGATGAGGGGTGAGGGGGGGCGAGAGGATGCAGAAAAGAAAGTGAAAGGCTGCCTTAAAGTAAGAGAGCAAATTGAGAGAAAGGGGTGAAGAAAGAGATAGAGACAGAGAGGAAGCAAGCATGCAGACGGGAAAGAGGGGGGGATGGAGAGAGGGAAGAGGGAGGGAAAGTGAGGGAGCAGGGATGCGGCTATGGATAATTCAGAACGAGTTAAAAGGGGGAAGGGAGAGGCGGACAGGAGAGATTGGAAGTGGCAGCCACTAAAGCAAAGAGCGAGCAGGCGGCTAAGTGCAGAGTGTAACGTAGAAGAAACAGAAGAGAGGACGACACACACGGGGGGTTATCAGAGTGATATCAACGAAAGCACAGCGTCAATAATCAAACCAACCCTCTGTAAATACAATCGTCATTATTAGGGAGATGTGTTCAGGTGCATTCTGGGCGTGCTGGTCTTACAGGGAGGTGTGTTCAGGTGCATTCTGGGCGTGCTGGTCTTACAGGGAGGTGTGTTCAGGTGCATTCTGGGCGTGCTGGTCTTACAGGGAGGTGTGTTCAGGTGCATTCTGGGCGTGCTGGTCTTACAGGGAGGTGTGTTCAGGTGCATTCTGGGCGTGCTGGTCTTACAGGGAGGTGTGTTCAGGTGCATTCTGGGCGTGCTGGTCTTACAGGGAGGTGTGTTCAGGTGCATTCTGGGTGTGCTGGTCTTACAGGGAGGTGTGTTCAGGTGCATTCTGGGTGTGCTGGTCTTACAGGGAGGTGTGTTCAGGTGCATTCTGGGCGTGTAACGCAGCATTTCATTGTTATTTTAACAGCACAATAGTAAAATGCTCCTCGGCTCGTACACATCACGCGCACACTATGCTTATACCATGGTCTGGGTGAATACTCGATTCTGATTGGCTGCTGGGTGTCCATAAAAAAGTGATGTAGGACACCTAGTAAAGGAGTTCCGGTGAAACGGACTGTTTACCGTTAAATCAATAACTAAATCAATGCGCTACATTAAATCAAAAAGGAAATGTGGATCTGTTATTTCCAACTCCTCCTCTGATCACCACAGGATGGCGCTAACACACACGCTGCAGGAAGTAAGTTATACTTCCCCTCTGGACTGACTTTGTTTCACAGAGAATAACGTTATCTCACATCCCGTTCACTGTTCAGGTCGCTGCTCCAGGCTGCGCTGCTGCGGCCGACAGTAACGTTACACATCGCGGATCAAATTGTTCGTAAAAGTCGTTATATTGTTTCGGGGACAATGACATGGCTGGATAGCTTGTTTGTCTTGTTGTTTAACATACTGTCAAATAATTTTTACTGATTGCCAACTGTACACAATGTTATTGACTTTGGATCTTGCTAGCATAGCGTTAACTAGCACAGCGTTAGCTAGCATAGCGTTAGCCTTCTGGCTCGTAGCTGAGCTGAAGGATTCTATCAGCTGAGCGGACTATAAACATCTCTGGTTGCTAAGGGTGGCAATTTCGTATCTAAGGTCCTTCCTATTTCCTGGAGAAGTGAACAACGTTTGCATTGCATAAGAACCTGATGGATGGGAATGATTGTTCCAGGTATTAGTCAAACCGCCAGGCGTAACCAGGGAAACAGAGTTATTGTTTGTAAAAACTTTAGATTTCGATTGTAAAACTAATTAAAATGTGAAATAAAGTTTTAAAAAGATGTTATTTGGCAAGTGACCGTGGTATAAGCGGGTTAATGCCCTTCGAGGTGTCCATTGTTAGGTATTAATGGACTTCGGTGGAGTTCACGCCTCGCCGTCGTCCTGACAATGGACACCTCGTCGGGCATTAACCCTTACTTATTACACACACAGGGACGCACAACAGCACACACACACACATGCAGAAGATTACAAATAAAAATATTAACCAACAACAATAACATAATAATAACAATAACCAACAGAGACACGCAAAAACAGAGAGACAAAAACACACAACATGTATGGGAGGAAATAGCATTTTTTTCGCCACGTGGCAAGTGGCGTGTATGTTTACATCCGCTGTATTTAGCGTAGACATACACGCGTACAGATAACATATGTTTACGCAAAGTCATGATGTCACGTTGGCCTGTCAGTTGGGGACAGAGCTCCGCGTGAGCACTGGCTTTATATAGCCGCAGCTAACGTTAGCTCTGGGCTGAGTCTGGCTGTCTGGCTATGTGAGACAAGCGTCTAGCAGCATTGTTGTGGATGCTGCCGTCTCAGCCTGGCAACCTCGGTGAACTTTGAGTCTGGGGAGACGACTCTCTCCAGTATTTTGAATTTGTACTGCAGTAACTATTTTAAACGCTAGCTGTCAGAATTACATTCTGCACCTTTAAGGACAGTATTGGAGTAAATGTACTCCACCACTGTGTACTTTTAAGGGAACATTTGATATGTAGGTACCTGCTTTTCTGTGTGTGTGTGTCTGTGTGTGTGTGTGTGTGTGTCTGTGTGTCTGTGTGTGTGTGTGTGTGTGTGTGTGTGTGTGTGTCTGTGTGTCTGTGTGTGTGTGTGTGTGTGTCTGTGTGTCTGTGTGTGTGTGTGTCTGTGTGTCTGTGTGTCTGTGTGTGTGTGTCTGTGTGTGTGTGTGTATGTGTGTGTGTGTGTGTCTGTGTGTGTGTGTGTGTGTCTGTGTGTGTGTGTGTGTGTGTGTGTGTGTGTGTGTGTGTGTGTGTGTGTCTGTGTGTGTGTGTGTGTGTGTGTGTGTGTGTGTGTGTGTGTGTGTGTGTGTGTGTGTCTGTGTGTCTGTGTGTGTGTGTGTGTGTGTGTGTGTGTGTGTGTGTGTGTCTGTGTGTGTCTGTGTGTGTGTGTGTGTGTGTGTCTGTGTGTGTGTGTGTGTGTGTGTGTGTGTGTCTGTGTGTGTGTGTCTGTGTGTGTCTGTGTGTGTGTGTGTGTGTGTGTGTGTGTGTGTGTGTGTGTGTGTGTGTGTGTGTGTGTGTGTGTGTGTGTGTGTCTGTGTCTGTGTGTGTCTGTGTGTCTCTGTGTGTGTCTGTGTGTGTGTCTGTGTGTGTCTGTGTGTGTGTGTGTGTGTGTGTGTGTGTGTGTGTGTGTGTGTGTGTGTGTGTGTGTGTGTGTGTGTGTGTGTGTGTGTGTGTGTGTGTGTGTGTGTGTGTGTGTGTGTGATCGGTGATATTGTAAAAACACAATCCTTTTGTTTTAAGACAACAGGCTAAAATATGAATGAAGTAAAATGATATAATGAATAACGTGTGTGTCGTTTTCTGCAGAGTGAGGCATCACAAAAATGCGTCTGTGCTGAAATCAGAGACGTTTCTGAGCATGTTTCTGAAGTTTTTCAGCCTCCCGTAGCATCATATACTGGCGAGTACATGATCGGGGATATTGTAAATCACAATCCTATTATTTCATATCGCAGCAGCCATCCTTTTGTTCAGGTTTGTGTACATGCGCACTCCGAAGTAACTTAGTGTTTACCATCTGAACCATGAAGCTCAATGGACAAATCATCATCTGTGTCTTTCCAATTTTTTCTTTCTCTCTTTCCCATTACTCTTCCTCCCGTGTATGGGAGAGTGAATAGGCCCAGACAGAAGAGGACAAAGACTTAACATGTTTTTCTCCCTTTTCTTCTGCGCATTGAGAGGATGAGCTGGACTGTACTAATAGTCTTTGTGTGTGTGAATGGGACAGAGGGCTTTTTGTGTGTGTGTTCCAGACAGCGGCGCATAAGGCAGGACTTAAGTACATGTTCGCCAAAGCGTACGTAATTCCAGGGAAATATCAACTAATCCGTACACTCTCCTAACCCCCGAACCCCTCCCTTTAAAAATCCATTCTTCATCAGTATCATCCTCCTACATTAAACTCTCAAAGTAATACGGCTCGTTACAAAAGGCGACAACGTCTCAAAACGGCGACAAAAACGTCTAGAAAAGGCATCAAAAAAACGTTTCAAAAAGGCGAGAAAATCGACTAAAAAAGGCGACAAAAACGTCTAGAAACAGCGTAAAAAAATGTCTAAAAAAAGAGAAAAACGTCTAAAAACGGTGACATTTAAAAAAGGCAAGAAAATCATCTAAAAACAGCGTCAAAAAATGTCTAAAACAGGCGACAAAAAACATCGAAAAAATGCGAAAAAACATCTAAAAACGGTGATAAAAAACATCTAAAGAAGGCAACACAAAATATCAACTAATCCGTACACTCTCCTAACCCCCGAACTCCTCCCTTTAAAATCCATTCTTCATCGCTATCATCCTCCTACATTAAACTCTCAAAGTAATACGGCTCGTTACAAAAGGCGACAACGTCTAAACGGCGACAAAAACGTCTAAAAAAGGCATCAAAAAACGTTTCAAAAAGGCGAGAAAATCGACTAAAAAAGGCAACAAAAACGTCTAGAAACAGCATAAAAAAATGTCTAAAAACAGCGTCAAAAAATGTCTAAAAAAAGAGAAAAACAGTGAGAAAAACAGTGAGAAAAACAGTGAGAAAAACGTCTAAAAATGGCGACATTTAAAGAAGGCAAGAAAATCATCTAAAAAAAGCGACGTCTAAAAACAGCATCAAAAAACGTTTCAAAAAGGCGAGAAAATCGACTAAAAACAGCGTCAAAAAACGTCTAAAAACGGTGATAAAAACGACTAAAAACGGCGACAAAAAACATCTAAAAAAGGAAACACGAAATATCAACTAATCCGTACACTCTCCTAACCCCCGAACTCCTCCCTTTAAAATCCATTCTTCATCGCTATCATCCTCCTACATCACAGGTGTCAAACTCGAGGCCCGCGGGCCAAATCCGGCCCCTCGCAGGTGCTGATCCGGCACGCATTTCAATTTAGGTTCACAATAAGCGATTTTTCTGGCGGGTTATGCGCTCTTTTGCAATGCTTTAGGCTCTTTGATTTAACATTTTGGACACTTTACTCAATGTTTTGCCACCTTCTGATGTTGTTATCGGCCCGTTTCCAACTTTTTTTTGCTGCTTTTTCAACTTATTTGTCGCTGGCTGAGGAACTTTTTTTGCCGAACTTTTATGAGGCCCAAAATGTAAGTGAGTGGGATTCTCATTTTCCAGTGTGGCCCTCTGGGAAAGGGAGTTTGACGCCCCTGTTCTACATTAAACTCTCAAAGTAATACGTCTCGTTAGGGATGTAGCGATGCATCGGGAGTTAAATATGGATGTAAATGTGTAACGATTAGAGATAAAAAATGAACACACACGCACACACGCACACACACACGCACACACACACACACACACACACACACATATACAGACACGCAGCTTCATCACGTTAATACGATCATCACCTTCAGCGTCGGGTGGATGATTTGACATCTCTCTTTGTTTGGGCTGAGGTACAACGAGTCTGTTAATCCACCAGGATTAAGAAACAACAACAATCCCCCGTGCAGTGTGTGTGTGTGTGTGTGTGTGTGTGTGTGTGTGTGTGTGCGTGTGTGTGTATGTGTGTGTGTGTGTGTGTGTGTGTGCGTGTGTGCGTGTGTGTGTGGGGAGTTATCCAGCATCCATGACCAACAAAAAAAAAAGAAAGCAAAAGGTTGATATTCATTCATCAACACCTGTTGGGGAAACGCATAATCTCGCTCTACACATACACGCTATATATACACGTATATTTACACACATCAGATTACATCTTTAACAGCGTGCACCAGCCCTTTGATTGCATACGTCGGATGTCATTAGCCGACATGCTAACTCCAATATTCCCACCGAGCTGTGAGTGTAAACTGCTTAAAGACGTAATCTTATACGCTCTGTAGGAAATGCAGCATTCTGCCAAAACTGCAGAGTGTCCGCTAATCCACATGCTAGACTCCAGATTAACGAGATGGGATGGAGATGGGGATGGGGATGGGGTTGGGGGTGGGGGTGAGAGCGAGGGAGGGGTTACAAACATGCCGCCCACCCCCCCCCCCCCCCCCCCCCCAACACCGTCACACATGATCGCTCCCCCTCCCTTCAGATTACAGTGCTTAGTGCTGCCGCTGTGCCACAGACAGTAAGAGGATCTCTGGGTGGCGTCCCCCAGGGCTCTGTTGTTGGTCCTCTAGAGAAACTCTCCACCCCCCCTGGACAGGACACCTTCAGAGATAGCGTGGGGGTCAGAGGTCGAGGGTTAGGGGTAGAAAGGGCATGAGAGGAGGAGGTTATAAGAGATTTTAGTGTGTATAGAGCCAGACTCCATGTAAATAATCACTACTTTTAGCGTTTATAGAGCCAGACTCCATGTAAATAATCAGGACTTTTAGCGTGTATAGAGCCAGACTCCATGTAAATAATCAGGACTTTTAGCGTGTATAGAGCCAGACTCCATGTAAATAATCAGGACTTTTAGCGTGTATAGAGCCAGACTCCATGTAAATAATCACTACTTTTACCGTGTATAGAGCCAGACTCCATGTAAATAATCACTACTTTTAGCGTGTATAGAGCCAGACTCCATGTAGATAATCAGGACTTTTAGCGTGTATAGAGCCAGACTCCATGTAAATAATCAGGACTTTTAGCGTGTATAGAGCCAGACTCCATGTAAATAATCACTACTTTTACCGTGTATAGAGCCAGACTCCATGTAAATAATCACTAC
>CM042425.1:43113039-43130539 GCA_023631565.1 Gymnocephalus cernua | reverse complement strand
CCAGAACCTCATGAAAAACACAGTTTTTTTTGTGATTGTTGCGGGCAAAAATCCTTGATTATGCGTTCAGTGTGGAACGATGGACACTATGCGCGCTAAACCTGCGCCATGTTGACTAGAAAGCGGGAAGGGGGAGGGACCAGGGACGTCGACCAGCAGCTGATTGGGCGAACGCGTCACGTGGGTCTGGTCTCTCCCGGATTTCACAACCGAGCTTAATGGCGGCCAGATGGCGGCTCATTTGGAATACGATCTCGATTTTTACAAAAATAGCTCACCGAAACGTGTTTCTGAAAACATGTTAAGCGAGAAATAGACCGTGCAGTTGCTGAATCGACAAGGGTCAGTTTAAAAGATTTTCCTCAGATTTTGAGAGGTGGCGAGCCGAGCCGACTGCTCGTCATTTCCGGTAAGTGTTTTAACATGAGAGTTCCTTTTGGGACGATACTAACCATCGAAAGTGGGCGCTACAGCAGGAAGTAGTCAGTGACAATTAGCAGTGTACTGACCGAAGTATGAGGAATGAGACACAGCCGAGAAATTTGGAGTGTAAAAAGACTTTATTTCATGATCTTCTTGATACATTGTTATGCACCAATTTATGGTGAAATGTCTTTATATGTGTGAAACTAAATTCCAAATGTAAAAGTAAAAAGGATCAACTGCACCAAAACTATTTTACCCGGTTCTCAACCGGTTATGAAACGGTCTAAGGGCCCTATACCCGGCGCAGCGCAAAGCCCGACCCGAGTGTCTTTGCTTGTTTAAGACCGACGCAGTTGTCAGTTTCCCGTCCAGCACCCACGTCGTTTAAATAACTGCATTGTGGGCGTGCTGGTCTTACAGGGAGGTGTGTTCAGGTGCATTCTGGGTGTGCTGGTCTTACAGGGAGGTGTGTTCAGGTGCATTCTGGGCGTGCTGGTCTTACAGGGAGGTGTGTTCAGGTGCATTCTGGGCGTGCTGGTCTTACAGGGAGGTGTGTTCAGGTGCATTCTGGGCGTGCTGGTCTTACAGGGAGGTGTGTTCAGGTGCATTCTGGGCGTGCTGGTCTTACAGGGAGGTGTGTTCAGGTGCATTGTGGGCGTGCTGGTCTTACAGGGAGGTGTGTTCAGGTGCATTCTGGGTGTGCTGGTCTTACAGGGAGGTGTGTTCAGGTGCATTCTGGGCGTGCTGGTCTTACAGGGAGGTGTGTTCAGGTGCATTCTGGGCGTGCTGGTCTTACAGGGAGGTGTGTTCAGGTGCATTCTGGGCGTGCTGGTCTTACAGGGAGGTGTGTTCAGGTGCATTCTGGGCGTGCTGGTCTTACAGGGAGGTGTGTTCAGGTGCATTCTGGGCGTGCTGGTCTTACAGGGAGGTGTGTTCAGGTGCATTCTGGGCGTGCTGGTCTTACAGGGAGGTGTGTTCACGTGCATTCTGGGCGTGCTGGTCTTACAGGGAGGTGTGTTCAGGTGCATTCTGGGCGTGCTGGTCTTACAGGGAGGTGTGTTCAGGTGCATTCTGGGTGTGCTGGTCTTACAGGGAGGTGTGTTCAGGTGCATTCTGGGCGTGCTGGTCTTACAGGGAGGTGTGTTCAGGTGCATTCTGGGCGTGCTGGTCTTACAGGGAGGTGTGTTCAGGTGCATTCTGGGCGTGCTGGTCTTACAGGGAGGTGTGTTCAGGTGCATTCTGGGCGTGCTGGTCTTACAGGGAGGTGTGTTCAGGTGCATTCTGGGCGTGCTGGTCTTACAGGGAGGTGTGTTCAGGTGCATTCTGGGCGCGCTGGTCTTACAGGGAGGTGTGTTCAGGTGCATTCTGGGCGTGCTTGTCTTACAGGGAGGTGTTTTCAGGTGCATTCTGGGGGTATTGCTATCTTGAGGCAGCAGGAAGTGATGGCACCATTGACCAACAAAAACCTGGTCTAAAGTCAATAACGCAGCATTTCATTGTTATTTTAAAGGCCTCTACGCGATGTTGGGGGATGTCACTTCTTGTTGACGTTCAAAGTATTTTCCAACAAAAGGAGGATAGCTCTCCCCTCCATCCCCCCCCCCCACTATGACTCTCTGATTGGTTGATTGCATGTTACGCCCAAAACACACCTCTGATTATTGAAGACACTAAGAACAACCCTTTAGAACCAGGCGACCGGCACACAGACACTTTTTACACCGTCAAACTAGCAAAAGTGGATTTAGACACGGCGTAAACGCACCTGCGCCAGGCGCTTCACGCCGTGCGCTTAGATGGTTAAAATAGGGGCCTTGTATGGATCACTGATGACATATATCAGAGAGAGCGGGGGGAGAGTTGACTGCTGCAAGCCAAAGACATTTAGGCACTTGTGATTGTCCTTCGGAGCTGGCTATAACCTGGGTCAGTTAGTTTAGGTCTGAGGACATTCAGGAAAGTAGAAAGACGGCAAGAGATGTAGCAGGCGATCCAACAGAAACAGACAGCGAAACATGAAGGCAGAAGGATCTTTGTCCTTCTCCGAGTTGAGCCTGAGGCCTGGCCCGGCTGCTTCTCTTCCCTTCCTCCCTTCCTCCCTTCCTCCCTCTCTCAGCGCCATATGGACACTACATCCCATCACACACAGGCTCTACTCTACGTTCTGTCTCTTCCCGTGCTCGCTCCACACCATGTACACATTCAGCCGTGTTTAGAGTCATTCCTCCGCTCTCTCTGTGGCTTTTTGGTACAACAGTGAATACTTGGCAATGAGGCATAATCCGTCTTAATGGCGTCCCCCAGCCCTCGGGCGGATTGAAGTCCACGCAGATCACATGGGGACACATTTCATTCCTCTGACAAGAAGGGATGAAACCGTTATTGTATTTTGAGCAGCCTTGAACACGGCGACTTATTGGGACTTTGTCTTATTCCCCGTATCCCCCAGAGTTAGATAAGTCCATACATACTCTTCTCATCTCTGTGCGTGTCGTAACTCCCCACCACTAGCCTAGCTTAACACAGATCCTGGAGGTAACCGGCTCCATCTAGCCTAGCTTAGCCCAGATCCTGGAGGTAACCGGCTCCATCTAGCCTAGCTTAGCACAGATCCTGGAGGTAACCGGCTCCATCTAGCCTAGCTTAGCCCAGATCCTGGAGGTAACCGGCTCCATCTAGCCTAGCTTAGCCCAGATCCTGGAGGTAACCGGCTCCATCTAGCCTAGCTTAGCACAGATCCTGGAGGTAACCGGCTCCATCTAGCCTAGCTTAGCCCAGATCCTGGAGGTAACCGGCTCCATCTAGCCTAGCTTAGACCAGATCCTGGAGGTAACCGGCTCCATCTAGCCTAGCTTAGCACAGATCCTGGAGGTAACCGGCTCCATCTAGCCTAGCTTAGCACAGATCCTGGAGGTAACCGGCTCCATCTAGCCTAGCTTAGCACAGATCCTGGAGGTCACCGGCTCCATCTAGCCTAGCTTAGACTAGATCCTGGAGGTAACCGGCTCCATCTAGCCTAGCTTAGCACAGATCCTGGAGGTCACCGGCTCCATCTAGCCTAGCTTAGCACAGATCCTGGAGGTAACCGGCTCCATCTAGCCTACTGCTCCCAATAAGTGACTAAATAACTCCAACATGTTCCTATACATGTTGTGATTTGTATAGTCACAGCGTGTACAAATAACAAGGTCACATGACACACAGCCATCTTCTAACCGTATACATACCAGGTGCGTAGGCAGTAATGGGCCAGGGCGGCACTGCCCCGCCCACTTTACTCACTGGCCCGTCCAGCCAAGTTTGATCAAAATACGTTTTGTTATGAAAAATATTCAAATGTATGTAAAAAAAAGAAAGAAATAATAACAAAACTAGTTGTGTGTTTTTAATGCGTATTTTCTTACAATCAAACAATTAGATCAAACGCCTTCTGAACGTAGTTGGTTTCTATGGTAACAACAGGCGCACTGTCCAAAATTATGAATCCCACTATGGCCACGCCAAGACCCGCCCTACGAAGTAACTCGATTGGTTGGGGTTAGGATAGCGGATTGGTCAGGGGATAGGACCTGAACTAATGGGGTTACGTTACCATGGACACCTGGCCAATAGTAGTGATTGAAGGGCGGGTCTTGGCGTGGCCATAGTGGGATTCGTAATTTCGCGTCCGGGCTGCCTTCAGCAGCTAACGTTAGCTAGCTGGCTTTTTAAACAATGCACCATGGATGTGTTAAGCAATGTAGGCTACTGTTAAAAGTTACGTTGACAACAATGACAGTGTTCTTGGATGGAATAGAGTGTAAATAAGGACGAGCTTTCCTGCAGCATGTGCAGACATTTCCCAGCGGAGCTGACAGCCAATCAGAGAGAGAGGAGGCCCTCACAGAGGTAACATTCAGTAAAACGGGTTTCATGCTTCTTGTGTTATTAAGTAACCTTGTAACCTTTCTATTTAGTAAGAAATGGTGAACACTGATGGACGCCTGGCCAATAGTAGTGATTGAAGGGTGGGTCTTGGCGAGGCCATAGTGGGATTCGTAATTTCACGTCCAGGCTGCCTTCAGCAGCTAACGTTAGCTAGCTGGCTTTTTAGACAATGCACCATGGATGTGTTTAGGAATGTTGTTAAAAGTTACCGCGACAACAATGGCTTCTCTTTTAAGTGGAATGGACAGTGTTTTGGATGGAATAGAGTGTAAATAAGGATGAGCTTTCCAGCAGCATGTGCAGACATTTCCCAGCGGAGCTGACAGCCAATCAGAGAGAGAGGAGGCCGTCACAGAGGTAACATTCAGTAAAACGTCTTTCATGCTTCTTGGGTTATTAATTAAGTAACGTAGTAACCTTTCTATTTAGTGAGAAATGGTGAACACTGATGATGGCTTCTAGCTGAAATGCGTTCGTGCTTTGCCCACATTAAATAAGAAGATAACTTATCTGTGAGTGATGTAAATGTAGTTTTTAATTTTCTTTGATCCTGTCACTGCTGTGGACTCCATACACTGTCTAAAATTTGGCGCCTTGCTGGTCACTTTTCATTATATCTTTCATAATTCAAACAATGCTTAGCTGGAAGTTTCCATTCTTTGATTTTGTTGTACTGCTGGTAGCATTCACTGCTCATGATCTGACCGTAGTCCTGATGCTGTTGTATTGTCATTGTTCCATGTGTGATTTCTGTCTGCTGTAGGCTGTTCTATGTCATGCAGTATATAAACGCCTAATCTGCTGTCTGGGTTCATGTTTAGATGCCACTTTGTGCAATGAAATGGTTAATTTTATAACAGTGCAGTGCAGAGGCGATGCTGCTGGTTCTGCTGGTGCAAATATATTTTAGCCTGAATATGTTCAAACTGACAGGTTTTTGTCTATATTGTTGTGTACAAACTTGTTAGACTGAGCTTTGTTGGTTGAGCATGTTGTAGACAGTACTGTTACTGCCGTTGTAATGCAGTATGTTGGAAGGTAAAAGTCTTGCTGTTTGTCCTTTTTGCTACTTCTAGTCTTTTTGAAAGTGGCCCACTCCCTTTTGCACTGGCCCGCCCAAAATACTATTTCTGCCTACGCCCCTGATACATACTGGGAACTATATTCTCAGAAGACGAAGCACTGCTACTTGGGCGGAGTGATCTAATACTCCAACTCTGAGTGAACTCCAGGTGAACTCTCTGCTCCTCACCACAGGTCTTCTCAGGTGCTGCGAGCAAATCACTCCGCCCAAGTAGCAGTGCTTCGCCTTCTGAGAATATAGTTCCCAGTCTGTATATATATATATATATATATATATATATATATATATATATATATATATATATATATTAGGGCTGTCAATTGAATAAAAATGTAATCGAATTAATTACAGACTCTGTGATTAATTAATCTAAATTAATCGCATACATCATTTTTGCTGTGAAAGTATTTTAAATATTTCAATTCAAATGAATAATCATCATTAGTGACATTTAAGTTAAAAAAACTATTTGTATTATTATTTTCACTGTTCAAATAAATAAATATATATATATATATATATATATATATATATATATATATTCCAAAAATGCTTCGTAAAACCTGAATAATACCAGCATACTGTGTCCCACTTGTCTTCAACAGAATATGCTGTTTACATGATCCGTATCAAAGTCAGAATATTGTCATATCTGGATCAACGGTGGAATATTAGCGTGCATGTAAAACGGACTCTCTGTCTCGTCCTGTCTTTCTGTCTGCCTGTCTTTGGGAGCGTTTCACCCGGACCAGTCTGGGCTTTTATCACGCCTGCTCTGGTCATTACATCACAATCACAGAGCTGTTGGTACGGGAGAAATAAGAGATGGAAAAAAAAAAAAAATAGGGGAAGGGTGGAAAGAAAGCGGCAGATGAAATGTAGGTCAGTGGAGATGTGCTCGGGGCAGTTTCTCTCTCCGTTCCTCTCTCTCTCCCCGGGCCGATGCTAAAGAGGCTAAAAGAGACCGGCGGTGAAAGTGCCTCTCGCCCACACCTGCCTCTCTGCACAGACGCTCCAGCACTGTCACACCACAGATGCATTCTGGGATAGGAGAATCATACGCTCGGGAATACTTGCCAACACTCCCGTTTTTCTCCCGGTTTTCAGCCCTATCTCCCGGGAAACTCCCGTAATTTTCACGGCCCAAACTCCTTAATAAATAATCGGACCAATATGTTGGTCTAATGTTGACCAGTTGCCAGATCTTGTATGAAACGCATCCTATTCACACAATCCACACACCATACACAATGTTCAACCTGTTTGTCTCCTCAACCTGGCAACATATAACCCTCAACCTGGCAACATATAACCCTCAACCTGGCAACCTATAACCCTCAACCTGGCAACCTATAACCCTCAACCTGGCAACCTATAACCCTCAACCTGGCAACATATAATCCTCAACCTGGCAACATATAACCCTCAACCTGGCGACATATAACCCTCAACCTGGCAACCTATAACCCTCAACCTGGCAACATATAACCCTCAACCTGGCAATATATAACCATCAACCGGGCAACATATAACCCTCAACCTGGCAACATATAACCCTCAACCTGGCAACCTATAACCCTCAACCGGGCAACATATAACCATCAACCGGGCAACATATAACCCTCAACCTGGCGACCTATAACCCTCAACCTGGCGACCTATAACCCTCTACCTGGCAATATATAACCCTCAACCTGGCAACCTATAACCCTCAACCTGGCGACCTATAACCCTCAACCTGGCGACCTGTAACCCTCAACCTGGCGACCTATAACCCTCTACCTGGCAACATATAACCCTCAACCTCCATCCATCCATCGTTGTCCGCTTATCCGTGGTCGGGTCGCGGGGGGAGCAGCTCCAGCAGGGGACCCCAAACTTCCCTTTCCCGAGCCACATTAACCAGCTCTGACTGGGGGATCCCGAGGCGTTCCCAGGCCAGGTGGAGATGTAATCCCTCCACCTAGTCCTGGGTCTTCCCCGAGGCCTCCTCCCAGCTGGACGTGCCTGGAACACCTCCCTAGGGAGGCGCCCAGGGGGCATCCTTACCAGATGCCCAAACCACCTCAACTGGCTCCTTTCGACGTGAAGGAGCAGCGGCTCTACTCCGAGCTCCTCACGGATGACTGAGCTTCTCACCCTATCCTTAAGGGAGACGCCAGCCACCCTCCTGAGGAAACCCATTTCGGCCGCTTGTACCCTGGATCTCGTTCTTTCGGTCATGACCCAACCTTCATGACCATAGGTGAGGGTAGGAACGAAAACTGACCGGTAGATCGAGAGCTTTGCCTTCCGGCTCAGCTCTCTTTTTGTGACAACGGTGCGATAAACTGAATGTAATACCGCCCACGCTGCGCCGATTCTCCGACCAATCTCCCGCTCCATTGTCCCCTCACTCGCGAACAAGACCCCAAGGTACTTAAACTCCTTCACTTGGGGTAAGGACTCATTCCCTACCTGGAGAAGGCACTCCATCGGTTTCCTGCTGAGAACCATGGCCTCAGATTTAGAGGTGCTGATCCTCATCCCAGCCGCTTCACACTCGGCTGCAAACCGATCCAGTGAGTGCTGAAGGTCACAGGCCGATGATGCCATCAGGACCACATCATCTGCAAAGAGCAGCGATGAGATCCCGAGCCCACCGAACTGCAACCCCTCCCTACCACGACTACGCCTCGATATCCTGTCCATAAATACTACGAACAGGATTGGTGACAAAGCGCAGCCCTGGCGGAGGCCAACCCTCACCTGGAACGTGTCCGACTTACTGCCGAGAACCCGGACACAACTCTCGCTTTGGTCATACAGAGATTGGATGGCCCTGAGAAGGGACCCCCTCACCCCATACTCCCGCAGCACCTCCCACAAAGTCTCCCGGGGGAACATGTCATATGCCTTCTCCAGATCCACAAAACACATGTAGACTGGATGGGCATACTCCCAGGCTCCCTCCAGGATCCTTGTGAGAGTAAAGATCTGATCCGTTGTTCCATGACCAGGGCGGAATCCGCATTGTTCCTCTTCAACCTGAGGTTCGACTATCGGCCGAACCCTCCTTTCCAGCACCTTGGAGTAGACTTTACCAGGGAGGCTGAGAAGTGTGATACCCCTGTAATTGGTACACACCCTCTGGTCCCCCTTTTTGAAGAGGGGAACCACCACCCCGGTCTGCCACTCCTTTGGCACTGTCCCAGACTTCCACGCAATGTTGAGTAGGCGTGTCAACCAAGACAGCCCCTCCACACCCAGAGCTTTCAGCATTTCTGGACGGATCTCATCAATCCCTGGGGCTTTGCCACTGTGGAGTTGTTTGACTACCTCAGTGACCTCCACCAGGGAAATTGACGACAATCCCCTGTCATCCTCCAGCTCTGCCTCTAACAAAGAGGGTGCATCAGCTGGATTTAGGAGTTCCTCAAAGTGCTCCTTCCACCGCCCTATTACCTCCTCAGTTGAGGTCAACAACGTCCCATCTTTACTGTACACAGCTTGGATGGTTCCCCGCTTCCCCCTTCTGAGGTGGCGGACGGTTTTCCAGAAGCGCCTTGGTGCCGACCGAAAGTCCTTCTCCATGTCTTCTCCGAACTTCTCCCACACCCGCTGCTTTGCCTCTTTCACGGCAGAGGCTGCAGTCCTTCGGGCCCTTCGGTACCTTGCAACTGCCTCCGGAGTCCTCTGGGATAACATATGCCGGAAAGACTCCTTCTTCAGTCGGACGGCTTCCCTGACCACAGGTGTCCACCACGGTGTTCGAGGGTTACCGCCCCTTGAGGCACCTAAGACCCTAAGACCACAGCTCCCTGCCGCAGCTTCAGCAATGGAAACTTTGAACATTGTCCACTCAGGTTCAATGCCCCCAGCCTCCACAGGGATGCACGAAAAGCTCCGCCGGAGGTGTGAGTTGAAGGTCTGTCGGACAGGAGCTTCCTCCAGACGTTCCCAATTTACCCGCACCACCCGTTTGGGCTTACCAGGTCTGTCCAGAGTCTTCCCCCACCCCCTGACCCAACTCACCACCAGATGGTGATCAGTTGACAGCTCCGCCCCTCTCTTCACCCGAGTGTCCAAAACATACGGCCTCAAATCAGATGAAACGATTATAAAATCGATCATTGACCTTCGGCCTAGGGTGCTCTGGTACCAAGTACACTTATGAGCATCCCTATGTTCGAACATGGTGTTCGTTATAGACAATCCATGACTAGCACAGAAGTCCAATAACAGACAACCACTCTGGTTTAGATCAGGGAGGCCGTTCCTCCCAATCACGCCTCTCCATGTGTCTCCGTCATTGCCCACATGTGCGTTGAAGTCCCCCAGCAGAACTATGGAGTCCCCCTCCGGAGCCCCATACAGGACTCCATTCAAGGTCTCCAAGAAGGCCGAATACTCTGAACTCTTGTTTGGTGCATATGCACAAACAACAGTCAGAGTTTTCCCCCCAACAACCCGCAGGCGTAGGGAGGCGACCCTCTGGTCCACCGGGGTAAACTCCAACGTTGCGGCGCTCAGCCGGGGACTTGTGAGTATCCCCACACCCGCCTGGCGCCTCACACCCTGGGCAACTCCGGAGAAGAAAAGAGTCCAACCCCTCTCCAGGAGTACGGTTCCAGAACCGAGACTATGCGTAGAGGTAAGCCCCACCAGATCCAACTGGTATCGCTCCACCTCACGCACAAGTTCCGGCTCCTTCCCCCACAGCGAGGTGACATTCCATGTCCCCAGAGCCAGCCTCTGCTGCCCGGGTCTGGTCTGTCGAGGCCCCTGACCTTCATCGCCACCCGTGTGGCAGCGCACCCGACCCCAGCGGTTCCTCCCACACGTGGTGGGCCCATGGGCTGGAGAGATAGGTGCCACGTAGCTTTTTCGGGCTGTGCCCGGCCGGGCTCCGTGGCAAACCCGGCCACCAGACGCTCGCTGACGAGCCCTCCCTCTGGGCCTGGCTCCAGACGGGGGCCCCGGGCTTCCTCCGGGCAGGGTCTCTCTATCCCTTCCTCGTTTTTTCATAGGGTCTTTTGAACCATTCTTCGTCTGGCCCCTCACCTGAGACCACTTTGCCATGGGAGACCCTACCAGGAGCACAAAGCTCCAGACAACACAGCCCTCAGGTTCAAAGGGACACCCAAACCTCTCCACCACGATAAGGTGATGGTTCCCGGAGAGGCAACCTGGCAACCTATAACCCTTAACCTGGTGACATATAACCCTCAACCTGGTGACATATAACCCTCAACCTGGCAACATATAACCCTCAACCTGGCAACATATAACCCTCAACCTGGCAACATATAACCCTCAACCTGGCAACCTATAACCCTCAACCTGGCGACCTATAACCCTCAACCTGGCAACATATAACCCTCAACCTGGCAACATATAACCCTCAACCTGGCAACCTATAACCCTCAACCTGGCGACCTATAACCCTTAACCTGGCAACCTATAACCCTCAACCTGGCAACATATAACCCTCAACCTGGCAACATATAACCCTCAACCTGGTGACATATAACCCTCAACCTGGCAACATATAACCCTCAACCTGGCAATATATAACCCTTAACCTGGTGACATATAACCTTCAACCTGGCAACATATAACCCTCAACCTGGCAACATATAACCCTTAACCTGGTGACATATAACCCTCAACCTGGCAACATATAACCCTCAACCTGGCAACATATAACCCTCAACCTGGCAACATATAACCCTCAACCTGGCAACATATAACCCTCAACCTGGCAATATATAACCCTTAACCTGGTGACCTATAACCCTTAACCTGGCAACCTATAACCCTCAACCTGGCAACATATAACCCTCAACCTGGCAACATATAACCCTCAACCTGGTGACATATAACCCTCAACCTGGCAACATATAACCCTCAACCTGGCAATATATAACCCTTAACCTGGTGACATATAACCTTCAACCTGGCGACATATAACCCTCAACCTGGCAACATATAACCCTTAACCTGGTGACATATAACCCTCAACCTGGCAACATATAACCCTCAACCTGGCAACATATAACCCTCAACCTGGCAACATATAACCCTCAACCTGGCAACATATAACCCTCAACCTGGCAATATATAACCCTTAACCTGGTGACATATAACCCTCAACCTGGCGACATATAACCCTCAACCTGGCAACATATAACCCTTAACCTGGTGACATATAACCCTCAACCTGGCGACATATAATCCTCAACCTGGCAACATATAACCCTCAACCTGGCAACATTTAACCCTCAACCTGGCAACATATAACCCAGTTGATCTCTCGCGGAAAGTTCAGACCCGAAAGCGAGCCAACAAAAATGTCAGATGAAGGTGTTCTCGCAAAGAAATCAAAACATAGCCGTACATTTCAACAGTGTTGGGCGCATCTTCCCGAGTCAGACAGAATAAAGTTAGTTAGTGTCTTGGACGACACGTTAGGCAGCTGGGACTGGGACCGTTTCACAATGTCAACAGCGTGTTTAAAACGGCGACCGCTACACTCTCTGGTTCAGCTGTGAGGACAGAAAAACACTCCCGTGGGTCAGATTAGAGGAGAGGGGTGCAGCAAGTAACGGATTTCACTATTACTCGCGGTTTACAACGCCACAGTTAATTAATCGTAAAGGCAACATTACCCTGAGTGTTAACTGCCTGCACAAAATCAGACGCCGGTCACCTCGCTTATTATTGTCAGCATAGGCGCTTCTCACAAATACAGATAGGATCGGAGATGAGATCAGATACGTGGGAAATTAAGAATCACTAAAGAGGCGTTTCCATCCGAGAGACGCTGTGATTGGTGGATAGGACATGGAGCAGGGGACTGAGAGACGCTGTGATTGGTGGATAGGACATGGAGCAGGGGACCGAGAGACGCTGTGATTGGTGGATAGGACACGGAGCAGGGGACCGAGAGATGCTGTGATTGGTGGATAGGACATGGAGCAGGGGACTGAGAGACGCTGTGATTGGTGGATAGGACACGGAGCAGGGGACTGAGAGACGCTGTGATTGGTGGATAGGACATGGAGCAGGGGACCGGGAGACGCTGTGATTGGTGGATAGGACACGGAGCAGGGGACTGAGAGACGCTGTGATTGGTGGATAGGACATGGAGCAGGGGACTGAGAGACGCTGTGATTGGTGGATAGGACACGGAGCAGGGGACCGAGAGATGCTGTGATTGGTGGATAGGACATGGAGCAGGGGACCGAGTTGCCGCTGTGATTGGTGGATAGGACATGGAGCAGGGGACTGACAGCGACATAACCAATCACACTAAGACAGACGTTCCACTTAGCACCAACTGCAGTGTTTGATTTTAAATGAACGTAGCCTGCTGGCAGTCTGGCACACGGGCGTGCTCAGTATTTTCCGTGGGTGCTCGAGTTCCGGAGCATTCACGGTATCGGCGCCTATGACAGATGTCAGAGTAATGTACAACGGCGTCCCGTGGGGGGATAACTTACTCCAAACCGCTGATGTCATCGCATAGTTTAAAGGCCTCGGACGGCCGCTTTTATATTCCAGGTGTTTCTCAGAGGAAGGAAGAGGCCCCCACCCTGAAAACCAACCGGAGACACCGGAGACGCCTCCCGTCACCCGAGCTGCATGTCATTCTCTCTCTCTCTCTCTCTCTCTCTCTCTCTCTGTCTCTCTCTCTCTCTCTCTCTCTGTCTCTCTCTCTCTCTCTCTCTGTCTCTCTCTGTCTCTCTCTCTCTCTCTCTGTCTCTCTCTGTCTCTCTCTGTCTCTCTCTTCTCTCTCTCTCTCTCTCTCTCTCTCTCTCTCTCTCTCTCTCTGTCTCTCTCTCTCTCTCTCTCTCTCTCTCTCTCTCTCTCTCTCTCTCTCTCTCTCTCTGTCTCTCTCTGTCTCTCTCTCTCCTCTCTCTCTCTCTCTCTGTCTCTCTCTGTCTCTCTCTCTCTCTCTCTCTCTCTCTCTTCTCTCTCTCTCTCTGTCTCTCCTCTCTCTCTCTCTCTCTCTGTCTCTCTGCTCTCTCTCTCTCTCTCTCTCTCTCTCTCTCGTCTCTGTCTCTCTCCTGTTCTCTCTCTCTCTCTCTCTGTCTCTCTCTCTCTCTCTCTCTGTCTCTCTCTCTGTCTCTCTCTCTCTCTGTCTCTCTGTCTCTCTCTCTGTCTCTCTCTCTGTCTCTCTCTCTGTCTCTCTCTCTCTCTCTGTCTCTCTCTCTCTCTCTCTGTCTCTCTCTCTCTCTCTCTCTGTCTGTCTCTCTCTCTCTCTCTCTGTCTCTCTCTCTGTCTCTCTCTCTGTCTCTCTCTCTCTCTGTCTCTCTCTGTCTCTCTCTCTGTCTCTCTGTCTCTCTCTCTGTCTGTCTCTCTCTCTCTCTCTCTCTGTCTCTCTCTCTCTCTCTCTCTCTGTCTCTCTCTCTGTCCTCTCTCTCTCTGTCTCTCTCTCTGTCTCTCTCTCTCTCTCTCTGTCTCTCTCTCTCTCTCTCTCTGTCTCTCTCTCTTTCTGTCTCTCTCTCTCTCTCTCTCTCTCTGTCTCTCTCTCTGTCTCTCTCTCTCTCTCTCTCTCTCTGTCTCTCTCTCTTTCTCTCTCTCTCTCTCTCTCTGTCTCTCTCTGTCTCTCTCTCTCTCTCTCTCTCTCTCTCTGTCTCTCTCTGTCTCTCTCTCTCTCTCTCTCTCTCTCTCTCCCCTTTCATGTCTTCAGCTGTCCTGTCAAATAAAGGCCTAAAAATTCCTGATATTGATTCTGACTCCTGAACTTCCCGAGTACTGATCCACTACCTGTGTTATACCTTATATACCTCATATATAACTGTACTCGACTGTTTACATGTTTTCACTTTGCACGTGCACAACTTGCACCATTCACTATTATTATTGTTGCTTTGTTTTTCCCATGCTGCCTTTTAAAAAAATGTACATCAAGTTCAAGTTCAATACTTTATTCCATGTCAACACAGTTGATTGGAATGTGTCTTGGTGCCAATAAGGTTAAAAAGGCAATATAGTACATACACAGGAGCATACAGTACATGAAAGACAGTCACGTAGACAATCATTCCAACCAGGACCAGGACCTCGTGCTATTGCAACTTCCCATAAAGTGTCCTGTGCAGTCTGTAAAGTGCATTTAGTACAAGTTCACTCTGCAAGGTACCTGAGTATTAAAGTGCCCATATTATGAAAAGAAAATCACTTTTTCTGTGATTTGGGGTGTTATTTTGTGTCTCTGGTGCTTCCACACGCATACAAACTTAGAGAAAAATCCATCCATGTTGTTCTGAGTGAGATACGGTTTCTGAATGATTCCTGTCTTCAGTCTCTGGGTGAGCTGGTCAAAACCTGCACGGCTTTCTACGTCAGTAGCCGAGACCAGGTGGCTAACCGTAGCACGCTAGCTCGTTCTCAATGGCAAAACACTGCTACACCACACACTAGTTCACCATAATCTCCAGAAGAACTACTTCTGTCCCTGTTCTGCAGGTATTCCACGCTAAGGTGGAAGTGTTCCCTGTTTAGAAGAAGTCTCCCTGCTGATCCTGACTGGAAGTTAGTGAGAAACAAACAGCTAGCTGATGTGATCTTACCGAGCTACTGAGCATGTGGGACTCACTACAAAGATGGTATAGAGGTGAGATGTCTCTCAGATGTCTGAAAATGAGCATAAAATGAGCGCTTTAAGGAGCCTAACAGTGGCAGAGTAAGTACATTAGTACTGTAGATTATTATATGTGTACTTTATATTGGAGATTCGACATTGTTTGGCATTCTGTGGACAGCAAAGGAAGTATTTCCTTGTACAGGGAAACATGTTTCCTTACTGTGTGTGTGTATATATATATATATATATATAACACATTCTCACCCCCATCTCGTAATATACGGACGCTCAGCCAGCTGCCTTTGGCGTTTGTTATTGACGCTAAAAGTCTCCTTTAGTTTTCGTTGGTGTGCAGACATTTTTCGTACGATATTACACGGACCCCAGTGTTTCCTCTGTTGATTTGTAGCGGCGGCCCGCCATGGCAAAATCTCTGCCGCCACGGTATCAGAAATAGGCAGACGCACAATGTAGTCACAGCTGCTTTTTAAGTTATCCTGCCGACATAATGGCGCTCCCATTACAATTTAACAACAAGTAGAACTATTCAGTTGTAGAAAGTGGCGTGTATGTTTACGTCCGCTGTATACAGCGTAGACGTACACGCGGATAGCTCAAAATGCGTGCAGATAACACGCCACTTGGTGGGCGTGTATGTTTACGTGAAGTCATGATGCCACGTTGCTCGATAGACATACACTATCTCGTCTCTTTATTGTCATTTTTAATCACGCCAACACTCGACCTATAAACAATCAAGTATATTTGACCTTTGTCCGTCGGTGTGACAGCGTTGAGTCGACTGATCGGTGGAGAGACTCGGAAATATTCACATTTAACAAGCTGCAGTCACGGAAGTTTGACTTTGTTTCCTAAAACCAACTGTTCAATTCATCGATTTGAGTCTTTTCTTTCAGAAAATAAAGTACAAAGTCTCTGATGTCAGCTTGTAAATGTGAATATGTTCTAGGTTTCTTCTCTCCTCTGTGACGGTAAACTGAATCCTGCTTCCTTTCACGACTTTCTTTCTCTCCTTTTCTTTTCTTTCCTTCCCTTCCTCCTTCCCTACGTACACTGAGTCCTTTCTTGCGTCTTTTCTCCTTCCTTATTTATTCTTCCTTTACTTTCCTTCTATCGTGCCTTCCTTCCCCTCTTCTTTGCGTACTTGCCTCCTGATCTGTGGATCAGTCTCGTTGTGAATTTAGCTATTTTCCATTTAAAAAAGCAGGAGATGAAGAGAACGGAGAGAATGTGAGTGAACGAATGAATGAGTGAAATTAGAAAAGAAACAGTTTAGAGAGCAAAACAACTAATCCATTCATCCAGAAAATAATAGTTTTAGGTGCAGTCCTAGAGCTCTAACTCCTGGAGTGTGTGTGTGTGTGTGTGTGTGCGCGTGCGTGTGTGTGTGTGTTGTGTGCGTGCGTGTGTGAGATAGAAAGATAGAGAGTGTGTGTGTTTAGTGGATTATGTGAGCCGAATCTGAGCGATAAATGCGTAAAAGTTTATTTGGATCTCTCTGCGTAAGTGTTTTATGTCCGTGTGTGTGTGTGTGTGTGTGTGTTTGTGTGTGTGTGTCAGGAGAGAGAGAGTGGGCGGAGCAGAAAGCTCTCTGGTCCAATCAGCGCGGCCGGTAAAGCCTCTCCTCTCCGCTCTCTCTCCTCCCTCAGCCGCAGAAAACAGTGAAACGCTCGCGCAGAGGTGACAGCCTACATGTCAAGAGAACAGACAGACAGACACACACACACACATACACATACACATACACACACACATACAGACCGACGCACCGTGCAACCTCATCCCGACTCCCTGCGATCCTGCCTGGGATGCTTTTAGCGCAGAGACGCCTCCTCACCGGGCAGCAGCGACTCTCTTTGCATTCTTGCTTTTGCTGTTTTTATTTTTTTTGTTCTATATTTTATTTTAAAACCGAGGACTCCCACATCCAGCCGACCATTGTTGAAGCCTTTCTGTTTGTTTCTTCATGACTGCTGCTTTGGGAAGCGAGCCTCAGCACCGCCAGCACCATGCGAGGTAAGCCCCGGAGCCGATTCATCCCGATAACACACACACACACACACACACGTATACACGCGGAACACACGTGCACATGCACACACAAGCACGGCAGGGCTTTATCCCACCTTTGGCCTTGAAGTTTATTCTGGAGTTTTCAGCTGCAGGAGCTGTTTGGGTCACTTTTTCACTGAGAACTGAGAATCAGAACATGTGAGCGCCAAATGCGTAATAGATGTGGATCTGTGTGTGTGTGTGTGTGTGTGTGAGATATATATATATATATATATATATATATATATTATATATATAGATGTAGAGAGAGAAAGACAGAGGGAGAGTGTGTGTGTGTAGTTTTGTCGTTGGAGTTTTGCAGCTGTTTTTGTCACTTTTTCACAGAGCCGAACATCTCAGAACCTTACACTATAATGCGTAAAAGTTGATTTGGATGTCTACGCGGCGTGTGCGTT
>CM042425.1:43096118-43112839 GCA_023631565.1 Gymnocephalus cernua | reverse complement strand
AATGAAGCATTGTGGGTATTGTTCAGAGTGTTGTAAACAAGATCATTATTTCTGTGTTTTTTCAACGGCAACGCAGCGACGGCGTGCTGTGAAAAGTCTTCCTCTAAAACCCAACGAATAAGCTGCAAAAAAACAACAGTTGGCGACAAAAAAAAACTCCAAAAAGCGACAAAAAACTCATAAAAAAGCGACAAAAACATCGGGAAAAACGTCACAAAGGCAGGAAAAAAATGTGACACAAAACTACAAAAGGCAACAAAAAAAACTCAAACGGCTACAAAAAACTACAAAAGGCCACAAAAAATCATGAAAAGGCAACAAAAAAAGACAGAAAAAAGGCACAAGAAAAAGTCATAAAAACGCGACAAAGGTAGGAAAAAATGTGACAAAAAAACTAGAAAAGGCGTCAAAGAACTCATAAAAAGGCGACAAAAAAGTCTGTGAAAAGGCAAAAAAATTGTCGGAAAAAAACTGTCATGGTTACAAAGTTGTATCATAACGTACGACGCTAAACGGGCGGACAAATAAGAGTTATTGTAATCTATTCTGATTTGATTTGAAGGATAATGATCGTGTTTAACGGTTCAGTTTCATTGTGGATTATTTTCTGGATTCATGGATTAGTTGTTTGGTCTGGAAAATGTCACAATATGTGTAAAAAGGACAACAACAACAAGACAACGCAGTCGGCATCTAACAGCCGGCCGGCGGCACACGCTTCTTTGTTTCCTTCTTGGTCGTAAAAAGTCAAACATCTCAGAGTGAATTTGAGAAAGTGGCATTGTACTTTTCTAACCTTTTCTTTAAAGACAATTTTCACTACCCTATCCCACCCATAGTGCTCTACCTATTTATTTACACATGTACATAGTGTAATTACACATATACATAGCCATACACATGTACATACTGTAATTACACCTATACATAACCATACACATGTACATACTGTAATTACACATATACATAGCCATACACATGTACATACTGTAATTACACCTATACATAACCATACACATGTACATACTGTAATTACACCTATACATAGCCATACACATGTACATACTGTAATTACACCTATACATAACCATACACATGTACATACTGTAATTACACATATACATAGCCATACACATGTACATACTGTAATTACACCTATACATAACCATACACATGTACATACTGTAATTACACCTATACATAGCCATACACATGTACATACTGTAATTACACCTATACATAACCATACACATGTACATACTGTAATTACACCTATACATAGCCATACACATGTACATACTGTAATTACACCTATACATAACCATACACATGTACATACTGTAATTACACATATACATAGCCATACACATGTACATACTGTAATTACACCTATACATAACCATACACATGTACATACTGTAATTACACCTATACATAACCATACACATGTACATAGTGTAATTACACCTATACATAACCATACACATGTACATAGTGTAATTACACCTATACATAGCCATACACATGTACATACTGTAATTACACCTATACATAACCATACAGATGTACATACTGTAATTACACCTATACATAGCCATACACATGTACATAGTGTAATTACACCTATACATAACCATACACATGTACATAGTGTAATTACACCTATACATAACCATACACATGTACATAGTGTAATTACACATATACATAGCCATACACATGTACATACTGTAATTACTATACATAATAATACACATGTACATGTACATGTACTTTTCTGCTGTTTTTGCACTTCTGGTTGGATGCAAACTGCATTTTGTTGTACTTGTACTCTGCACAATGACAATAAAGTTGAATCTAATCTAATCTAATGTAATATAATCTAAAAGTGTTTAGGGAAACACTCAGAATCAGATTATATTCCCCCCCGAGGGCGTATGTTTGGTTTAACTCTTGTGTTGTTTTCGGGTCAAATTTGACCCATTTTAAAAGTGTTTTATATCAGAAATATGTGTTTCTTTGAACCAAATTGCCCAAAAATAACACGGATGTACGTTGTATGGAACCCAACAACAGCTAAACAAAAATAATGATTATTTTTGGGTGTTTTTTTTTTTAAATGTTATAGCATTTATTAAAAAAAATAAAAATTAAATGATTTCAAAACCATATCCTGACTAAACCACAACATCCTGTAATCTCAACTAATAGTCACAATCATTTATAAGAACTGCCTTTTTTAACTCAAACATTTGGTATAATGTCATGTTACCACACTGCATAGCTGTACATATTCTGTCTATATACTGAATATATACATATTTATTCTGTTTTTCTTATAATGATACATTGCATATATATTATTCTTACTACTGTTATACTGTTACTGCTACTACATTGCACATATCTGTACATTTTCATACATTGCTTATATATATATATATATATATATATATATATATATATATATATATATAAATGCAAATACACTGCACATATTTATATTTAATGTATATTACTCTAAACTACCTTCTGTAAACCAAGTGTATACTACTGTCTACACTGCACTAGATTTCATGTCCTGTCTATTGTTGTATATCACGTTGCACTTTCTGCTCTTTTTGCACTTCTGGTTGGACGCAAACTTCACTTCGTTGTCTTTGTACTTATACTGCACAATGACAATAAAGTTGAATCTAATCTAATCTAATGTACGTAAGGTTTATTGACCATAATGTTAAAGAAGTGTTGAAAAAAGTGACAAAAACGTTAAAAAATGCACCAAAAGCATAAAAAAGCGGCAAAAAAAAAAATTAATTTTCAATTTTGACCCTCGAGGAACACAAGACAACACAAGGGTTAAGGAGAGAGGAAACGAGGGAGTGTGTTTTAGGGGTTAAGGAGAGAGGAAACGAGGGAGTGTGTTTTAGGGGTTAAGGAGAGAGGAAACGAGGGAATCTGTTTTAGGGGTTAAGGAGAGAGGAAACGAGGGAATCTGTTTTAGGGGTTAAGGAGAGAGGAAACGAGGGAATCTGTTTTAGGGGTTAAGGAGAGAGGAAACGAGGGAATCTGTTTTAGGGGTTAAGGTGAGAGGAAACAAGGGAATCTGTTTTAGGGGTTAAGGAGAGAGGAAACGAGGGAATCTGTTTTAGGGGTTAAGGAGAGAGGAAACGAGGGAATGTGTTTTAGGGGTTAAGGAGAGAGGAAACGAGGGAATGTGTTTTAGGGGTTAAGGACAGAGGAAACGGGGGAATCTGCTTTAGGGGTTAAGGAGAGAGGAAATGAGGGGATCTGTTTTAGGGGTTAAGGAGAGAGGAAATGAGGGAATCTGTTTTAGGGGTTAAGGAGAGAGGAAACGAGGGGATCTGTTTTAGGGCTTAAGGAGAGAGGAAACGAGGGAATCTGTTTTAGGGGTTAAGGAGAGAGGAAACGAGGGAATCTGTTTTAGGGGTTAAGGAGAGAGGAAACGAAGGAATGTGTTTTAGGGGTTAAGGAGAGAGGAAACAAGGGAATGTGTTTTAGGGGTTAAGGAGAGAGGAAACGAGGGAATGTGTTTTAGGGGTTAAGGAGAGAGGAAACGAGGGAATGTGTTTTAGGGGTTAAGAAGAGAGGAAATGAGGGAATCTGTTTTAGGGGTTAAGGAGAGAGGAAATGAGGGAATCTGTTTTAGGGGTTAAGGAGAGAGGAAATGAGGGAATCTGTTTTAGGGGTTAAGGAGAGAGGAAACGAGGGAGTGTGTTTTAGGGGTTAAGGAGAGAGGAAACGAGGGAATCTGTTTTAGGGGTTAAGGAGAGAGGAAACGAGGGAATCTGTTTTAGGGGTTAAGGACAGAGGAAATGAGGGGATCTGTTTTAGGGGTTAAGGAGAGAGGAAATGAGGGAATCTGTTTTAGGGGTTAAGGAGAGAGGAAATGAGGGAATCTGTTTTAGGGGTTAAGGAGAGAGGAAACGAGGGAGTGTGTTTTAGGGGTTAAGGAGAGAGGAAACGAGGGAATCTGTTTTAGGGGTTAAGGAGAGAGGAAACGAGGGAATCTGTTTTAGGGGTTAAGGACAGAGGAAATGAGGGAATCTGTTTTAGGGGTTAAGGAGAGAGGAAACGAGGGAATCTGTTTTAGGGGTTAAGGAGAGAGGAAACGAGGGATTGTGTTTTAGGGGTTAAGGAGAGAGGAAACGAGGGAATCTGTTTTAGGGGTTAAGGAGAGAGGAAACGAGGGGATCTGTTTTAGGGATTAAGGACAGAGGAAATGAGGAGATCTGTTTTAGGGGTTAAGGAGAGAGGAAACGAGGGAGTGTGTTTTAGGTGTTAAGGACAGAGGAAACAAGGGAATGTGTTTTCAGAGGAATGAGACAAACGAGCTGGATGAAAGCTTGAAATTGTCACTTTCTGTGAAGTATTATACTTGTACTGGGATGTATTTTGTGGTATTTGTCTGTTTTGTGTCTATTGTGAGTTGAGTTGTGTTACTGTCTGTATATTCTCTGTATTTGGACCCCTCCCCTTGTCATTTTAGCTTATTTGGAGTTCCCCATTTCACTCGTCCTGCATAAGAACATTGCATCTTCTAATATGGTGTGTTGATTATATGATGATGATGTGTGAATAAACGTTCCTGCACTCTAAGAAATAAATCAGTAAAATAACAGAACATGTTCTGGCAGCTTGTTGTAAAGATGTGTGTAGCTTTACGGTTAAAATACAGAACATTTTGTTGTAAAATTCTCTCCTACAAAGATTCTCAGTTAGTAAAACTTCTGAAAACGTTGAAAAAGAAAGTGACTAAAACATCGGGGACAAGCGCCACAAAGGCAGGAAAAAAAGTGACAAAAACATCGGGGACAAGCGCCACAAAGGCAGGAAAAAAGTGACAAAAACATCGGGGACAAGCGCCACAAAGGCAGGAAAAAAAGTGACAAAAACATCGGGGACAAGCGCCACAAAGGCAGGAAAAAAAGTGACAAAAAACTAGAATAGGCGACAAAAAAGTGCAAAAAACAGACAAAAAAGGCGACAAAAAACTAGAAAAGGCGACAAAAAAGTGAGGAAAAATGTGACAAAAAAGACAGAAAAAAACGACAAATGTAATTTTCCCAAAACCAGCAATCATATTTTTTGAGGCTGACAAATCACCCGCTTCTAAATATCCCTTTTCTTTCCATCCTTGCCTCCTTCCCTTCCTACTTCCTTTCTCCCATCTTCTTTCCTTCGTTCCCTTTCTCCTTCCTTTCTTTTTTGTTCTTCTTTTACTTTCCTTCCACTCTTCCTTCCTTCCCTTTTCTTTCCATTCTTGCCTCCTTCATTCCCTCCTCTCCTTTCCTATACAGTACATACTTCCTTTCTTCTTTTCCTTACATATACTTCAATGAAAACTTACATAAAAGCTGTAAAGATAAAGTTGTCAACTACCAAATTAATCAAATAATCGGTTTGAGTCATTTTTTAAATTTAAATAAAGTCAAACTTGATTTTGCAGCTTCTTAAACGTGAATATTTGATACATATTTATACATCTTCGGCTTTTGGTAAACACTGATCCACATTTTTCACCATTTTCTGACATTTTAGAGACCAAACAACTGATGCATTCATCCAGAAAACAATCCACAGTGAAACTAATCCTCAGTTGCAGCCCTAAATAACGTGCATATAGACACTTGGAAGCATGTAAACATTGACGTAAACTTGCCAAACCGTGCGGACGTGACGTGACGTTGTAGGCGTGTGTTGTGCGTGTGGATGGCTGTGTGTGTTTGTACAGCGCTCCTTACGTTAGTCTGGGAAAGGCTTTGTGTTGTAAGCCTCGCAGCCACCCCCACCCCGGGGGCGGCCGGGTTACAGGGTTCACCGCAGCGCCATCCCGTCCCCTCTGCTAGCGACTCACAATCTCCCATGATCCTTCACTCACAGAGAGAGAGAGAGAGAGAGAGAGAGAGAGAGAGGCTGAACTAGGCTTTAGCAGCTGATACTTCCCAGGGAGGGAGGGAAAGAGAGAAAGAGGGAGAGAGAGAATATGTTGGAAACCATTCCCTCACTCTCTCACTATTGCTTACATGGTTTTTTAAATAGCAGTGCTGCAATGTAACTAAGTACATTTACTCCGGTAGTGTACTTCAGTCCAATGTGGAAGAACTGTAGAGAGTACAGAGTAGTATGTAGAGACAGCAGTAGAGAGTAGTATGTAGAGAGACAACAGTAGAGAGTAGTATGTAGAGAGACAACAGTAGAGAGTAGTATGTAGAGAAACAGCAGTAGAGAGTAGTATGTAGAGAGACAACAGTAGAGAGTAGTATGTAGAGAGACAGCAGTAGAGAGTAGTATGTAGAGAGACAACAGTAGAGAGTAGTATGTAGAGAGACAGCAGTAGAGAGTAGTATGTAGAGAGACAGCAGTAGAGAGTAGTATGTAGAGAGACAACAGTAGAGAGTAGTATGTAGAGAGACAGCAGTAGAGAGTAGTATGTAGAGAGACATCAGTAGAGAGTAGTATGTAGAGAGACAGCAGTAGAGAGTAGTATGTAGAGAGACAACAGTAGAGAGTAGTATGTAGAGAGACAACAGTAGAGAGTAGTATGTAGAGAGACAGCAGTAGAGAGTAGTATGTAGAGAGACAACAGTAGAGAGTAGTATGTAGAGAGACAGCAGTAGAGAGTAGTATGTAGAGAGACAACAGTAGAGAGTAGTATGTAGAGAGACAGCAGTAGAGAGTAGTATGTAGAGAGACAGCAGTAGAGAGTAGTATGTAGAGAGACAGCAGTAGAGAGTAGTATGTAGAGAGACAACAGTAGAGAGTAGTATGTAGAGACAGCAGTAGAGAGTAGTATGTAGAGAGACAGCAGTAGAGAGTAGTATGTAGAGAGACAACAGTAGAGAGTAGTATGTAGAGACATCAGTAGAGAGTAGTATGTAGAGACATCAGTAGAGAGTAGTATGTAGAGAGACATCAGTAGAGAGTAGTATGTAGAGAGACAACAGTAGAGAGTAGTATGTAGAGAGACAACAGTAGAGAGTAGTATGTAGAGAGACAACAGTAGAGAGTAGTATGTAGAGACAACAGTAGAGAGTAGTATGTAGAGAGACATCAGTAGAGAGTAGTATGTAGAGAGACAACAGTAGAGAGTAGTATGTAGAGACATCAGTAGAGAGTAGTATGTAGAGACATCAGTAGAGAGTAGTATGTAGAGAGACATCAGTAGAGAGTAGTATGTAGAGAGACAATAGTAGAGAGTAGTATGTAGAGAGACAGCAGTAGAGAGTAGTATGTAGAGAGACAGCAGTAGAGAGTAGTATGTAGAGAGACAACAGTAGAGAGTAGTATGTAGAGACAACAGTAGAGAGTAGTATGTAGAGAGACATCAGTAGAGAGTAGTATGTAGAGAGACAACAGTAGAGAGTAGTATGTAGAGAGACAGCAGTAGAGAGTAGTATGTAGAGAGACAGCAGTAGAGAGTAGTATGTAGAGAGACAGCAGTAGAGAGTAGTATGTAGAGAGACAGCAGTAGAGAGTAGTATGTAGAGAGACAACAGTAGAGAGTAGTATGTAGAGAGACAGCAGTAGAGAGTAGTATGTAGAGAGACAACAGTAGAGAGTAGTATGTAGAGAGACAACAGTAGAGAGTAGTATGTAGAGAGACAGCAGTAGAGAGTAGTATGTAGAGAGACAGCAGTAGAGAGTAGTATGTAGAGAGACAGCAGTAGAGAGTAGTATGTAGAGAGACATCAGTAGAGAGTAGTATGTAGAGAGACAGCAGTAGAGAGTAGTATGTAGAGAGACAACAGTAGAGAGTAGTATGTAGAGAGACAACAGTAGAGAGTAGTATGTAGAGAGACAGCAGTAGAGAGTAGTATGTAGAGAGACAACAGTAGAGAGTAGTATGTAGAGAGACAGCAGTAGAGAGTAGTATGTAGAGAGACAACAGTAGAGAGTAGTATGTAGAGAGACAGCAGTAGAGAGTAGTATGTAGAGAGACAGCAGTAGAGAGTAGTATGTAGAGAGACAGCAGTAGAGAGTAGTATGTAGAGAGACAACAGTAGAGAGTAGTATGTAGAGACAGCAGTAGAGAGTAGTATGTAGAGAGACAGCAGTAGAGAGTAGTATGTAGAGAGACAACAGTAGAGAGTAGTATGTAGAGACATCAGTAGAGAGTAGTATGTAGAGACATCAGTAGAGAGTAGTATGTAGAGAGACATCAGTAGAGAGTAGTATGTAGAGAGACAACAGTAGAGAGTAGTATGTAGAGAGACAACAGTAGAGAGTAGTATGTAGAGAGACAACAGTAGAGAGTAGTATGTAGAGACAACAGTAGAGAGTAGTATGTAGAGAGACATCAGTAGAGAGTAGTATGTAGAGAGACAACAGTAGAGAGTAGTATGTAGAGACATCAGTAGAGAGTAGTATGTAGAGACATCAGTAGAGAGTAGTATGTAGAGAGACATCAGTAGAGAGTAGTATGTAGAGAGACAATAGTAGAGAGTAGTATGTAGAGAGACAGCAGTAGAGAGTAGTATGTAGAGAGACAGCAGTAGAGAGTAGTATGTAGAGAGACAACAGTAGAGAGTAGTATGTAGAGACAACAGTAGAGAGTAGTATGTAGAGAGACATCAGTAGAGAGTAGTATGTAGAGAGACAACAGTAGAGAGTAGTATGTAGAGAGACAGCAGTAGAGAGTAGTATGTAGAGAGACAGCAGTAGAGAGTAGTATGTAGAGAGACAGCAGTAGAGAGTAGTATGTAGAGAGACAGCAGTAGAGAGTAGTATGTAGAGAGACAACAGTAGAGAGTAGTATGTAGAGAGACAGCAGTAGAGAGTAGTATGTAGAGAGACAACAGTAGAGAGTAGTATGTAGAGAGACAACAGTAGAGAGTAGTATGTAGAGAGACAGCAGTAGAGAGTAGTATGTAGAGAGACAGCAGTAGAGAGTAGTATGTAGAGAGACAACAGTAGAGAGTAGTATGTAGAGAGACAGCAGTAGAGAGTAGTATGTAGAGAGACAGCAGTAGAGAGTAGTATGTAGAGAGACAACAGTAGAGAGTAGTATGTAGAGAGACAGCAGTAGAGAGTAGTATGTAGAGAGACAACAGTAGAGAGTAGTATGTAGAGAGACAACAGTAGAGAGTAGTATGTAGAGAGACAGCAGTAGAGAGTAGTATGTAGAGAGACAGCAGTAGAGAGTAGTATGTAGAGAGACAGCAGTAGAGAGTAGTATGTAGAGAGACATCAGTAGAGAGTAGTATGTAGAGACTCAGAGTTTCTTGAATCGAGGACAGACATAGTTTTTTTAAATGAAAGCTATACCCATCTTGTAATATCTACGCCGTCTCTGTTCAAACAAAAAAAAAACACTCATTCCCTCTGCCTTAATACTTCAATGCAAATCGAAAGCGAATATGAATATTGAATATCATTGCGTCTCCGTGGAGAAGCGCTTGCTTGCTGGCTTCATGGATGAGTAAAAGTGACAAAACAGAAGGATCTGTCGGAGGACTCGGTGGCCTCCAGGCAGATTTACAGTTTAGTTTAGTTTGGTTAAGGAATAAATCCCTCCCGGCTGAGATAACGTGGGGACATGGACGCGTAGCCCACGCTGTGTGTGTGTATATATACAGGTTTAAAAAAAAGACAGAGATTTAACTGAGGGGGAAAAAGTATTCGCAGAGACTCTCCCCCCCCAGACAGCCACACACACACACACTTACATACACATAAAACCAACATGGAGCGCACGCTAAACAAACAGGAGCTATGATAGTGGCTCAGTGGGACACACACACACACACACACACACACACACGTTTGTTTCTCTATCTCTGTGGGGACCCATCATTGACATAATGCATTCCCTAGCCCCTTACCCTAACCCTAACCATCACAACTAAATGCCTAACCTTAACCCTTACCCTAACCTTAACCACCACAACTAAATGCCTAACCTTAACCCTTACCCTCACCTTAACCACCACAACTAAATGCCTAACCTTAACCCTTACCCTAACCTTAACCACCACAACTAAATGCCTAACCTTAACCCTTACCCTAACCTTAACCATCACAACTAAATGCCTAACCTTAACCCTTACCCTAACCTTAACCATCACAACTAAATGCCTAACCTTAACCCTTACCCTAACCTTAACCATCACAACTAAATGCCTAACCTTAACCCTTACCCTAACCTTAACCACCACAACTAAATGCCTAACCTTAACCCTTACCCTAACCTTAACCACCACAACTAAATGCCTAACCTTAACCCTTACCCTAACCTTAACCATCACAACTAAATGCCTAACCTTAACCCTTACCCTAACCTTAACCATCACAACTAAATGCCTAACCTTAACCCTTACCCTCACCTTAACCATCACAACTAAATGCCTAACCTTAACCCTTACCCTCACCTTAACCATAACAACTAAATGCCTAACCTTAACCCTTACCCTCACCTTAACCTAATTCTAACCCTAAGCCTAAAACCAAGTCTTAACCCTCAAACAGCCCTTTAACCTTGTGGGGTCCAGCATTTTGGACCCCACAAGTATAATGGATTCTCCGGTTTTTGGACCCCACAAATATAGTAAAACAAGCGCACACACACATACACACACACACATATTTATTTTTTCAAATAGATACTGTATATTCAGGGAAGTAAGTGTTTGTCTTTGTGTGTGTGTGTGTGTGTGTGTGTGTGTGTGTGTGTGTGTGTGTGTGTGTCCGTCAGACTGCGTCCAGGGATTAGGAGTAATCTCTCCTCTCTTCTTGCGTAACGCCGGCCGTTAGTCAGCACAAACGCACAATCTAAGGCGTGTAGGTTTTGTTTGAACTTTTGTAACAATAACGGCGGTGGGTCGTCCCCCATAATAACACACACACACACACGCACACACACAGAGACACGCACACACAGACACACACACACACACACACACACAGAGACACGCACACACAGACACACACACACAGACACACACACACAGACACACACACACACACACACACACACACACACACACACACACACACACACACACACACACACACAGAGACACGCACACACAGACACACACAGACACACAGAGACACACACACACACACACACACACACACACACACACACACACACACGCACACACACAGAGACACGCACACACAGACACACACAAATTTCTATGCATCAAGTTCTGGTGCAAATGCCTTTATTTATGTAAAGAAAATAATTTTTCGCCTGTATTGTTCAAAAAACGTTCTGCACGTTGAAAATGTGTTTCGGATGTATTTTAGGAATCATGTTCATCTCAACAACAGAAGAAGAAGTGTAGTAAATACTGCATAGCAAGCAGGGAGGAGTGAGACAGAGTTCTTGTGTTGACTTCCTGTTGACCTGCAACTTTCTGGGTCGAAATTTCAACATTTTGTTGATTTTATTCCAATTTTCTTTATCACTTTTTGCCGTTTTTTTTAACAAGTTTTTTGTCACTTCTTCTAATTATTTGGTCACTTTTTTTCAGCGTTCTTGTCATAGTTCTGATATAGAAATATTATATATATCCTCTACATCTACATTTTATACATATTTTAACAAACATTTCAACAGAAAAACACACTGAAACTAAATGAAATAAAAAGGAATTATTGAGAGAAAAAGAGCCAAAAAATACTTTTACTTGTGTAAAATGTATTTGAATAACGTGAAATACTTTTGCTTCAACTTTCAATTAGCTGCAATAAAAAGACAAAATAATGAAACAAAACTAATGGTGTAACTGGCCTATAAGACAAGCCATACTGTAGCTATCTAAAAGAATGGAGGGCATATTATGGGCTGTTTTCTCTCTGTTTGTGGATGTGAATGTGCAGACTTTGAGTCTGATTAATCCGACAGACCGCTTCCATTGGCTTCGACTGATGAATTGATCCGGATCGATGCAAAGCATGATGGGACTAATTCTATTGGCATGAGGCCGTCATGCGTACTGTTGCAGCTGAGTGTGTGTGTGTGTCTGTGTCACTGTGTGTGTGTGTGTCTGTATGTGTCACTGTGTGTGTGTCACTGTGTGTGTGTGTCTGTGTCACTGTGTGTGTGTGTGTCTGTATGTGTGTGTGTGTGTCACTGTGTGTGTGTCACTGTGTGTGTGTGTGTGTGTGTGTGTGTCTGTATGTGTGTGTGTGTGTGTCACTGTGTGTATGTCACTGTGTGTGTGTGTCTGTGTCACTGTGTGTGTGTGTGTGTGTCTGTATGTGTGTGTGTGTGTGTGTGTCTGTATGTGTGTGTGTGTGTGTGTGTGTGTCTGTGTGTATGTGTGTGAGTGTTTTGTGTGTTTGTGTGTGTGTGTGTGTGTGTGTGTCTGTCTGTGTGTGTGTGTTTGTGTGTGCGTGTGTCTGTGTGTGTGTGTGTGTGCGTGTGTGTCTCTCTGTCTCTGTGTGTGTGTGTGTGTGTGTGTCTGTGTATGCGTGTGTGTCTGTGTATGCGTGTGTGTGTGTCTCTGTCTGTGTGTGTGTGTGTGTGTGTGTGTGTATGTGTGTGTGTGTGTGTGTGTGTGTATGCGTGTGTGTGTGTGTGTGTGTGTGTTGTTAGCAGTAAGTAAGCAGAATTTAGCAGACTGTTGTCTGTCGGGGGGGGGGGGGGGGGGGGGGGGGATCGAGGTGTGTTGACATTCTGAGTTGAATTTTAATTTTTTTAAATTAGTTTGAAAATGCCTTTTTTCTCAAAACACACACTGACTTTTTTGGAGAGAAAAATATTCAAACTTTTTTCTCAAAAATATTTTTGACATATCTTTGCAGCTATTTTTAGTTTAGTTTGAGTTTCTAATAATGATGATTAAAACGCAGAAAATGAAGAGAAAGGAGAGAATGTGAGTGAATGAATGAGTGAGATAACAAAAGAGGGAGAGACACACACATAATCGTACACACACACACACACACACACACGCACACGCACACACACACACGCACACACACACACACACACACACACAGACATAGACACACTCACACACACACAGACACACACACACTGTAGCTGCCTTTAGCAATGAATAACAGCAACACACTAACAGTCGTATCCAAAGTCCACGCTTGCAGACGGCCTCTTAGACTTTAGCTAACACTCAAAGCAGATTAGTGTGTTTACTGTAGCTCTGTGTCACTCTTACATTCCTCCCTCCTTTATGTACTGCTCACAGATTAAAAACTCTTTTAGGGGTTAAACAACCGCTAAATGCCACCTTTGGAGGCGTGGCTTCAGAGAACTGAGCAACGTCTTACACTTGGAAGAGTTGAAGTATTATTAAAACAAACAAACAAACAGGACTTTCACCCAGGAGACCGGGGTGAAAGTCCTGTTTGTTTGCTGTCCAATTTGCAACGCCCCAATTTAACACCTGGCTCCAGTCTACATGCAGCATTCACAAGATAGGTTTTATTGACAATTTTAATCTATTTTGGGAACGTGGCTCACTATTTGCCAGGGATGGTATTCATCCAAATACACGGGGCAAACAAATGCTCTGTGGGAACTTGCGGCATGCCCTGCAAACACAGACTCATGATTGACTGATTACATCCTGTGGACAAGTGCACAATGCGCACTTCCACAGACAGCTCCATTCACAAACCAGCTCCACCGGTGAGAATCAGTAACAGACAAAACAAATTGGTGATTCCACTATGTAACACAACTATTTAACTGCAAAGACAAGGAATTTAGTATGCATTCCTCGTCAGCCACTGTCTGTCATAAAAATAAGACAACTAATACCATTCAACACACTGACATTTGCCCCTATTAAACATCAGATCCTTGGCAGGAAAATCATTTTCAATCAATGATTCATCATTAAGCACAACCTAGATTTTATGTTTTTAACTGAAACCTGGTTGGACAATAATAACAGTGCTACTGTACTTATTGAGTCAGCTCGTCCCAACTATAACTTTATGAGTGAGACTAGAGTTAATAAGAAAGGCGGTGGAGTCGCCATTTTGTTTAATAACTAATTTCAATGTAAGCAATTATCTTATGGAAATTTTGCTTGTTTTGAATATGTGGCTCTTCAGCTGAGGTCCTCCCCTCGAGCTATATTTCTTAATATCTACAGGCCACCTAAATACTGTGCAGCCTTCCTCGAAGACTTTGCTGAACTGCTATCTGTGATCTGAATTGACTTTGACTGTGTGGTTATTGCTGGTGATTTCAACATTCACGTGGACAACCCCCAGGATAGAGGGACTAAAGAACTGTGTTGTGTTTTGGAGAATTACGGACTGACTTCAGCATGTGATAGAGCCCACACACAACAAGGGGCACACTCTGGACTTGATTATCTCAAAAGGTCTGAACCATCACCAAGGTTGTAGTGACGGATGTTGCTCTCTCTGATCATTCATGTGTTTTCTTTCATGTGCACAAAAGTGTTCAAACAAAGGTAATTACCAAACGATACATCATTGAAAACACCAGTGAAAAATTCATTCAGCTTTTCTCCTCCACACCCGCCCTCTCTGAGGTCTCAGTCACTGAGCTTGTAGATCACTTCAATGGTAGAATTACAAATGTTATTGATGCCATTGCTCCCACTAAGGTCAAAGCTGTCTGTAGTAAGAAAAGATCTCCATGGAGAAATGACGCACTAGTAAGATCTGAGAAAACAGAGTGTCGAAAAGCTTAACACAGGTGGCAAAAAACTAACCTCAAGGTCCACTTTGACAACTATAAAGAGAGACTTCGCATTTTTAATTTCGAACTGAGGACTGCAAGGCGGTCCTTCTTCTCTGACATTATCGCCAGAAACAATAATTCTCGTGCTCTGTTTGCTACTGTTGATAGGTAAACAAACCCTCCAGTACCAGTAGCATCTGAACTTTTATCTACCAAGGCCTGCAATGATTTTGCCTCCTTTTTCAAAGACAAAATTCAGAAAATTAGGCAAACAGTAGATGCCTCCACATCAAATACAGGATATGTGTTGTCACAGTGTCCAGGCAAAACAAATCCTAATATGATACATTTTCAAACGATTGACTATAAAAACCTGGAGGACATTATACAACATCTGAAAATGTCCTCCTGTTGCCTTGATATTCTACCGACGGGCTTCTTCAAAAAAATTTCAAATTGTATGTCTTCTGATCTTTTACAGATTGTAAACACGTCTCTACTCTCAGGTATCTTCCCACAGGACTTGAAAACTGCAGTCATCAAGCCACTCATAACAAAGAACAATCTAGACACGGCACTACTGAGCAACTACAGGCCGATATTAAACATTTTTAAGTAAAATCATTGAAAAAGCCATGCTATGTCCTGCTACGCCCTGTTACACCATGCTATGTCCTGCTACGCCCTGCTACACCATGCTATGTCCTGCTACGCCCTGCTACACCATGCTATGTCCTGCTACGCCCTGCTACACCATGCTATGTCCTGCTATGTCCTGCTACGCCCTGCTACACCATGCTATGTCCTGCTACGCCCTGCTACACCATGCTATGTCCTGCTACGCCCTGCTACACCATGCTATGTCCTGCTACGCCCTGCTACGCCCTGCTTCGCCATGCTTCGCCATGCTATGTCCTGCTACGCCCTGCTATGTCCTGCTACGCCCTGCTTCGCCATGCTATGTCCTGCTACGCCCTGCTATGTCCTGCTACGCCCTGCTACGCCCTGCTATGTCCTGCTACGCCCTGCTTCGCCATGCTATGTCCTGCTACGCCCTGCTATGTCCTGCTACGCCCTGCTTCGCCATGCTATGTCCTGCTACGCCCTGCTATGTCCTGCTACGCCCTGCTACACCATGCTATGTCCTGCTACGCCCTGCTTCGCCATGCTATGTCCTGCTACGCCCTGCTACACCATGCTATGTCCTGCTACGCCCTGCGTCTTTATTGTGACTATTATTGCCACTGTTCATCTTACCCCCAAACCGCACATGGGTCTATCAAGGTTGTACTTAGTGTCTTCATTAATCAGAGGTGTGTTTAGGTCGTAACATGCAATCAACCAATCAGAGAGTCATCTCCCATTCCCTTTAAAAGCCAGGCGCGTTTGGACCTTGGAGCATTGCTGTTATGATGGAGGATTTACACCCTAATATGTTTATTAGTAATCTTCTGCATGTGTGTGTGCTGCTGTGCGTCCCTGTGTGTGTAACAAGCAAAGTGTGCACGTGCTGTGCACGAGCCTCGGAGCATTTTACTAATGTGCTGTTAAAATAACAATGAAATGCAGCGCTATTGACTGTTTTTTGTTGGTCAATGGTGCCATCACCTCCTGCTGCCTCAAGATAGCAATACGCCCAGAATGCACCTGAACACACCTCCCTGTAAGACCAGCACGCCCATGGGCGCAAAGATGGGCGCAGGTGCATTTGCTATTTAAACGATGCGGGTGCTGGACGGTCTTAAACTAGCAAAGACACTTGCGTCGGGCTCCGCGCTGTGCTGGGTGTGAGATAGGGCCCTATATTCCACAAAATCTACTCACAGAGCAGCGGACTACTCTTTGAGAAATACTGCTCTAAGGCCATCGATTTATCTGCATCGCAACGAGGATGCATCTGTACAATGAAGATGCAACACAGATACTGTGTGTGAATGTGAAGCTAGATGTCTCTGTTACTCTGTGACAGTGGTGAGTGTCTGCAGAGCAACAGTAAGCCGTTAGCCGTTAGCCGTTAGCATGACTTCACCTGCTGCAGCATCTATTCTCAATGACAAAGATTAGC
>CM042425.1:43091118-43093618 GCA_023631565.1 Gymnocephalus cernua | reverse complement strand
TACCCTGGGCCTCGTCTTTTTCTTTTGTCATTCTGTCGTCCTCGTCCCTCTTTAACCACTCCTCAGATGTCTTCCCTACTCCAAATATATTAAAACTGACAATGAATTTGTCCATTTTTAAAACACTGTAGCTAATGTTTAGAACTACGGCGAATAACGTTAGCAACTGTAGCTAAGGTTAATTAGTTTCTATAGCAACCACACAAGGCTGAATCTGATCACTAACGTTAGTTTAATAACGTAGCTGCTACATAAACTACGTATCGACTGACCCTCCGATAGAGTTCACACACGTTTTAGAAACTTCTTTAAACAAGGTTTATTTTTACAACGGACCTCATGTTTGAAATTTCTGTGATAGAAAAATAAATACAAGCGGCGGATTGATCTACTATCTACTGTGCTCAGTCAGTCAGCGGGAAATATGCCGGGTTAATGCCCTCCTCCCAGCCAATCAGAATCAAGCATTCTTAAACGAAGTAGAATAAAGTCTCGTAGTCTCAGACATAAAACTCATTATGACAGACTGTCACACTTCACACTCTGATGAACTCTCTGAGTCTTTAAGGAAAGGTCAGAGGCTGTCCTCCAAGAGTGTGTCTGTGTGTGTGTGTGTGTGTGTGTGTGTGTATGTGTGTGTGTGTACAGTGACCATGAGAGGCAGATCTGAGAAGGCAGATGGGCAGACTGTGTGTGTATGTTTGGGTCTACCCTGTGGATTTTTTCCCACGCCTCCATCTCCTCTTATCCATCTGAGGACACATGCTGCACTTTGCGTGCGTGAGTGTGTGTGTGTGTGAGTGTGTGTGTGAGCGTGTGTGTGTGAGCGTGTGTGTGTGTGAGTGTGTGTGTGAGCGTGTGTGTGTGAGCGTGTGTGAGTGCGTGCGTGAGTGTGTGTGTGTGTGTGTGTGTGAGCGTGTGTGTGTGTGAGTGTGTGTGTGAGCGTGTGTGAGTGTGTGTGTGAGCGTGTGTGTGTGAGTGTGTGAGTGTGTGTGTGCTGCAGAATTTAGTGGATTGTTTTCCTGTTTTTTTTTCTGCTTGGCGTGAAGACATGTTAACATTCAACAGAGTATATATATATATATATATATATATATATATATATATGTATATATATATATATATATATATATATATATATATATATATATATATAAAATTGTTTAATTGTGTAAAATCATTGGAAAATTCTGTAGAAACTCGGCGCAGCTGATCATATTGTAACAGTCTGCTGTTTCAAAATCAGTTTGCAGAAACGTCTGCAATCAAGCGTGTGTGTGTGTGTGTGTGTGTGTGTGTGTGTGTGTGTGTGTGTGTGTGTGTGTGTGTGTGTGTGAGAATCGATGATGCGCTGGATGACAGCCAGTGGCCCCCTTCTGTTCCCTCTCCGTGGCGTCCAATCACGCCGCTACACAATATTCTGTCAGAAAAAACGCAGCTGATCCCAGACCTGCTATGTGAGCAATTACCCAGAGTGCATTGGGGCCACATGGCAAGCTGGACACGCTCATGCCCTCTGACATACAGCAGGGGGGGGGGGGGGGGGGGACTGTTTTTCTGACTGTTTGTACGTGTGTGTGTGTGTGTGTGTGTGTGTGTGTGTGTGTGGTGTGTGTGTGTGGCGGCGATGGGGGAGGAGACGGCAGCGTGATTATTACTTTAACTCATAGAACAAAGGCCGAGTCGTCTCGTATCAACGACAACGCTTCATGTTCGTTTCATACCAGCGCTGGAATGTAACTAAGTACATTTACTCCAGTACTTGTACTTCAGTACGAAATGTTGAGGTACTTGTACTTTACTTGAGTCTTTTCTTTTCGTGCCACTTTCTACTTCTACTCCTCTACATTTCAGAGAGAAATATTGTACTTTTTACTCCACTACATTCATCTGTTACAGCTTTAGTTACTAGTTACTTTACACATTAATATTCCTGCACACAGAACACATTTTAAATGTGAATATTTTGTGTTAGTTTCTAATAGTCTCTTCTCTTCTCTGTGCAAATAATCGTAACACACACACACACACACACACACACACACACACACACACACACACACACACACACACACACACACACACACACACACACACACACACACAGTGACAGCAAACTGAATATCTTTGAGTTGTGGACAAAACAAGACATTTGAGAAGAAAGACAGGAAAAGAGAAAAAAGTGTGTGTGTGTGTGTGTGTGTGTCTGTGTGTGTGTGTGTGTGTGTGTATGTGTGTATGTGTTAAGTTCTCTCACTGTTTCTCATCATTGAGCGGGGAGAGAAAAACCCTCTCTACGCTCTCGTGTGAGACATGAAGACACACAGAGATATAACTCTGTGTGTCTTCATGTCTATATATATATATATATATATATATATATATATATATATATATATATATATATATATATATATATATACGCTGAGAGATGGAAATAGATCATGAAATACAGAAATAATTTCCCAGGAACACAGACGCTGGCTCACAGCGTAGATGG
>CM042425.1:43058618-43083618 GCA_023631565.1 Gymnocephalus cernua | reverse complement strand
TTTTTTGTGTTGGATTGTGCTCAGAACTTGAGCGATGAGCGGCTACATCTTTACTCGTGTTGTCTGTGGACATGCGTGCAGGGTTTCTTCAGACGGAGTCAGCAGAACAACGCGTCCTACTCGTGTCCCCGCCAGAGGAACTGCCTCATCGACAGAACAAACCGCAACCGCTGCCAACACTGCCGCCTGCAGAAATGTCTCGCCCTGGGAATGTCCAGAGACGGTGAGAAACTAGATTATTTTGATCGTGGGTTATGTTCTGCATGAAGGGATTAGTTGGTCTCTAAAACGTGGATCAGGGTTTCCCAAAAAACCCAAGATGACGTAGATTATCTTCACGTCATCTTCAGATTACCTTCAGATTATATTCACGTTATCTTCACGTTATCTTCAGATTACCTTCAGATTATATTCACGTTATCATCATGTTATCTTCACGTTATCTTCACGTTATCTTCATGTTATCTTTACGTTATCTTCACGTTATCTTCATGTTATCTTCACGTTATCTTCATGTTATCTTCACGTTATCTTCACGTTATCTTCACGTTATCTTCACGTTATCTTCATGTTATCTTCACGTTATCATCATGTTATCTTCACGTTATCTTCACGTTATCTTCATGTTATCTTTACGTTATCGTCACGTTATCTTCATGTTATCTTTACGTTATCTTCACGTTATCTTCATGTTATCTTCACGTTATCTTCATGTTATCTTCACGTTATCATCATGTTATCTTCACGTTATCTTCACGTTATCTTCATGTTATCTTCACGTTATCATCATGTTATCTTCACGTTATCATCATGTTATCTTCACGTTATCATCATGTTATCTTCACGTTATCTTCACGTTATCTTCATGTTATCTTTACGTTATCTTCACGTTATCTTCATGTTATCTTCACGTTATCTTCATGTTATCTTCACGTTATCTTCATGTTATCTTCACGTTATCATCACGTTATCTTCACGTTATCATCATGTTATCTTCACGTTATCTTCACGTTATCTTCACGTTATCATCATGTTATCTTCACATTATCTTCACGTTATCTTCATGTTATCTTCACGTTATCTTCATGTTATCTTCACGTTATCTTCATGTTATCTTCACATTATCTTCACGTTATCTTCATGTTATCTTTACGTTATCTTCACGTTATCTTCATGTTATCTTCACGTTATCTTCATGTTATCTTCACGTTATCTTCATGTTATCTTCACGTTATCTTCATGTTATCTTTACGTTATCTTCACGTTATCTTCATGTTATCTTCACGTTACCTTCATGTTATCTTCACGTTATCTTCATGTTATCTTTACGTTATCTTCACGTTATCTTCATGTTATCTTCACGTTATCTTCAGATTATCTTCACGTTATCTTCAGATTATCTTCACGTTATCTTCATGTTATCTTCACGTTATCTTCATGCTATCTTCATGTTATCTTCAGTGTTGTGCCAGTTCACAGCTTTTCTGAACTAGTTCAAGTTCAGTTCATACATGCTCAAAGTGAACAGTTCACGTTCAAAGTTCACAATTTTAATTCTGAACTAGTTCAAAGTTCAGTTCATTTTACTTTTTTCGTGAGATATTCAAATAAATACTTTTTTTCACACTACGAGCTAGAAATCACTATACGTTCTTTGAAGCTGCTCATTGTAGACATTTGCTCATGACACTGCAATTGTGGGTTTCTTACCAGGTGATGAAACTTGCAGCAGTACAGACAAGGTAGACCAGTTGGTTTGCAAGAGTGTAAAATTGTTTTAAATGTTCATAAGGAGAATCGGTGTCCGTCTCCGTGCCATCACTTCCACTAGCCATTTTTTTTTAAATTGCAGCGCTTTCTCTCACTCTCGTCTTTGGTCTGTCTCTCTCTCTCTCTCGCTCCTCTAGCCCTCCGCACTCTCGTCGTTGCCTGCTACGCGGCGTTGTTATGCCTACCCCGCTCTGCTGCAATTCATTAGGGTAACGTTGTGCGGAAGCCAGGATGCTATTCAACTATTCTCAGCCGGACACTACGTTGCCCGCAATGCATTGCGCACACAATGTCAAAACCATTTCTGTCTGGTGATACATGATTTAAGCGGCACCAGCGAGAATACAGGAGGGAGGAACTTTCTCTCGTTGCGTTTCAAAAGAGAAAACAGATGTCACTCAGTTTTCAATGGAAAACAAATTCCAACGTTCATTTACAGTGATGTCTGCCGTTCATGACACATAATGTGAACTAATTCACGTTCAAGTTCTTTATTAAAAAATGTGTTGCGTTCAGTTCAACGTTCACGAAAAAATGAGCGTGTTCAATGAACGCGTTCTTTTGAACTCGTTCACGCACAACACTGGTTATCTTCATGTTATATTCACGTTATCTGCACGTCATGTCCAAGTTATCTTCAGATTATCTTCACGTTATCTTCATGTTATCTTCACGTTATCTTCACGTTATCTTCATGTTATCTTCATGTTATCTTCACGTTATCTTGTTATGTTCACGTTACCTTCATGTTATCTTCACGTTATCTTCACGTTATCTTCACGTTATCTTCATGTTATCTTCACGTTATGTCCACGTTATCTTCATGTTATCTTCAGATTATCGTCACGTTATCTTCATGTTATCTTCAGATTATCGTCACGTTATCTTCATGTTATCTTCACGTTATCTTCATGTTATCTTCATGTTATGTTCACGTTATCTTCATGTTATCTTCACGTTATCTTCATGTTATCTTCATGTTATGTTCACGTTATCTTCATGTTATCTTCACGTTATCTTCATGTTATCTTCATGTTATGTCCACGTTATCTTCATGTTATCTTCAGATTATCTTCATGTTATTTTCACGTTATCTTCATGTTATCTTCACGTTATGTCCATGTTATCTTCAGATTATCGTCACGCTATCTTCATGTTATCGTCTCTTTATCTTCATGTTATCTTCATGTTATCTTCATGTTATTTTCACGTTATCTTCATGTTATCTTCACGTTATGTCCATGTTATCTTCAGATTATCGTCACGCTATCTTCATGTTATCTTCACGTTATCTTCATGTTATCTTCACGTTATTTTCACGTTATCTTCAAGTTATCTTCATGTTATCTTCACGTTATCTTCATGTTATCTTCACGTTATGTTCACGTTATCTTCAGATTATCTTCATGTTATCTTCACGTTATGTTCACGTTATCTCCACATTATGTGCACATTATCTTCACGTTATCTTCATGTTATCTTCATATTATCTTCATGTTATCTTCACGTTATGTTCACGTTATCTTCAGATTATCTTCATGTTATCTTCACGTTATGTTCACGTTATCTTCAGATTAACTTCATGTTATCTTCACGTTATGTTCACGTTATCTTCAGATTATCTTCATTTTATCTTCACGTTATGTTCACGTTATGTTCACGTTATCTTCACGTTATCTTCACATTATCTTCAGATTATCTTCACGTTATCTTCAGGTTATCTTGACGTTATTTTCACGTTATCTTCAGATTATCTTAACGTCATGTTCACATTATGTTCACGTTATGTTCACATTATTTTCAAGTTATCTTCACACACACACACACACACAAAATAGATATATATCAAAACATAAAGCAAGTTCAAAGATAAATCCACACACAATACAAACCTGCCATACTGTTTAAGATGAAATGGGAAACTTCTTTAACGTTGTGTTAAGTGTTTCTGATTTAAACATCCCGAGGAAGCTGAAAGGTTGTCACAGTTTCCTAACAGTTGTTCTGTCTGTGTCTGTGCAGCGGTGAAGTTCGGGCGCATGTCGAAGAAGCAGCGCGACAGCCTGTACGCCGAGGTGCAGAAGCACCAGGCGCGGCTGCAGGAGCAGCGGCAGCAGCAGACGGGCGAGGCCGAGGCTCTGGCGCGGGTCTACTCCTCCAGCCTCTCCAACGGACTGTCCACGCTCAACCACGAGATCGGCGGCACCTACGCCAACGGACACGTCATCGAGCTGCCCAAAGGCGCCCATGGCAACGGAGGCGGAGTCCCAGGGGGGTACTATGGGATGGATTCCACCCAGCCGTCTCCGGACCAGTCCGGGCTGGACATGTCGGGCATGAAGCACATTAAGCAGGAGCCGGTGTACGACCTGACGCCGGTGCCAAACCTGTTCAGCTACGCAGGCTACCAGGACAGTCAGCTGGGGCCCAACAACGTCAGCATGGGGGAGCTGGGTAATTTTATTTCCTCTCTTTTCAACGCTTCTCCTAATGTGTGTGTGTGTGTGTGTGTGTGTGTGAGCATGTGTTTGTGTGTGTGTGTATCTCTGTGTGTGTGTGTGTGTTTGTGTGTGTATGTGTCTGTGTGTGTGTGTGTTTGTGTGTGTGTGTCTCTGTGTCTGTGTGTGTATGTGTGTCTGTGTGTGTGTGTGTGTTTGTGTGTGAGCATGTGTGTGTGTGTGTGTGTGTATCTCTGTGTGTGTGTGTATGTGTGTGTCTGTGTGTGTCTCTGTGTCTGTGTGTGTATGTGTCTGTGTGTGTGTGTGTGTGTGAGCATGTGTTTGTGTGTGTGTGTGTGTGTATGTGTGTGTCTCTGTGTGTGTGTGTGTCTGTGTGTTTATGTGTGTGTGTGTATGTGTGTGTCTCTGTGTGTGTGTGTGTGTGTGTGTGTCTGTGTGTTTATGTGTGTGTGTGTATGTGTGTGTCTCTGTGTGTGTGTGTGTGTGTGTGTGTCTGTGTGTTTATGTGTGTGTGTGTGTGTGTGTCTGTGTGTTTATGTGTGTGTGTGCGTGTAAACAACTTTAACTCTACTTTGTCAACAAAATGAATCACAAATTTTGAATGGGGACGTGGGATCTATAACTGCGTATCTTATCGGGACAGCACGACTTTTCTGCAAATTTTACACTTTTGCAAAGTCATCCAATGTGCCGGGGTCGGCCCCTTTTTTTTTGCGGGCCGTATGTTTGACAGCCCTGCTGTAACCCTTTAACGGACAGGGATCACAGTTCCTACCATGTCATTTGCACGTCTGTTGAGTACACATGCCGTGTACCGCTGTATCAAATGTATAAATGAGTGAACACACAGTACTCTCTTCCAGACCGTATCGCTCAGAATATCATCAAGTCTCACCTGGAGACGTGTCAGTACACGACGGAGGAGCTGCAGACGCTCGCCTGGCAGACACACTCCTACGAAGAAGTCAAGATGTACCAGAGCAAGGTGAGGCTTTACGCTCCGCTATCTTCACGTTATATTGTGTGTGTGTTTGTGTGTGTGTGTGTCTCTTTGTGTGTGTGTGTGTGTGTGTGTGTGTGTGTGTGTGTGTGTGTGTGTGTGTGCGTGTGTAAACAACTTTAACTCTAATCTGTCAACAAAATGAAACACAAATTTTTAACCTGGCTCTATCCAATGTTTGCATTTCTAAACACCTGCTAATGGCAGTCAGAGCGATAACATATGTACAGTAAATGTGTGTGAGAGAAAAGGGCGTCTCTCTCCACTGTAACCACATTCAGAACATACCGTCTGATTGAAGCTGGGTGTGTTTGTTTGCAGCCGCGGGACGTTCTGTGGCAGCAGTGTGCCATCCAGATCACACACGCCATCCAGTACGTGGTCGAGTTCGCCAAACGCATCTCAGGGTTCATGGAGCTGTGCCAGAACGACCAGATCCTCCTGCTAAAGTCAGGTGAGGAGACGGGTCACGGTTATCTCTATGTCATCAAACTGGACTCTATTTTCTCATGTTTCTGAATCCAAGTGTCTGATGGGAACAATCTTAGAAACTGGTCCAGCATTAAGCAAGAAACAAGCGGAAATGTAACGTTAAACCATCAGTCAGCGTCCACTAAAAGTTCTGTTGTTGGTGCTGACAGACTCAGATTATTATTCTAAGTGTCTGACAACATTATGAAAGGATCCCTACAGAGATAGACCTTTTAGTTAAAGAGTAAGATCCTTTTAGTTTAACATCAAACAGCCCCGAAATCACCATCACCAAACTACACCAGACTCTATGTAAATAATCAGGACTTTTATTATCGTAAAACACACTTCATTCAAAGTGGACAGAAACTAAATAAAACTACCAAAAGCCGTCTTGGATCATCTTTCCACTGTTCCAACAATCACCACTCTGGTCGGGTTGGAATAAACCCTTAATTCACCCATTTACATGTGGAGATATGCTGGATCTATACACGTTAAAAGTAGTGATTATTTACATGGAGTCTGGCTCTATACACGCTAAAAGTAGTGATTATTTACATGGAGTCTGGCTCTATACACGCTAAAAGTAGTGATTATTTACATGGAGTCTGGCTCTATACACGCTAAAAGTAGTGATTATTTACATGGAGTCTGGCTCTATACACGCTAAAAGTAGTGATTATTTACATGGAGTCTGGCTCTATACACGCTAAAAGTCCTGATTATTTACATGGAGTCTGGCTCTATACACGCTAAAAGTCCTGATTATTTACATGGAGTCTGGCTCTATACACGCTAAAAGTCCTGATTATTTACATGGAGTCTGGATCTATACACGCTAAAAGTCCTGATTATTTACATGGAGTCTGGCTCTATACACGCTAAAAGTCCTGATTATTTACATGAAGTCTGGCAGGTTTGGTGATGGTGATTTCGGGGCTGTTTGTTACATTACAGCCTGGTTCACGGCTGCCGGTTACAGCGCTCAAGACAATGTCTAACCAGTATGTCAGCTTCATAATGATCCCGATTGATAGGTTGACATTTCAGCATTCAGTCAGACACACACACATACACACATCTTGCGTGTGTATACATGGCTGCCTCTTTTGTTCAATCTTGAATAAAGTATCCAATTAATCATCAATCATGTCACTCCTCGTTAGTGACGAAATGTCTCCTTATCACTTCACTGCTAATCATTATTTTATTACACCGATGTGTCCCCGTGGGTCTTCAGGTTGCTTGGAGGTAGTGTTGGTGCGGATGTGCCGGGCGTTCAACCCTCTCAACAACACGGTGCTCTTTGAAGGGAAGTACGGAGGCATGCAGATGTTCAAAGCTCTAGGTAAGACATCACTACCTCATCACGTGAAAACAAATCCTCTACCCCATCGTTCTCAAGCTTTTCTCAATAATGTTCCCCATCTGAATTGTGTTTTTAAGCCAAGTACCCCCTGACCAGCGACAGATTTACCAAACAGCAGTCATGGAACTGAAAAACATTTAAATACCGATGAAAGAAGGAGACAAAAACTTTTAAAAAAAACGTGAAAACTTGGAAGAAGTCGGTAGAAAGACGGAAGTAAAGGCAAGAACAGGTGGAAAATAGTATCACAAACTTAGAAAACAGAGAGTAAAACGTCATGAAAAGCGACAGACTTGTGAAGAAACACAGTAGAAAAGAAGGAACACAAAAACCTTGAAAAAGGAGGAATTGTTTTTTGAAAAAAGCGAAAAACAATGTTGACAAACTTGAAAAAAAAAAGAAGACGGTAGAAAACATGAAGGAAGGAAGGAAGGGAGGGAGGGAGGGAGGGAGGGAGGGAGGGAGGGAGGGACGGAGGGAGGAAGGTAAGGACAGAAAAAGGAAGGGAGGAAGGTAAGGAGGGAGGGAGGGAGGAAGGAGGGAGGGTGGAAGGAAGGAAGGAAGGGAGGGAGGGAGGGAGGAAGGAAGGTAGGCAGGGAGGGAGGGTGGGAGGAAGGAAGGAAGGGAGGAAGGAAGGGAGGGAGGGAGGAAGGAAGGAAGGGAGGAAAGGAGGGAGGAAGGAAGAAAGGGACGGAGGGAGGAAGGGAGGGAGGAAGGTAAGGAGGGAGGGACGGAGGGAGGGAGGAAGGTAAGGACGGAAGAAGGAAGGGAGGGAGGAAGGTAGGGAGGGAGGAAGGAAGGTAGGGAGGAAGGAAGGAAGGAAGGGAGGGAGGAAGGGAGGGACGGAGGAATGGAGGGAGGAAGGTAAGGACGGAAGAAGGAAGGGAGGAAGGTAAGGAGGGAGGGAGGAAGGAAGGTAGTTTTGCTCATCAGCACATGCATGCCCAGATTAAATGTAATAATAATCTCTTCTCTCTCGTCTCTGCGTGTTTCCCTCCCAGGTTGCGATGACTTGGTGAGCGCTGTGTTCGACTTCGCCAAGAGTTTGTGTTCCCTGCAGCTGACGGAGGAGGAGATCGCTCTGTTCTCCGCCGCCGTACTCATCTCCACAGGTCAGTACACACACACGCATTTACTCCAGTACTGTATTTTATATGTATATTATCACATAAAGACAAACGTCTCCTCGTCCCCCCTCAGATCGGCCGTGGCTGATGGAGCCTCGGAAAGTCCAGAAGCTGCAGGAGAAGATCTACTTTGCTCTGCAGCACATTATGCAGAAGAACCACATGGACGAAGACGCTCTGGCCAAGGTAGGCCGCGCCTCAAACCGCGTCTCTCCGCCGCGCCTCAAACCGCGTCTCTCTGCCGCGTCTCTCCGCCGCGTCTCTCCGCCGCGCTGTGGAGGAACAAGCTCGGCAAAAGCGCCAAAAACTTCAAAAAAACTGTCAAAAAAAACTTGAAAAAGGCGACAAAGGCAAAAGGGCCCAGATCTGATTATTTTGGGGGGTCAGGTGACCAAATCAGATCTAGACCACTTCCATATGTGGTCCTGAATCAGACCCAGGTCAGATGTAGACCACTTCCATATGTGGTCCTGTATCAGACCCAGGTCAGATGTACCGTAGACCACTTCCATATGTGGTCCTGAATCAGACCCAGGTCAGATGTAGACCACTTCCATATGTGGTCCTGTATCAGACCCAGGTCAGATGTAGACCACTTCCATATGTGGTCCTGAATCAGACCCAGGTCAGATGTACCGTAGACCACTTCCATATGTGGTCCTGAATCAGACCCAGGTCAGATGTAGACCACTTCCATATGTGGTCCTGAATCAGACCCAGGTCAGATGTAGACCACTTCCATATGTGGTCCTGTATCAGACCCAGGTCAGATGTAGACCACTTCCATATGTGGTCCTGAATCAGACCCAGGTCAGATGTAGACCACTTCCATATGTGGTCCTGAATCAGACCCAGGTCAGATGTAGACCACTTCCATATGTGGTCCTGAATCAGAAACAGGTCAGATTTATTCCACTTCCATATGTGGTCCTGAATCAGACCCAGGTCAGATGTAGACCACTTCCATATGTGGTCCTGAATCAGAAACAGGTCAGATTTATTCCACTTCCATATGTGGTCCTGAATCAGACCCAGGTCAGATGTAGACCACTTCCATATGTGGTCCTGAATCAGACCCAGGTCAGATGTAGACCACTTCCATATGTGGTCCTGAATCAGACCCAGGTCAGATGTAGACCACTTCCATATGTGGTCCTGTATCAGACCCAGGTCAGATGTAGACCACTTCCATATGTGGTCCTGAATCAGACCCAGGTCAGATGTACCGTAGACCACTTCCATATGTGGTCCTGAATCAGACCCAGGTCAGATGTAGACCAATTCCATATGTGGTCCTGAATCAGACCCAGGTCAGATGTAGACCACTTCCATATGTGGTCCTGTATCAGACCCAGGTCAGATGTAGACCACTTCCATATGTGGTCCTGAATCAGACCCAGGTCAGATGTACCGTAGACCACTTCCATATGTGGTCCTGAATCAGACCTAGGTCAGATGTAGACCACTTCCATATGTGGTCCTGAATCAGACCCAGGTCAGATGTAGACCACTTCCATATGTGGTCCTGAATCAGACCCAGGTCAGATGTAGACCACTTCCATATGTGGTCCTGTATCAGACCCAGGTCAGATGTAGACCACTTCCATATGTGGTCCTGAATCAGACCCAGGTCAGATGTAGACCACTTCCATATGTGGTCCTGAATCAGACCCAGGTCAGATGTAGACCACTTCCATATGTGGTCCTGAATCAGACCCAGGTCAGATGTAGACCACTTCCATATGTGGTCCTGAATCAGACCCAGGTGAACAACCAAGGCAGATTTGATGCGACTTTTATGTCAATCTACGTCGACATTTGTCCCAATAAAGGTTCCGGCGAGACGCAGACGGTCACATTAAGAACTGGACTAGTCCTCCAACATGGAGACCAGTGAAGGAGACAGTCAGTGGAGGGAGAGGGAGCTGGTAGACCTCATTAGTGTGTATGATCATTAATGTTACACAAACACGTTGAAATCAAAGTGAAGATGCTTCCTTCCTCCATAACCTCCCTGACGTCAGAGCAGCAGCGTGCTGCGTCTGATGTCATTGGTCTGATGTCATTGGTCTGATGTCATTGGTCTGATGTCATTGGTCTGATGTCATTGGTCTGATGTCATTGGTAGTGGTCTTGTGATCAGGAGGGTCAGTTGGAAACCAGTTCACACTGGAATCTGATATATAGAGCTCAACAGTCCCGCCCACCGCGGTGTGTGTGTGTGTGTGTGTGTATGTGTGTGTCTGTGTGTGTGTACGTGTGTGTGTGTGTCTATGTGTGTGTCTGTGTGTGTGTGTGTGTGTGTATCTATATGTGTGTCTGTGTGTCTGTGTGTGTGTGTGTATCTATATGTGTGTCTGTGTGTGTGTGTGTGTGTGTGTGTATCTATATGTGTGTCTGTGTGTCTGTGTGTGTCTGTGTGTGTGTATCTATATATGTGTGTCTGTGTGTCTGTGTGTGTCTGTGTGTGTGTATCTATATATGTGTGTCTGTGTGTCTGTGTGTGTCTGTGTGTGTGTATCTATATGTGTGTGTCTGTGTGTGTCTGCGTGTGTGTGTCTGCGTGTGTGTGTCTTCGTGTGTGTGTCTGTGTGTGTGTCTGCGTGTGTGTGTCTGTGTGTGTGTCTGCGTGTGTGTGTCTGCGTGTGGGTGTGTGTGTGTATCTATGTGTGTGTCTGTGTGTGTGTCTATGTGTGTGTGTGTGTCTGTGTGTGTATCTATGTGTGTGTCTGTGTGTGTGTGTGTGTGTGTGTGTGTGTGTGTGTATCTATATGTGTGTCTGTGTGTCTGTGTGTGTGTGTGTGTGTGTGTGTATCTATATGTGTGTCTGTGTGTCTGTGTGTGTCTGTGTGTGTGTATCTATATGTGTGTGTCTGTGTGTGTCTGCGTGTGTGTGTCTGCGTGTGTGTGTCTGTGTGTGTGTCTGCGTGTGTGTGTCTGCGTGTGTGTGTCTGTGTGTGTGTCTGCGTGTGTGTGTCTGTGTGTGTGTCTGCGTGTGTGTGTTTGTGCGATAATTATAATAGCGACAAAAACCTTGAAAACGTAAAAACTAACTTAATGATGAAGCCTGTTGTTGACTGATGATGATGATGATGATGATGATGATGTAAATCTCGGCTGTAAACGTTGACGGTGTGTCTCTCTCCGTCCTCCCAGCTGATCAGCCGCATCCCGACGCTGGCGGCGCTCTGCACGCTGCACACCGAGGAGCTGCAGACCTTCCAGCAGCTGCACCCGGAGACGGTCAGCATCCTCTTCCCTCCGCTCTACAAAGAACTCTTCAACCCCGACCCAAACTCCGCCATGGCCATGCCCAAGTGACGACAAACGGACCCAGTGAACAAAACGGCGGCTGCGGCGGCCGAGTCGACGCTCAGCGAGCCTCATTTCAGGCTGGAATCATCCGGCAGAAACTCACAGTTAACCGCCAACAAAACTAGGAATGTCCAGCACTTATTCACCGTCCTGTCCACCGATACAGTCTGAAGAATGTATATAGAAATCAAACGCACCCCACCTGAGCCACAGCTTAAAGCGGGCGGGGCTTAAATCAAAACGCACCCTGCCGAGCCACAACTTAAAGCGGGCGGGGCTTAAACTGTTAAAACTAACTGACCAGAAATGTACAGACTTTAAAAACAAACAACAAAAAACATCTAGGGACGATTAAATTAAAGATTTTTGTTTGTTTTTTGGGGGTTTTATTCCTAAAAAGGTGAAGAAACGGTGGAGATGAAGTGACGCCGGTTTAGAGAAGTTATTGTAGATATTATTACTGTAGTGCAGAGCGGATTCCAGTATTACTTCTTGTTCTGTTTAAATAAGTTAGTCTTAATTTAAATATACAGCGGCAGCAGCAGTCCCCCTGTGGCTGACTATACCTTGTCTGTGTTTTTATTTTTTATTTCATTTGATAGTTTCTTGTGTACAGAATTTGTAAAGTTGAGACTTGTAACAGAATATTGGGTGAAATCGGGAGTTTTTGTTGATATATATTTGGAAGCCTTGTCTGGATTTTTGTTCGTATGTAAAGAAGGAACACGCATCCTTCTGCTAGAGATGTAAAGAGAAAAATAATGGCTACTACTTTTCGAGGTGAAGATATATACGTGAATATTCTATTTTGCAAGAATAAGAATCGGGCAGATTTGCCGTCCTATCAATCGTTTTCTTCTCGTTGCAATAATTACGACTGCTTTCGAACAATCAACGCAGAGACAACCAATCAGAAACTAGGACCTCATACGGTATCAAAACCCCCCAAACTCATCTCACCCTGCCCTTTATTTCTTCATCAGGGCCTAGACGGGAGATTTCAGCAGACACAGAAAATCAACACAAACGTTAACTTTTTTTTTTCAACCTGGATCCTATTTTGTCGGTTTTTTTCCCTCCGTCCACTAAAAGTTCTGTTGTTGCTGCTGACAGACTCAGATTATTATTCTAAGTGTCTGACAACATCATGAAAGGATCCCTACAGAGATAGACCTTTTAGTTAAAGAGTAAGATCCTTTTAGTTTAACATCAAACAGCCCCGAAATCACCATCACCAAACTACACCAGACTCCATGTAAATAATCAGGACTTTTAGCGTGTATAGAGCCAGACTCCATGTAAATAATCACTACTTTTAGCGTGTATAGAGCCAGACTCCATGTAAATAATCACTACTTTTAGCGTGTATAGAGCCAGACTCCATGTAAATAATCACTACTTTTAGCGTGTATAGAGCCAGACTCCATGTAAATAATCAGGACTTTTAGCGTGTATAGAGCCAGACTCCATGTAAATAATCACTACTTTTAGCGTGTATAGAGCCAGACTCCATGTAAATAATCACTACTTTTAGCGTGTATAGAGCCAGACTCCATGTAAATAATCACTACTTTTAGCGTGTATAGAGCCAGACTCCATGTAAATAATCACTACTTTTAGCGTGTATAGAGCCAGACTCCATGTAAATAATCACTACTTTTAGCGTGTATAGAGCCAGACTCCATGTAAATAATCAGGACTTTTAGCGTGTATAGAGCCAGACTCCATGTAAATAATCACTACTTTTAGCGTGTATAGAGCCAGACTCCATGTAAATAATCAGGACTTTTAGCGTGTATAGAGCCAGACTCCATGTAAATAATCACTACTTTTAGCGTGTATAGATCCAGCATATCTCCACATGTAAATGGATGAATTAAGAGTTTATTTCAACCAGACCAGAGTGGTGATTGTTGGAACAGTGGAAAGATGAACCAAGACAGCTTTTGATAGTTTTATTTAGTTTCTGTCCACTTTGAATGAAGTGTGTTTTACGATGATAAAAGTAGTGATTATTTACATGGAGTCTGGCTCTATACACACTAAAAGTAGTGATTATTTACATGGAGTCTGGCTCTATACACACTGAAAGTCCTGATTATTTACATGGAGTCTGGCTCTATACACGCTAAAAGTCCTGATTATTTACATGGAGTCTGGTGTAGTTTGGTGATGGTGATTTCGGGGCTGTTTGATGTTAAACTAAAAGGATCTTACTCTTTAACTAAAAGGTCTATCTCTGTAGGGATCCTTTCATAATGTTGTCAGACACTCAGAATAATAATCTGAGGTTACAGCGTTCTCACTCAATACGAAAAGAAATGCTGTTCTCATCAGTCACTAAAACACAAAAACATGGGGAAATAGAGTCCAGGTTGAAATACACCAAAGTTATCATTTAAGTCACAACTTTCCACTCTTCAAAAACCTGCGTGCCCTCATCCCTCCCCCTCACTCTTTGCACAATCAGTCCAGGCTGAAAATATGAAGGACCCTAACCCTATTCTCTAAAGAGCAATAACTTCCACACTGCCTTTCTGATCTTATACTCCTCTCTCTCCTTCCCTTTCCCCTTAGCGGTTCAAAACAGGGTAGCAGTTTAAACTAGCATGCACTATCTTTGACTCTTGAGCGTTACGTCCAACAATCCTCTCTTTACATGGCACTCTTTCCACTGCAGACTCTGCAGCGTTGACACACAATGATCTGGGGTTCGGACTCCGCACAGAGCGCCGACTAAAAGATGTGAAGAAAAGCTGCAATATTACAATTTATCTGTGATAGACAATCACTTTTTGTCACTGCATAACTACTAGCACTTACAGACTGTTCATGTTATGTTGATGAAGCGTTTGGCCGCTGTGTAGAATCACACTAGCTTTTTACGGAGTTTTTTGTCGCCCACTTTTTGGGGCTTTTTTTTTGCAATTCTGCATTCAGCCACGCAACGTCTGTAGAACGATGCATCACTCGCCGCGACAAATCTCCGAGTACAAACTGAAGAGCTTCCTTTGGAAACGAGCTGTTTGCCAAAATAAGTGTCCAACAACACAACATCAGCACAACAATAATCAGCTAATGTTTGACTGTTTACAGTTTGTTCCCGATAGGGCTAAACCGAATGCTTCGAGCAGTATTTGAATGCTTTGTTTATATGTTATTATTATTAGGCCTATCAGCCCATGAAATAATGAAAAGTAATCCCACATTATTCATGTGCATCCACATTAATTGTAGTTGTAGTTGTTTTTTGGGCGTTGCCCCGCGTACTGAAATCGAAAACGGGAAAAAAACATCACGCCCCGAATACTTCCCACCGAAGCTTTGAAGCACAACGAATTATATTCCGGCACAGGCGTTTAGGTACCCTACAATTTATGGGAAAAAATAAATAAAAATCCGTTGCTTTTTTAGGGCGCTATAATTAACGTGGAAGCCTTTTGGTAAATAAGTCAATGCATTTAAATGGGAATGAATTGCAATGGATGTCTCTGCAGCAGTAAATGCTATCATCACAAAACTTGAGAGAGTTGTTCGGCATCCCACTTCGAGCCTCCGTAACAAAATTTGGTGAAAATCGGCCGCCAGGGGGCGCTACAATTAACGTAGAGGCCTTTTGGCAAATTAGTTAATGCATTTAAATGGGAATAATTTGCAATGTGAATATCTCGGCAGCAGTAACTTCTATCATCACAAAACTTGAGATTATTGTTCGCCATGCCACTCTGTGGCTCTTCACCAGATTTGGCGATGATCGCCCTTTAGGGGGCGCTACAATCGAAGTAGAAGCGCTTGGGCCTTTTACGCAATGAAGAGGAAATTTGCGATTGCGTTTCACTACGGACTTTGGAGCTCGCACTCGGTCAAATTTCCCGACTTTCGCCTCGCCGCGGCGGCACTTCGGGCTCTCGGCGTCGCCGGGGGCGACTCACGCCGGAGGGGACTGGCGCACGGGGCTTGGACCCCGTTCACAACTGCTTGCAGTTCTAGTTATTATTATTACTTTCCATTATTTTTCTTCTCCGCGTAAAAGTCCGGCTGCAGCCTAAACCGTACATGGTGGGCGGGGGCCCTTTTCAGGAATGGTCCAGAACCCGGCAAGGACCTCAGGCGCAACAATTGACCCGTTTTTCGAGGATCTTTTGAAGTTTTTTTGACATTTTTTAGTCGGTTAGGTTTTACAGTTGCACAGTGGCCAAATCTTCAACTTGCTTTAAGCACGGACACAATCAGACGAGTTCTGCAGAGAAAAACACTTGAACCATATCGCTTGCATCCTCAAATTTTCTCCACATACAAAATGTTGTCGTCGGCGTAGAAGGGAAACGATCCGCTGGGAGGGATACAGCTACGTTACACAAAATCTCCCAAAATCTAACATTCAGGGTTCAACATTAATATATATATAAATATATAAGCCCCTCAGCCTAACTCATCATCGTACCATAAATCATTTGATTTGGCCAATCAAGAGTTGAGTTGGCGTTTGATGCTTTTGACCTTCTTTTTTTTAGCCTTTTGACGTGTTTTTAATAGCGTTGGACCCTGATATAGTGATGTAATTTGATGATATAGTGATGTAATATAGTGATGTACTTGTAATATTTCACGTCTTTGTACCTCGTTTGAGCGTTTGAAGCCAAAACCGCGACCTTTTTGTTGTTTTGGTGTCTAAACTTAACATTACGCTCACTTTTTTCTCGGCTAAATGGCGGTAGCTTTATCCTTTCTAGCCCTAACTCAAATCTAATAACCCAAACCCCCGATCCCCCCCCCCCGACCCCAGATCAGAACCTAGTGACTCTGAAGACAATCACTTGCTCGTTACGGCTCGATGCGCTACGCAGCATCTCTCAGGGAGCGGCTCTCTTTCTGACTTTGCATTAAAAGAGGGTTTAATATTTTTGCAAATTTACAGAAAAATTAAATTATAAAAGAATAACTTTTTAGGATGCAAAATGGCGTAAAATGTAAACGCCAACAATGGAATCTGCCCAGACAAGGCTTTGATAAGTGTGCGCGTGTGTGCGTGTGTGTGTGTGTGTGTGTGTGTGCGTGTGTGTGTGTGCGCAGAGCATGAATTCACTGTCCGAACCTCTTTAGAGCCCAGACTATACGATAAGCGTTGTTACGTAGCGCATGAAGGAAATCTTAAATATATATTTGCTGTATGTATGTAGCTCATGTTTACTGTTTATTTTGCTGCTTTTGCGACACAGTCTCACTCCCAGCAAAGTCGAAAAGTGACGATCGATCGTCTCATCATCAGGGCCTTTGGTGTTATGTTACGGACGCAACAAGTCTCCTTCAGTCGGAACAACTTTGGCTTCCAACTTGTCCCAGTCTGATCCAGAGATACAACGTGTGACGCTCTGGGCCGGGAGCCACTTTCAGGACTAGACATTTTAGACTTTTTAAGACCCGCTTAAAGCCCTGAAAGATGCAAAGAAAAAAAAATAATAAAATAAAATATAAATAAAATATTCTTACTTTTTTTTACTTCTTGACTTTTTCCTCAAAATTTTCCGACTTTTTCCTCAAAATATTACAAATATTTCCTCAAATTATTATGACTTTTTTCTTAAGATATTACGACTTCTTTTTCCTCAAAATTTTCCGACTTTTTCCTCAAAATATTACAAATATTTCCTCAAAATATTATGACTTTTTTCTTAAGATATTACGACTTCTTTTTCCTCAAAATTTTCCGACTTTTTCCTCAAAATATTACAAATATTTCCTCAAAATATTATGACTTTTTTCTTAAGATATTCCGACTTCTTTTTTCTCAAAATATTACGAATTTTTCCTCAAAATATTATGACTTTTTGGCAAAAAAATGTCCAACGTGTAACCCCTGACAGGTGTTTTTTTGCGTGGGTTTCTAACGCTAACGGGCACTGACCCCTGCAGCGGCGCCGGTATGTTGCCGCGCTGGGAGTGAGGACGCTTGTGTTTTGGGACGGAGAGGGAAGTCCGACTGTAAGCTGTGAACCCCCCCTCCACCCCCCCCCCCCCCCTCCTGGGACAGTGAATTCCTGAACTGTGAAACATGAAGTTTTTAGCGTGTGATGCTTTTATTTTCCCTTGTTGACCGTGAATCAGAGGGGGGGGGGGGGGGGGGGGGGGGGTAGCGAGTGGCAACGCAACACTGTACGTACGAAAAACTGTAGCAATAAGAACGGGAGGCATCTACTACTGTCATGTTTGCATTGTAAGATTAATTATTTTTTATTTTATTACTATTTACTATTATTATTGTTCTTATTATTATGACTACTATTCTTCTATTGCTATTAGCCTATATTGTTGTTCTGTTCTCTCTGCATGACGTTCCATTGCAATGAAATTTTCGGGGCTTTTTGTGTTTTTCTCTTCTCATGATGTGGTGAGTTTTTTTTTTTTTGGGGGGGGGGGGGTCTGCTTCGTAAAGGGGGGGAGTGGGGGTGCGACAGGGTTCAGGGCGAGCTCTGCCTTCAATTCAGTCAGTTCACAGCCAATTCCTCCCCCGAAGCTGGACGTATTTTTGAAATAAAATGCTCTTATTTATACACAAGCGATTTAAACTCTGCTGTTTCGATTTGAAATGTGTTTTTTTTTTTTTCTCTCTCTCAACCTCTGAATGTGTGAGTTGGTGAGCGGCCCTTTCTTTTTCTGAACTGGCTTTATCAAAAACCGGATCGGAGACCCTTAACCTGCAGAGGGACATGCATTTACGAATCCTACTATGGCCACGCCATGGCCACGCCTTGGCCACGCCTTGGCCACGCCCTACGAAGCAGCTCGATTGGTTGACGTTAGGCATCGACCTCGAGAGGTTAAGGTTTGGGATAGCTGATTGGTCAGGGATCGGACCTGAACCTACATCAACAGATGTGGTTAGGCTACCTTGCGTACGCCTGGTCAATAGCAGTGTGCGAACGCTACTGAAGGGCGGGTCTTGGCATGGTCATAGTAGGAGTCATAAATACGCCACCGGGACGGGATGGGGCATGAATGGCGGGACGGGGAGGGGGGGTTAATCTACTCTGAATGTTACGGAGCAGCCTGTTCAGTGTGTGGGGCTGAACGCCATGCGCCTTTACCGCTCCATCAACGCAGAATGACATCGCAAAAGCGCACAAAACTAAAAGAAACAGACAGGTTACAGCTACGGCAAACTCTCACGTTATATAATCACATCGTTTGGATACTTTCACCCAGGATCTCTTTCCTCAGAGGTGGAATGTAACTAAGTACATGTACTCCAGTGCTGTACTTTAAGTCCAAATGTTGAGGTACTTGTACTTTACTCGAGTCTTATCTTTTCATGCCACTTTCTACTTCTACTCTGCTACATTTCAGAGACAATTACTGTACTTTTTACTCCACTACATTCATCTGACAGCTTTAGTTACTAGTTTAGCATAGTTTTTCCTTAACTTAACCGTCGTCGCCGTAGCTGTATCCCTTCTAGCCTCCGACAAACTACGCAAACGTGTTTTAATACACCTGGTTTGAAATACATTTCCTACACTTAGTCAAATACACTCCAACCCTAAACTCCTTCCTCCTTTCCAGAGGTGTGTGTGTGTGCATGTGTGTGTGTGTGTGTGTATATGTCTGTGTTTGTCTGTGTGTGTGTGTGTGTGTGTGTGTGTGTGTGTGTGTGTGTGTGTGTGTGTGTCTGTCTGTGTGTCTGTGTGTGTGTGTGTGTGTGTGTCTGTGTTTGTGTGTGTGTCTGTGTGTGTGTGTGTGTGTGTGTGTGTCTGTGTTTGTGTGTGTGTCTGTGTGTGTGTGTGTGTGTGTGTGTGTGTGTGTGTGTGTGTGTGTGTGTGTGCGTTTGTCTGTCTGTGTGTGTGTGTGTTTGTCTGTGTGTGTCTGCGTGTGTGTGTGTGTGTGTGTGAGAAGGATATTTACTCTACCAATGCTGTGTAAACTTTGATGCATGTACACTGCGTGCAACTTGGAGTACACAGCGTTGGAAATATTGTTAATTTATTGTTTAGAATGTCGTTGCGTCCCAGCAAGAGCAAATAAAATAAAATGTAGCATTCTGTAACCGGATCCTAAAAGGTGCTCGGGGGGGGCTACAGAGACTCTTTTTACACACAGGACTAACACAACAACAACAACAACAACAACAACAACAGACTCATTCTGTTGTTTTCAAAGTGCCATATAGCTTCTGTAGGGACGAGAGGACGGGTCGGCAGACGCTTCACTGCGGGACGTTTACTTGAGAAACTGATCGACAACAAAAAAAAACTAAAAAAAGGGGAACTCCATGAACATGTGTATCTGATTACACTGACATACAGTTTTTACATGTTATACTTTGTTTTTATTTGGTGAGAGGGAACTCTGCTGCACTCTGAACTCTGACGCTTTTAGAAATCCATCTTTATGTGTGTGTGTGTGTGTGTGTGTGTGTGTGTGTGTGTGTGTGTGTGTGTGTGTACACATCATGATGGATAACAAAGGGTTAATGTTCAGAGCCGTGCAAAGCCCTCGCTGAGTCTGTAAATATAATGTGAAGGTCTGAAGTGATTTTTTTTTGTTAAATTCTATATTTGATTGCTTTTGTAGACATTTTGTTGTGGGAAGAAAAAATAAATAAAAGAACTTTTATGGGTGAATTTCTGCCTCGTTTCTCTGTCACACACAAATACGTCGCCAAACATGGAACAACTTCATTCATTATTCTCACACACACACACACACACACACACACACACACACACACGGAAAACAGATATTTAAAAACGTGATTTTATTTCAACAGAAAATTAAAAACAACCTCATTATTTTCAACTAAAATCAATTTACTTTATAAAAACAAGATTTGATTTTGTCCAGATATGAGTCTTAATAAAGAGAGGCTTGTTTTATCATTTAAAATCAGTGTGTTATTTCCTTTCATTTATTATTAAAACTATCACACAATATGATGCAAAACAAGCTCTAACATTCAAAGATAACCTCGCTAAACGGTCAACGTTATAATAATTATCTGTCAAAATCAGATTCATTCATGTAAAGAAAAAAAGCAGTGGAGTGGTCTAGTGTTTTGTGGAGAGTCTATTAGGGGTTTTATGGTACACAGAGGTGTAGTCTAGTGTTTTGTGGAGAGTCTATTAGGGGTTTTATGGTACACAGTGGTGTAGTCTAGAGTTTTGTGGAGAGTCTATTAGGGGTTTTATGGTACACAGTGGTGTAGTCTAGTGTTTTGTGGAGAGTCTATTAAGGGTTTTATGGTACACAGTGGTGTAGTCTAGTGTTTTGTGGAGAGTCTATTAGGAGTGTTACGGTACACAGTGGTGTATTCTAGTGTTTTGTGGAGAGTCTATTAGGGGTGTTATGGTACACAGTGGTGTACGGTATTCTAGTGTTTTGTGGAGAGTCTATTAGGGGTGTTACGGTACACAGTGGTGTACGGTATTCTAGTGTTTTGTAGAGAGTCTATTAGGGGTGTTACGGTACACAGTGGTGTAATCTAATGTTTTGTGGAGAGTCTATTAGGGGTGTTATGGTACACAGTGGTGTAGTCTAGTGTTTTGTGGAGTCTATTAGGAGTGTTATGGTACACAGTGGTGTATTCTAGTGTTTTGTGGAGAGTCTATTAGGAGTGTTATGTAAGTCCAAACTGCCTGCGAGCTTCTCCTGTACTGTACGGTAATTCCTCTACTATGCGACAGTAAGTCTCGTGGTTATGACACAATTGTTAGCCTATTTTTATAAAAACGTCTGCTACGGAGCCATAACGTGAGGTACAAGGTAATGTAGCCTTTTATACAAACCCAAATCAGAAAAAGTTGGGACAGTATGAAAACACAAAACACAAATAAAAAAATAAAGTAGTGATTTCTAAATGTACTTAGACTTGTATTTCATTGCAGACAATGTGAACACAAAATATTTCATGTTTTGTCTGGTCAACCTAATTTCATTTGTAAATATACATCCTTTCCTGTCATTCAGACCTGCAACACATTCCAAAAAAGGTTGGGACAGGAGCAATTTAGGGCTAGTAATCAGGTAAATTGGTTAAATAATGATGTGATTTTAAACAGGTGATGTCAACAGGTGATTGTAATTATGATTTGGTACAAAAGCAGCATCCAAGAAAGGTCTAGTCCTTTAGGAGCAAAGATGGGCCGAGGATCGCCAGTTTGCCAACAAATACATGCAGCGTTTCCCCTACGTTGATTTGCAAGTGGCGCACCGCCACAGTTAAATTTCTGCCGCCACGCCACGGTGTCAATGTTGATTGTCGGAGAATAGCGCGGACACGCGCTTCACAGGTAGAGCACAAACCCAGCCCCCCCTCTCTATTCACATGCCGGGATTCTTGCCTGCGCGCCACACACACGCAGCCGAGTTGTGTGTGTGCGCGTTAACGTTACCGCACACACACATCTAAAACACGCGCAGCACCTGACTGGGAACGATACCGAGGATTACCAACGGCCGCTGGGGGGGCAGATGAACGCTAGTCTCGTCACTGTAAGTAGGTTACGATAAAACCTTCATGAGTAAAAAGTCAATACTTATCAATGCACTCACCTGTATAGACCGGCATAAACATGTAGGAAGATATATTTTAATCTGCTCTGTCTGCTCTCGTCCACCGCGCTGTTTTACCAAACTCAGCTCTACTCTGCAAAAAGCTAAAACAAATAAAGCTGTTGGTTGTAGTCTTAGCTTAGCTTGGCGGGAATCTAGAAATTTGGACAAATTCTTATAAACTTAACTGCTGGCTGAGTGAATCGTCCTCTCTCCTGGAGGTAAATCTATGGATGTATTATAAGACCAAAACAGATACATGTGGCTACTTAATATGCACGTGAATGACGCGTTCTTCATTCTTGATGATGATGCTGGTTGTATTATTTTGCAACAGCATCATTTCATTGCAAATGAGGAATACAGTATGAATGGTAGCCTGCTTATCAGTCCATTCATCATTAAAGGCTTTTCTACATCAACTTTCCCTTCAGCCTCTTTGACTGTGACATGTTTACCTGACAACAGCCTTTCTTTCTGCAAACATTTCCTGCATACTACAACCATGTTTCCTTAATCACAGACTTTAACAACCACTCAGTGAACTGTCTCCTAGTCTGAGATCTTGTTCTAGTTAAAGAGTCAGTTATCATTATGGAGTTTCCATGTTTTTGAGGAGTTTGCTCACACTAATGTACTGTAAAAAATAGCATTAATTCAGTAAGAAAGACCATTTTGAACGATAATTTTGTTTATTTGAAAGTCCGGCCTTGGAGGGGGGGGGGGTGGGTTGACATACCTGCCACCACGGCTTAAAAAAATCCTAGGGGAAACACTGACATGAGAAAATTATTGAAATGTTTAAAAACAATGTTCCTCAAAGATAGATAGGAAGACATTTGCTTATTTCACCTTCAACAGTGCATAACATAATTAAAAGATTCAAGGAACGTGGAGGATTTTCAGTGCGTAAAGGACAAGGGTGCAAGCCTAAGCTGAACAACCGTGATCTCCGATCCCTCAGGCGGCACTGCATCAAGAATCATCATTCATCTATAAGCGATATCACCACATGGGCTCAGGACTACTTTGGCAAACCTTTGTCAAGTACCACAATACGTAGTTACAGCCACAAATGCCAGTTAAAACTGTACTGTGCCAAAAGGAAGCCCTATGTTAACAGTGTCCAGAAGCGCCGTCGACTTCTCTGGGCTCGGAGGCATCTGAGATGGACCATCACACAGTGGAAACGTGTACTGTGGTCAGATGAATCAGTATTTCAGGTATTTTTTGGAGAAATGGACGCCGTGTGCTCCGGACCAAAGAAGAAAAGGATCATCCAGACTGTTACCAGCAACAAGTCCAAAAGCCAGGGTCTGTCATGGTATGGGGTTGTGTCAGTGCCCTTGGCAAAGGTAACTTGCACTTCTGTGATGGCACCATTAATGCTGAAAAGTACATAGAGATTTTGGAGCACAATATGCTGCCTTCAAGAAGACATCTTTTCCAGGGACGTCCATGCATATTTCAACAAGATAATGCAAAACCACATTCTGCACACATTACAAAGTCCTGACTGCGGAGGAAGAGGATACGGGTACTTGACTGGCCTGCCTGCAGTCCCGACCTGTCTCCAATAGAGAATGTGTGGCTTTAATGTTTGACAACGAAGACCCCGTACTGTTGCCCACCTTAAGACTTATTTGCAGTAAGAATGGGACAAAATTACACCTGAAACACTTCATCACTTGGTGTCTTCAGTCCCTAAACGTCTTTTAAGTGTTGTGAAAAGGAATGGCAACATTACAAAGTGGTAAATGCTTTACTGTTCCAACTTTTTTTGAAATGCGTTGCAGGAACCAAAATAGGAATTTAGTTTTTTTGAAAAATAAACAATAAAATCATGAGGAACACATTAAATGATGTACTGTTGTATTGTCTGCAATGAAATACAAGTCAAAGTACATTTAGAAATCACTACTTTCTTTTTTTATTTGTGTTTTCCATACTGTCCCAACTTTTTCTGATTTGGGGTTGTACATTGTCGTGTTTCTTTAGAAATAAACAACGGACAAATAAAGTCTTTAAACGCTTTCAGATGTAAAGTTATTGGCTGTCAAAGTGACGCCAAAATGAATGGCAGTCAATGGGATGCTAACGGCGGGTGATGGCTTGTTAGCATCAAAATGGCGGAATTGTCCTTTAATGTACGCTTTGAATGTGTTTATAATGTTTTTGAGAAATACAAATTCTATATTCCTGCGAGAACTTGCAATGTACTGTATTGTTCTAAATAAAGTTTACAAAATACCGTAGTAAGTTATTCTTAGTTATACTGAGAGTTATACTCTCAGTGATCTCCCTTTCTCCCCCGACATTATTTACTTCATATTGTGAAAGAATATATTAGCGTCCTATGTAGAAATGACAGTGATTAAATCCCTAGTGTCCCACCACAGACCGCCGTTTGACGCAGTACACACGTGGCAGTGTTTGGTGCCTGAGTACACGTGGCAGTGTTTGGTGACAACATTTGTGTCTGAGTACACGTGGCAGTGTTTGGTGACAACATTTGTGTCTGAGTACACGTGGCAGTGTTTGGTGACAACATTTGTGTCTGAGTACACGTGGCGGTAAAAGTGCATGTGTCTACTTCCTGGGTCAAAGGTTACATCCTGGTGTTTAATCGTCCTCTTGTTCTTCTGTCTCCGACGTGGACTCGGCCTCGCTGCTGTCCCAACACGTCCTCAAATCTGCAACACAAACAGTACAAGTACTAATACCACACGGTACAAATACTCTGCTACAAGTACTAATACCACACGGTACAAATACTCTGCTACAAGTACTAATACCACACTGTACAAATACTCTGCTACAAGATCTAATACCACACGGTACAAATACTCTGCTACAAGTACTAATACCACACGGTACAAATACTCTGCTACAAGTACTAATACCACACTGTACAAATACTCTGCTACAAGATCTAATACCA
>CM042425.1:43031118-43051118 GCA_023631565.1 Gymnocephalus cernua | reverse complement strand
ACAGCTAGAGGAGACCCCACCTATCTACAGCTAGAGGAGACCCCACCTATCTACAGCTAGAGGAGACCCCACCTATCTACAGCTAGAGGAGACCCCACCTATCTACAGCTAGAGGAGACCCCACCTATCTACAGCTAGAGGAGACCCCACCTATCTACAGCTAGAGGAGACCCCACCTATCTACAGCTAGAGGAGACCCCACCTATCTACAGCTAGAGGAGACCCCACCTATCTACAGCTAGAGGAGACCCCGCCTATCTACAGCTAGAGGAGACCCCACCTATCTACAGCTAGAGGAGACCCCACCTATCTACAGCTAGAGGAGACCCCACCTATCTACAGCTAGAGGAGACCCCACCTATCTACAGCTAGAGGAGACCCCACCTATCTACAGCTAGAGGAGGAGACCCCACCTATCTACAGCTAGAGGAGACCCCACCTATCTACAACTAGAGGAGACCCCACCTATCTACAGCTAGAGGAGACCCCACCTATCTACAGCTAGAGGAGACCCCACCTATCTACAGCTAGAGGAGACCCCGCCTATCTACAGCTAGAGGAGACCCCACCTATCTACAGCTAGAGGAGACCCCACCTATCTACAGCTAGAGGAGACCCCACCTATCTACAGCTAGAGGAGACCCCACCTATCTACAGCTAGAGGAGGAGACCCCACCTATCTACAGCTAGAGGAGACCCCACCTATCTACAACTAGAGGAGACCCCACCTATCTACAGCTAGAGGAGGAGACCCCACCTATCTACAGCTAGAGGAGACCCCACCTATCTACAGCTAGAGGAGGAGACCCCACCTATCTACAGCTAGAGGAGACCCCACCTATCTACAGCTAGAGGAGACCCCACCTATCTACAGCTAGAGGAGACCCCACCTACCTACAGCTAGAGGAGACCTCACCTATCTACAGCTAGAGGAGACCCCACCTATCTACAGCTAGAGGAGACCCCACCTATCTACAGCTAGAGGAGACCCCACCTACCTACAGCTAGAGGAGACCCCACCTATCTACAGCTAGAGGAGACCTCACCTATCTACAGCTAGAGGAGACCCCACCTATCTACAGCTAGAGGAGACCCCACCTATCTACAGCTAGAGGAGACCCCACCTATCTACAGCTAGAGGAGACCCCACCTATCTACAGCTAGAGGAGACCCCACCTATCTACAGCTAGAGGAGACCTCACCTATCTACAGCTAGAGGAGACCCCACCTATCTACAGCTAGAGGAGACCCCACCTATCTACAGCTAGAGGAGACCTCACCTATCTACAGCTAGAGGAGACCTCACCTATCTACAGCTAGAGGAGACCCCACCTATCTACAGCTAGAGGAGACCCCACCTATCTACAGCTAGAGGAGACCCCACCTATCTACAGCTAGAGGAGACCTCACCTATCTACAGCTAGAGGAGACCTCACCTATCTACAGCTAGAGGAGACCCCACCTATCTGGCACACTCACCCTTAAACACAGCTGCAGCGCCGTGCTACCGTGGAAGTACCTCTGCCAGGCCCGAACCACCTCGGGCCTGAAGGCCTTGACCATGTACACCAGGCCGGGTCTGAGCACGTCGCATTCTGCCCAGGTACACAGCACCCTGCAGCCCCGCCGCAGCCCCCCGTCCAGAGAGCCCTCCTCGCTGGAGAGCGGCTGCAGCATGGCGGACAGGCCGCGGGATGACCACGCCGACACCGCGCTGGATTCAGACAGCACTTCCTCCATAGAGTAGATGCTGACCTCCTCTCCTCCTGCAGAGAAAACAGCCAGCGACGTCAACGATCCACACAGGTACAACAACGTTGAGAAAAGTCAGTCCCTCCAGAAAAAACGCGGAGTTTGTTTGTGATTGTTGCGGGCAAATATCCTTGATTATGCGGCACGTTTTCTTAAAAAATGTGATGGAATATGTGGGATATTTATGCAATTTTATGCGATGAAATTGCGGGAACTTGCAAAAACTGCGGTTTGATGAAAAAGAGAAAACAAAGTGATTCCCCCCCAACACAGTGTTCTCACTAAGCGAAATTACATCACTTCATAACGTTCCCATGGCAACAGGGGAAAATGGCTGCTCTCGTGTGAAGTAAACGCAACATTTTTCATCTTTCTGCTGAGATATATGTGACTTTTTTGCAACTAAAATGCGGGGATTATGAAATCATACAAGCCCCGCATATTTTGCGTGGAAATCTGCAATTTATGCGGCGAAAGTGCGGCGTATTTGAAAAAATGCGGCCCCCTGCATAAATATGCAGACTTTGGCTGATTATGCGTTGAATTCTGCGATCACATGATCACGTTTTTCTGGAGGGAATGAAAAGCGGAATGAAAAGCATGGATTGAGAAAAGAGATACAAACTTTTTTTTCTGAAAAAAGCAACATAAACTCCAAAAGAAGCAAAACAACTCGAAAAAAGCAGCAAAAACCTTGAAAAAAGCAACAAAAATGTCGTAAAACGAGACAAAAATCTTGAACAAAGCAGCAAAAGAGTCGTGAAAGCAACAAAAATGTCGAATAAAGCTACAAAGACATTGAAAAAAACAGCGAAGACTTCTGAAAAAGCTCAGAACGCCGAAGCACCAAATACTGAAGTTTTACCCAGAATGGAGACTGGAGTGAAGGGGATGGTGTGAGCCAGTCGCATCAGATTGTTTCTCTCCATCGCTGTCAACACACACACACACACACACACACACACACACACACACACACACACACACACACACACACACACACACACACACACACACACACACACACACACACACACACACACACACACACACACACACACACACACACACAACCACACACACACACACAAATGTTGAGCCACAATTTAGGGATAGCTTTGGTTTTTTTTTCAACCTGGACCATATTTTTCTACGTTTTTGTATTTAAGTGTCTGATCGGAACAATTTTCTTAGAAACTGGTCCAGTATTATGCGAGAAAAATAAGCTGGATTGTAACGTTAAACCGTCAGTCAGCGTCCACTAAAAGTTCTGTTGTTGCCGCTGACAGACTCAGATTATTATTCTAAGTGTCTGACAACATTATGAAAGGATCCCTACAGAGATAGAGCTTTTAGTTAAAGAGTAAGATCCTTTTAGTTTAACATGAAACAGCCCCGAAATCACCATCACCAAACTACACCAGACTCCATGTAAATAATCCCTACTTTTAGCGTGTATAGAGCCAGACTCCATGTAAATAATCAGTACTTTTAGCGTGTATAGAGCCAGACTCCATGTAAATAATCAGGACTTTTAGCGTGTATAGAGCCAGACTCCATGTAAATAATCAGTACTTTTAGCGTGTATAGAGCCAGACTCCATGTAAATAATCAGTACTTTTAGCGTGTATAGAGCCAGACTCCATGTAAATAATCAGTACTTTTAGCGTGTATAGAACCAGACTCCATGTAAATAATCAGGACTTTTAGCGTGTATAGAGCCAGACTCCATGTAAATAATCAGTACTTTTAGCGTGTATAGAGCCAGACTCCATGTAAATAATCAGGACTTTTAGCGTGTATAGAGCCAGACTCCATGTAAATAATCAGTACTTTTAGCGTGTATAGAGCCAGACTCCATGTAAATAATCAGTACTTTTAGCGTGTATAGAGCCAGACTCCATGTAAATAATCAGGACTTTTAGCGTGTATAGAGCCAGACTCCATGTAAATAATCAGGACTTTTATCATCGTAAAACACACTTCATTCAGAGTGGACAGAAACTAAATAAAACTACCAAAAGCCGTCTTGGTTCATCTTTCCACTGTTCCAACAATCACCACTCTGGTCTGGTTGGAATAAACTCTTAATTCACCCATTTACATGTGGAGATATGCTGGATCTATACACGCTAAAAGTAGTGATTATTTACATGGAGTCTGGCTCTATACACGCTAAAAGTAGTGATTATTTACATGGAGTCTGGCTCCATACACGCTAAAAGTAGGGATTATTTACATGGAGTCTGGCTCTATACACACTAAAAGTAGTGATTATTTACATGGAGTCTGGCTCTATACACGCTAAAAGTAGTGATTATTTACATGGAGTCTGGCTCTATACATGCTAAAAGTAGTGATTATTTACATGGAGTCTGGCTCTATACACGCTAAAAGTCCTGATTATTTACATGGAGTCTGGCTCTATACACGCTAAAAGTAGTGATTATTTACATGGAGTCTGGTGTAGTTTGGTGATGGTGATTTCGGGGCTGTATCATGTTAAACTAAAAGGATCTTACTCTTTAACTAAAATCCTTAAGATCCTTTCCATAATGTTCAGACACAATATTACCCTCTAATATTCAAACTTAATTTTCTGCACACTTTCTTAATACCTGAATAGTGCGGATAGAGATTGTCAGTAGACTGGAATGAGGAGCTCTTCGCTGCAGACAAGCAACAAAGGAAAATCAAAATACAGTAACAGTAAATCATACAATAATTAACACAATAACTTTATATTTCAATAGGAAATGTATCCAAACTTTACGTTGAGAAATACCTTCAGGGGGAATCCCACTCTGCAAACTGCATAAAGAGAAAGAAGGGATGCAATTGTTGCACTCTTATATGTTAATAATATATTAACAATTCACATTTCCATAATTACAAAAACTAGCCAGGCTAAGAATCTTCATCTTCCTTTGTATAAAACATCTCGTGGTAACATAAATGTTGAAAAAAGTGACAAAAACGTCGAAAAAAGTGACAAAAATGTCGAAAAAATTGTTGAAAAACGCAACAACATTGTTGAAAAATCACCAAAAATGCTGAATAAAATCAACAAAATTGTTGAAAAATGCAACAAAATTATTGAAAAAAGTAACAAAAATGTCAACAAATCAACAAAAACGTTGAAAAAAAACAAAAATGTCAAAAAAGCAACAAAAACATTGAAAAAAACAACAAAAATATTGAAAAAAGCTACAAAAATGTCAAAAAAGCAACAAAAACATTGAAAGAATTAACACAAAAAACAAGGTTTTTTAAAAAGGCATCAAAAGATCAAAAAAAAAACTTTTCTCAAAAAAAACCCCTTGAAAAAAATGCAAAAAGAGGAACGAAGACTTTGGAAAAATCCCAGTTTAGATTATTGGGGGGTTTGGTTAGTTTATACTGTAAATACAGAAATCACTTCAGTTTCTCTGCATTTGTTTTAATTTTGTGATGTTGTTGTGTGAAGCACTTTGGGAGCTGCATGCTTGTATTAAAGGTGCTGTAATAACAAATAAAAGTAATATTTCTTCAATGTGATTTGTATTTATGTGTGAAACAAACTCTGAGACTTACGAGGACCGGCGGCTCATGGATCTGGCCCAGCTGTTCCACGCTGAGTGAGTCGGGCTCCAGACGTCCTGCAGACACATTTAAAGAGAACACGTTACACACCTTAACGCACATCTTATTTTACTAATCTTTCCACGGTTACTGCAGATTTACCTGATGAGAAAACACTTGCTTCTGCAGCAAATCCATCGGTTCAAAATCTGAAACAACATCGATATTTTTTTAAATTCAAATGTTTAACACAAAACTTACAGGTCGCTGTCTTTATATTTCTACGCTGGGCTGATTCAGAGACCAACAGACCAACTTGTCATTCTCCGTTGTGTGCCATGGTGCGTTCAGGTTCAATGGGAAGGTCTATGCTTATGGCTAATCATTAAATATAGACAGAAATCATGGTGGGGTAAGGACCTACCCTAAAAACTGTCAGGGTTGTATTCTCGCTCTACATTGTCCCTTAAATATCCTGTATCAACAAGGATACAAGACGTTTTTTTTCGCCTATGAATACGTCTGTTTCAAGTTTAGAAACATTTTGAGCCTCCCCTTCGTTGCCTCACAGTGGATCACCGCATCAGCGGTCTGCTGACCCACTGCGCCTGGGTCTAAGGTTACCGGTCTGCTGACTCACTGCTGCTGGGTCTAATGTTAGCGGTCTGCTGACTCACTGCCGCTGGGGCTAACGTTGGCGGTCTGCTGACTCACTGCCGCTGGGGCTAACGTTGGCGGTCTGCTGACTCACTGCCGCTGGGTCTAATGTTGGCGGTCTGCTGACTCACTGCCGCTGGGGCTAACGTTGGCGGTCTGCTGACTCACTGCCGCTGGGGCTAACGTTGGCGGTCTGCTGACTCACTGCCGCTGGGTCTAACGTTGGTCTGCTGACTCACTGCCGCTGGGGCTAACGTCAGCGGTCTGCTGACTCACTGCCGCTGGGTCTAACGTTGGCGGTCTGCTGACTCATTGCCGCTGAGGCTAACGTTGGCGGTCTGCTGACCCACTGCCGCTGGGGCTAATGTTACCGGTCTGCTGACCCGCTGCTGCTGGGGCTAACGTTGGCGGTCTGCTGACTCACTGCCGCTGGGGCTAACGTTGGCGGTCTGCTGACTCACTGCCGCTGGGGCTAACGTTGGCGGTCTGCTGACTCACTGCCGCTGGGGCTAACGTTGGCGGTCTGCTGACTCACTGCCGCTGGGTCTAACGTTGGTCTGCTGACTCACTGCCGCTGGGGCTAACGTCAGCGGTCTGCTGACTCACTGCCGCTGGGTCTAACGTTGGCGGTCTGCTGACTCATTGCCGCTGAGGCTAACGTTGGCGGTCTGCTGACCCACTGCCGCTGGGGCTAATGTTACCGGTCTGCTGACCCGCTGCTGCTGGGGCTAATGTTGGCAGTCTGCTGACTCACTGCCGCTGAGGCTAACGTTGGCGGTCTGCTGACTCACTGCCGCTGGGTCTAATGTTAGTGGTCTGCTGACTCACTGCCGCTGGGGCTAACGTTGGCGGTCTGCTGACTCACTGCCACTGGGTCTAACGTTACCGGTCTGCTGACCCACTACCCCTGGGTCTAAGGTTACCGGTCTGCTGACCCATTGCTGCTGGGGCTAACGTTGGTCTGCTGACTCACTGCCGCTGGGTCTAACGTTGGCGGTCTGCTGACTCATTGCCGCTGAGGCTAATGTTACCGGTCTGCTGACCCGCTGCTGCTGGGGCTAATGTTGGCGGTCTGCTGACCCGCTGCTGCAGGGGCTAATGTTGGCGGTCTGCTGACTCACTGCCGCTGAGGCTAACGTTGGCGGTCTGCTGACTCACTGCCGCTGGGTCTAATGTTAGTGGTCTGCTGACTCACTGCCGCTGGGGCTAACGTTGGCGGTCTGCTGACTCACTGCCGCTGGGTCTAACGTTGGTCTGCTGACTCACTGCCGCTGGGGCTAACGTCAGCGGTCTGCTGACTCACTGCCGCTGGGTCTAACGTTGGCGGTCTGCTGACTCATTGCCGCTGAGGCTAACGTTGGCGGTCTGCTGACCCACTGCCGCTGGGGCTAATGTTACCGGTCTGCTGACCCGCTGCTGCTGGGGCTAATGTTGGCGGTCTGCTGACTCACTGCCGCTGGGTCTAACGTTGGTCTGCTGACCCACTGCCGCTGGGGCTAACATCAGCGGTCTGCTGACTCACTGCCGCTGGGGCTAACGTTGGCGGTCTGCTGACTCACTGCCGCTGGGGCTAACGTTGGCGGTCTGCTGACTCACTGCCGCTGGGTCTAACGTTACCGGTCTGCTGACTCACTGCCGCTGGGGCTAACGTCAGCGGTCTGCTGACTCACTACTGCTGGGTCTAAGGTTACCGGTCTGCTGACCCACTGCTGCTGGGTCTAATGTTAGCGGTCTGCTGACCCGCTGGGTCTAACTGTCCCTTCTCCCTCCCTGCAGCTCCGGAGAACGTCTCCCGAGCACTGGCGGCTCTCTTCCCAGCAAGCTGCGACACAGTTTTGATGCGTTTTGTCACTGACAACTAACAACAATCGGCATTTTGTTGTGTACCAATCAAATGACCGTGAACAGTTCAATGGTCTTTTTATCCATTTTATTTCTATGGTGTAAACATATCCTACATAGGTACAATATTGGCTGTCTTGTGTCCCCTTTATGAATTCCTCTCCCTAACCCCTGCCCGTTAGATGAAATGTCCGCCCCTAATACTGTAAACAGGACTGTGTGTCCTTACTGAGCTGACTGAGGCTGGTTGAAGCCGACCAACATGTGGATTCTCCTCTGAGTCTCCGGCGCCGTCTCCAGCAGCCGTCAGACAGACGGGACTGCGCTGCGTCCTGTTTTACACAGAAATAAAGAGACAGAAGAGGTCACTCGCTGTGTTACAAACCGTTCCCGAACACGCAAATAGTTCCCTAAAGACCAGTGTTTCTCAAATGGGGGTACGTGTCCCTCTAGGGGTACTTTGGAGGACTGCAGGTGGTACATGTCAAACTAGGGGTACTTTGGAGGACTGCAGGGGGTACGTGTCCCTCTAGGGGTACTCTGGTGGACTGCAGGGGTATGTGTCCTCCTAGGGGTACTCTGGTGGACTGCAGGGGGTATGTTGCCCCTAGGGGTACTCTGGAGGACTGCATGGGGTACGTGTCCCCCTAGGGGTACTCTGGAGGACTGTAGGGGGTACGTGTCCCCCTAGGGGTACTCTGGAGGACTGCAGACATTTGAGAAACACCGCTATAGAGGGAATAGTGAGGGAACGGTTTCCAACACAAAACTAGCAGGGTTGTATGAATCCATGCAGGCGTCGGTGCATTCCTGAACCATCACGGAGACATTTCAATCATCTGAAGAAAGTAAGTCTCACCGTGTCGGGGCTGCTCTCCTGGATCTTCACCGTCTTCCTGTGATGGGTTTTGCCTCGGCCGTCTACGGCCTGAGTGAAGTCAGAAGACTTGGACCACTCTGCATAAACAAAAACACACTTATTCTGGAAGAAAATCTGCCTGCAAGATCACAGACTTTCAACCCAAATACACTACGCCAAAGAACATCTAAACAGCTGGGAAAACATTGAAAAAAGGCGAAATAAACGCCTAAAAAAAGAAACGAAAACTGAAAAAAGCCTCAAAAACTTCAAAAAGCAACAGAACTTAAAGCACCCACAACTTCTGAAATAAGGGCTAATGCCTATTCTACTGTCTTAGAAAATTGCGACAAAAACTTTGAAATAACCGTTAAAACCCCCCACAAATAAATGACAAATTCATCTAAAAAGCGGGGAAAAATACTGTAAAAATTTACAAAAATGTAAAGAAAAAAAAGCCAAAAAAAGTCTTTAAAAACCTGACGTAAAGAAAAAAGAAATTAAAACATCTGAAAAAGAGCCAAAAAAGTCTTTAAAATGCGACAAAAACATAAAAATCAAAAAAGGTGAAAAAAAAAAACTTAAATAAGCAACACAACATACATAAATCACCCACAGCTTCAGAAATAAGCGTAAAAACAAAACAAAAATCCGTCTAAAAAGCGGGGAAAAACACTGTAAAAAGCAACAAAAATGTAAAAAAAAAAAAATGAAAAAAGCATCAAAATAATGGGCCAAAGTTTCCGGCTCTGTAATGATATTTTTTGGCTCTTTTTTTTTACCATTATTTATACATTCTTTTGTAGCTTTTTTCAGTGTTTTTTCCGCTTCTTACAGGTTTTTGTTGTATTTTTAAAGACATTTTTGGGCTTTTTTTCAGATGTTTTAATTGTTTCTTTTTAACGTTTTTTTAGACATTTTTGTTGCTTTTTACAAAAAAAAATTCCCAGCTTTTTAGACCAGTGGTTCCCAACCTTTTTTCCTTGGCGCCCCCCTATTTATGTCTAAGAAAAGCTGAGACCCCCCCACACAGCCTTACGCCACCTTCACATTGGCAGTTGAAATCAGGTCCGATACGGTTTGGAAACGTTCAAAAAATGTAAGTCTTGCGACAAGCAACGGACGGTTCCTATCCGACAATTTGAGCGGAAGTTAGCATTGCTATGGTAATGATAAACAAATCTGGATTCTTAACTTTCAATAAAATAATGATTACGTCAGCTAGCTGCCATTTTTTTTTTTACTCCCGATTTCTACTATTCCGACACTTTTCAACGGGTAATACGACGTCTGTTGGGGGCGTATTGCATATTACGGGGCTGGTTTTAACTACCAATGTGAAGGCGGCATTACTTTCTTTTTTGATGCAGAGAAGTTATCAGCACTTGTACCATCCTCCGACATGTTCCATTCATAAAATAGTGTTGCTGTGGCGGCAGGAAGAACGAGGATGATAGCAGCTAGCAGCTAGCAGCTGACCTGATGACAGCAAGGGTCCAAGGTAAAGAGGTCCCGGAAGTTTGGCCTACTAAGTAGCCTGCCTACAAGGCGTTCCCAGGCCAAGTTGGAGATGTAATCCCTCCACCTAGTCCTGGGTCTTCCCCGAGGCCTCCTCCCAGCTGGACGTGCCTGGAACACCTCCCTAGGGAGGCGCCCAGGGGGCATCCTCACCAGATGCCCGAACCACCTCAACTGGCTCCTTTCGACGCGAAGGAGCAGCGGCTCTACTCCGAGCTCCTCACGGATGACTGAGCTTCTCACCCTCATCATCTCTAAGGGAGACGCCAGCCACCCTCCTGAGGAAACCCATTTCGGCTGCTTGTACCCTGGATCTCGTTCTTTCGGTCATAACCCAGCCTTCATGACCATAGGTGAGGGTAGGAACGAAAACTGACCGGTAGATCGAGAGCTTTGCCTTCTGGCTCAGCTCTCTTTTCGTCACAACGGTGTGATAAACTGAATGTAATACCGCCCCCGCTGCGCCGATTCTCCGACCAATCTCCCACTCCATTGTCCCCTCACTCGCGAACAAGACCCCAAGGTACTTAAAGGCCTTCACTTGGGGTAAGGACTCATTCCCTACCTGGAGAAGGCACTCCATTGGTTTCCTGCTGAGAACCATGGCCTCAGATTTAGAGGTGCTGATCCTCATCCCAGCCGCTTCACACTCGGCTGCAAACCGATCCAGTGAGTGCTGAAGGTCACAGGCCGATGATGCCATCAGGACCACATCATCTGCAAAGAGCAGCGATGAGATCCCGAGCCCACCGAACTGCAACCCCTCCCCACCACGACTATGCCTCGATATCCTGTCCATAAATACTGCGAACAGGATTGGTGACAAAGCGCAGCCCTGGCGGAGTCCAACCCTCACCTGGAACGTGTCCGACAACCAGAGAACCCGGACACAGCTCTCGCTTTGGTCATACAGAGATTGGATGGCCCTGAGAAGGGACCCCCTCACCCCATACTCCTGCAGCACCTCCCACAAAGTCTCCCGGGGGACCCGGTCATATGCCTTCTCCAGATCCACAAAACACATGTAGACTGGATGGGCATACTCCCAGGCTCCCTCCAGGATCCTTGCTAGAGTAAAGAGCTGATCCGTTGTTCCACGACCAGGACGGAATCCGCATTGTTCCTCTTCAACCTGAGGTTCGACTATCGGCCGAACCCTCCTTTCCAGCACCTTGGAGTAGACTTTACCAGGGAGGCTGAGAAGTGTGATACCCCTGTAATTGGTACACACCCTCTGGTCCCCCTTTTTGAACATGGGAACCACCACCCCGGTCTGCCACTCCTTTGGCACTGTCCCAGACTTCCACGCAATGTTGAGTAGGAGTGTCAACCAAGACAGCCGCTCCACACCCAGAGCTTTCAACATTTCTGGACGGATCTCATCAATCCCTGGGGCTTTGCCACTGTGGAGTTGTTTGACTACCTCAGTGACCTCCACCAGGGAAATAGACGAAAATCCCCCGTCATTCTCCAGCTCTGCCTCTAACAAAGAGGGCGCATCAGCTGGATTTAGGAGTTCCTCAAAGTGCTCCTTCCACCGCCCTATTACCTCCTCAGTTGAGGTCAACAATGTCCCATCCAGGGGCCTCCTCCAGACGTTCCCAATTTACCCGCACCACCCGTTTGGGCTTACCAGGTCTGTCCAGAGTCTTCCCCCACCCCCTGACCCAACTCACCACCAGATGGTGATCAGCTGACAGCTCCGCCCTTCTCTTCACCCGAGTGTCCAAAACATACGGCCTCAGATCAGATGAAACGATTATAATATTGATCATTGACCTTCGGCCTAGGGTGCTCTGGTACCAAGTACACTTATGAGCATCCCTATGTTCGAACATGGTGTTTGTTATAGACAATCCATGACTAGCACAGAAGTCCAATAACAGACAACCACTCTGGTTTAGATCAGGGAGGCCGTCCCTCCCAATCACGGCTCTCCATGTGTCTCCATCATTGCCCACATGCGTGTTGAAGTCCCCCTGAACTAGTCCCCCACCGGAGCCCCATACAGGACTCCATTCAAGGTCTCCAAGAAGGCTGAATACTCTGAACTCTTGTTTGGTGCATATGCACAAACAACAGTCAGAGTTTTCCCCCCAACGACCCGCGACCTTCTCGTTAGCCGGGGTAAACTCCAACGTAGCGGCGCTCAGCCGGGGGCTTGTGAGTAAACCTCACACCCGCCTGGCGCCTCACACCCTGGGCAACTCCGGAGAAGAAAAGAGTCCAACCCCTCTCCAGGAGTACGGTTCCAGAACCGAGACTATGAGTAGAGGTAAGCCCCACCAGATCCAACTGGTAGCGCTCCACCTCACGCACAAGTTCTGGCTCCTTCCCCCACAGCGAGGTGACATTCCACGTCCCCAGAGCCAGCCTCTGCTCTGGTCCGTCGAGACCCCTGACCTTCACCGCCACCCGTGTGGCAGCGCACTCGACCCCAGCGGTTCCTCCTACAGGTGGTGGGCCCATGGGATGGAGAGAGAGGTGCCACGTAGCTTTTTTCTGATATTCTAGCGTATTATCATAATTTGTTTAACATGCATGTGCAATTTTTTTTTTTTTACCTCAACCCCAAACCAGATAAAGACTTGCACCCCCCTGTGATCTTTGCCGCACCCCTGAGGGGCCGGGACCCCAGGTTGGGAACCACTGTTTTAGACGAATTTGGCGGTTTTTGTGTGTGTGTTTTTTTACGTTTATTTCAAAGTTTTTAAACTTTAAACGTTATAATGGTAGAAGGAAACCGATCCCTAGGGCGTTACCTCTGCTCTTGCTGCATCGTAGCGACGTGTCAAACCTGAAACTCCTCCCATCGGACTCTCTGTTCATTGGCTCGTTAAGAGAAGACAACGACCCCCTCGTCGGACTGAGCGGCGCCCCGGAGAACGCCATGTTCTCCACGCTGGACGACAGGGACCGGCAGTAGCCGTAGGGACGGTCTCTGGACAGACACGCCCACCTGGGCGACCTGGGCGACCTCGGCTCCGGCCTTCCCCATTGGCTGGAAGGTCTGGACCGAGAAATCGGCCGGCTGTCGTCCTGAGAAAAGGCGGGATTCACCAAACCCCCGGAGACATCTCGGGGGTTGGACAGGAGGGCGGCGTCGCTCGAGGCTCTGGAAAAATGTACGTCAGACAGGTGTTCACGTGTCCTTTCCTCCTCTTGCTCTTCTTCCTCCTCTTCCTCCTCTTCCTCCTCTTCCATGGACATTTCCTCCTGGCTGGGATACAGGTCCCAGGTCCAGTGTTTGTAATGCGGCGACTCCAAGCCTCGGGGAGACAGAGGGGAGCCACAGCGGGACGCCGCACACGACTCAGAGGGCGTCTGGTCCCGCGAACCGCCGTGAAAGTGAGACAGGAAAGCATGAGACGCAGGTCTGGAGACTCCGGGACAATTCTCACTGGGATGCTCCAACGTAGCGGACGGTGAATCCTAGGGGGGGAGGAAACCTGTTATACAAAATATTTATATAATATATAACTGTTAGTCATTTATTATGTGGTAGTTTTATTGTCGTGCAGCTGACAGTGGTACGTATTCAACCTGGACCCTATTTTCCAATGCATTGGTGTCTAAGTGACTGATGGGAACAACAGTCTTTGAAATGGGCAAAAATCCACCAGACTCCATGTAAATAATCAGGACTTTTATCATCGTAAAACACACTTCATTCAAAGTGGACAGAAACTAAATTAAGCTACCAAAAGCCATCTTGGTTCATCTTTCCACTGTTCCAACAATCACCACTCTGGTCTGGTTGAAATTCAATTCAATTCAATTTTATTTTTAGTATCAAATCATAACAGGAGTTATCTCAAGACACTTTACAGATAGAGTAGGTTTTAGACCACACTCTATAATTTACAAAAAACCCAACAAATCCCCCAAGAGCAAGCACTCAGTGCAACAGTGGCAAGAAATAAACCCTTAATTCACCCATTTACATGTGGAAATATGCTGGCTCTATACACGCTAAAAGTAGTGATTATTTACATGGAGTCTGGCTCTATACACGCTAAAAGTAGTGATTATTTACATGGAGTCTGGCTCTATACACGCTAAAAGTCCTGATTATTTACATGGAGTCTGGCTCTATACACGCTAAAAGTAGTGATTATTTACATGGAGTCTGGCTCTATACACGCTAAAAGTCCTGATTATTTACATGGAGTCTGGCTCTATACACGCTAAAAGTCCTGATTATTTACATGGAGTCTGGCTCTATACACGCTAAAAGTAGTGATTATTTACATGGAGTCTGACTCTATACACGCTAAAAGTAGTGATTATTTACATGGAGTCTGACTCTATACACGCTAAAAGTAGTGATTATTTACATGGAGTCTGACTCTATACACGCTAAAAGTAGTGATTATTTACATGGAGTCTGACTCTATACACGCTAAAAGTAGTGATTATTTACATGGAGTCTGGCTCTATACACGCTAAAAGTAGTGATTATTTACATGGAGTCTGGCTCTATACACACTAAAAGTAGTGATTATTTACATGGAGTCTGGCTCTATACACGCTAAAAGTCCTGATTATTTACATGGAGTCTGACTCTATACACGCTAAAAGTAGTGATTATTTACATGGAGTCTGGCTCTATACACGCTAAAAGTAGTGATTATTTACATGGAGTCTGGCTCTATACACGCTAAAAGTAGTGATTATTTACATGGAGTCTGGCTCTATACACGCTAAAAGTCCTGATTATTTACATGGAGTCTGACTCTATACACGCTAAAAGTAGTGATTATTTACATGGAGTCTGGCTCTATACACACTAAAAGTAGTGATTATTTACATGGAGTCTGGCTCTATACACGCTAAAAGTCCTGATTATTTACATGGAGTCTGACTCTATACACGCTAAAAGTAGTGATTATTTACATGGAGTCTGGCTCTATACACGCTAAAAGTAGTGATTATTTACATGGAGTCTGGCTCTATACACGCTAAAAGTCCTGATTATTTACATGGAGTCTGACTCTATACACGCTAAAAGTAGTGATTATTTACATGGAGTCTGGCTCTATACACACTAAAAGTAGTGATTATTTACATGGAGTCTGGCTCTATACACGCTAAAAGTCCTGATTATTTACATGGAGTCTGACTCTATACACGCTAAAAGTAGTGATTATTTACATGGAGTCTGGCTCTATACACGCTAAAAGTAGTGATTATTTACATGGAGTCTGGCTCTATACACGCTAAAAGTAGTGATTATTTACATGGAGTCTGACTCTATACACGCTAAAAGTAGTGATTATTTACATGGAGTCTGGCTCTATACACGCTACAAGTCCTGATTATTTACATGGAGTCTGACTCTATAAACGCTAAAAGTCCTGATTATTTACATGGAGTCTGGCTCTATACACGCTAAAAGTCCTGATTATTTACATGGAGTCTGGCTCTATACATGCTAAAAGTCCTGATTATTTACATAGAGTCTGGCTCTATACACGCTAAAAGTAGTGATTATTTACATAGAGTCTGACTCTATACACGCTAAAAGTAGTGATTATTTACATGGAGTCTGGCTCTATAAACGCTAAAAGTCCTGATTATTTACATGGAGTCTGGCTCTATACACGCTAAAAGTAGTGATTATTTACATGGAGTCTGGCTCTATACACGCTAAAAGTCCTGATTATTTACATGGAGTCTGGCTCTATACACGCTAAAAGTCCTGATTATTTACATGGAGTCTGGCTCTATACACGCTAAAAGTAGTGATTATTTACATGGAGTCTGACTCTATACACGCTAAAAGTAGTGATTATTTACATGGAGTCTGACTCTATACACGCTAAAAGTAGTGATTATTTACATGGAGTCTGACTCTATACACGCTAAAAGTAGTGATTATTTACATGGAGTCTGGCTCTATACATGCTAAAAGTAGTGATTATTTACATGGAGTCTGACTCTATACACGCTAAAAGTAGTGATTATTTACATGGAGTCTGGCTCTATACACACTAAAAGTAGTGATTATTTACATGGAGTCTGGCTCTATACACGCTAAAAGTCCTGATTATTTACATGGAGTCTGACTCTATACACGCTAAAAGTAGTGATTATTTACATGGAGTCTGGCTCTATACACACTAAAAGTAGTGATTATTTACATGGAGTCTGGCTCTATACACGCTAAAAGTCCTGATTATTTACATGGAGTCTGACTCTATACACGCTAAAAGTAGTGATTATTTACATGGAGTCTGGCTCTATACACGCTAAAAGTAGTGATTATTTACATGGAGTCTGGCTCTATACACGCTAAAAGTAGTGATTATTTACATGGAGTCTGACTCTATACACGCTAAAAGTAGTGATTATTTACATGGAGTCTGGCTCTATACACGCTACAAGTCCTGATTATTTACATGGAGTCTGACTCTATAAACGCTAAAAGTCCTGATTATTTACATGGAGTCTGGCTCTATACACGCTAAAAGTCCTGATTATTTACATGGAGTCTGGCTCTATACATGCTAAAAGTCCTGATTATTTACATAGAGTCTGGCTCTATACACGCTAAAAGTAGTGATTATTTACATAGAGTCTGACTCTATACACGCTAAAAGTAGTGATTATTTACATGGAGTCTGGCTCTATAAACGCTAAAAGTCCTGATTATTTACATGGAGTCTGGCTCTATACACGCTAAAAGTCCTGATTATTTACATGGAGTCTGGCTCTATACATGCTAAAAGTCCTGATTATTTACATAGAGTCTGGCTCTATACACGCTAAAAGTAGTGATTATTTACATAGAGTCTGGCTCTATATACGCTAAAAGTCCTGATTATTTACATGGAGTCTGGCTCTATACACGCTAAAAGTCTTGATTATTTACATGGAGTCTGGCTCTATACACACTAAAAGTCCTGATTATTTACATGGAGTCTGGCTCTATACACGCTAAAAGTCCTGATTATTTACATAGAGTCTGGCTCTATACACGCTAAAAGTAGTGATTATTTACATAGAGTCTGGCTCTATATACGCTAAAAGTCCTGATTATTTACATGGAGTCTGGCTCTATACACGCTAAAAGTCTTGATTATTTACATGGAGTCTGGCTCTATACACGCTAAAAGTCCTGATTATTTACATGGAGTCTGGCTCTATACACGCTAAAAGTCCTGATTATTTACATAGAGTCTGGCTCTATACACGCTAAAAGTAGTGATTATTTACATAGAGTCTGGCTCTATATACGCTAAAAGTCCTGATTATTTACATGGAGTCTGGCTCTATACACGCTAAAAGTCTTGATTATTTACATGGAGTCTGGCTCTATACACGCTAAAAGTCCTGATTATTTACATGGAGTCTGGCTCTATACACGCTAAAAGTAGTGATTATTTACATGGAGTCTGGCTCTATACACGCTAAAAGTAGTGATTATTTACATGGAGTCTGGTGGAGTTTGGTGATGGTGAAAATAAAAGTTTGTCTAAATGCTTTAAGCAATTGTTTAATAAAACTGAAACTTTAAACATGTAAATCCTCATGATTTTTGTTCCTACTACCTGCTTTGTTTCTTCCTCTCCTTCCTCAGCGTGTCCTTGTCTTCCTCTCTTGCTCCCTCTGGCTCCGACGTCCTGGGAAGCCCGTCTACTAATCACCGCCGTGCAGCCCCTCAGCAAAGACGGCGGTGTGCTTTTACACGCCTTGGCCACCGCTCGCCGCGTAGCTAGTCCATCACAGTCGGCTCCACTTCTGTGCTGCAGCGTCCAGCTGTGCGGCAGGATGCGGTGGGACGCCGTGATTGGCCGACACTGAGCCAGGCGAGCCTGGTGGAGGCTGTCGGAGGCAGAGAGCAGAGTGAGCGTGTCCACGGCGAGCGCCGACAGGTCCTGGAGTTGACCGAGCTGAAAGTCGAGCTCCGACAGGCTGTCCTGGATGAAGAGGACTTTCTCTGAGACTTCCCCCACCATCATCACCATCTCCTCTGCTCTAGAGGCACAAACACGAACAAAAATCACAACAAGTCAACAAGTCTGAAGGTTCTCAGGCAGAAACCCACCACACGCTGAAGCGCCACAAAGCGCCGCGAATAGCTGCAGCCGTCTGCTCTATTTCTTCCACGAGCGAATGTGTCGAGCCAGGCAAGTTATCACATACAGGAAGACCACAGTGCAGCCGGATACTTCACAAAAATAAAACAAATTTCTAAATATATTATAGAAATCCATGTCCGACCTCTCGGCTGTGGTTCTGATCCGGTTGATCTGGCTGCTGTGGAGACCGTCACTCTTCTCGTTGATGTAGGCCTGCACACATTTCTCCTCAAACTCGTGGAGCTTCTTACGGTCCTCGAGGCCCAGGTTCAGCTCTGGGAAACACCGTGAGACTTTAAACACACACTCCTAAAGTCTAGAAAGAACTGCTGCATTACTTTTATATCCACACAGACACAAAAACGGTACAAGGAGCGCAAAAATCTGTGAAAAAACACACACACAGACACACACACACACACACACACACACACAAACAGACACACACACACACACACACACACACACACACACACACACACACACACACAAACAGACACACACACACACACACACACACACACACACACACACACACACAAACAGACACACACACACACACACACACACACACACACACACACACACACACACACAGACACAGACACACACACAGACACACACAGACACAGACACACACACAGACACACACACACACAGACACACATGCACGCACACAGACACAGACACACACACAAACAGGCACACACACAGACACACATGCACGCACACAGACACACACACACACAAACAAACAGGCACACACACAGACACACACACACACACAAACAAACAGGCACACACACAGACACACACACACACACAAACAAACAGGCACACACACAGACACAGACACACACACACACACACAGACACACACACACACACACAAGCAGGCACACACACACACAGACACACACACACACAGACACAGACACACACACAGACACACACACACACACACACACACAGACACACACACACACACACACACACACACACACACACACACACACACACACAGACACACACACGCGCACACACACACACACACACACACACACACACACACAAACAGGCACACACACACACACACACACGCACAAACAGGCACACACACACAGACACACACACACACACATCTATCCACACAGATGCAGTAGTAGAATGTAACTAAGTACATCTACTCCAGTACTGTGCTTCAGTACCAAATGTTGAGGTACTTGTACTTTACTTGAGTCTTTTCTATTCATGCCACTTTCTACTTCTACTCCGCTACATCTCAGAGAGAAATATTGTACTTTTTACTCCACTACATTCATCTGTTACAGCTTTAGTTACTAGTTACTTTACACCTTAAGATTCCTGCACACAAAACACATGTAGTTTATAACATCTGATGTTTGATTCTAAAGTAAACTACTTCTTCCACTCACTGAGTCCAGAGGCTCTCTCCTCCCGCTCTGCGTCTCCACTAAACTTCCTGTATGCGGCGCTCAAAGCGAGCGTCATGTGACTGAGGAGGATGAGCGGCGGCGGCAGCCACGGCCGGTCCTGATAGGTCATTATGTAGCGGTAACGGTTGTACTTCCACAGCTTATTGGACGTCGATGCCATGTCAAAGTAGATGTTGCTGTGATCGAGAAGACAAAATTCAGTTTAAATAAAATTGGAGTCCTGCATCATCTGCCACTATTATTATCTGCTGAGTGGTCGACAAAATCATT
>CM042425.1:43001646-43030878 GCA_023631565.1 Gymnocephalus cernua | reverse complement strand
TCCTCTCTCTCTCTCTCTCTCTCTCTCTCTCTCTCTCTCTAATGGTCTCTCTCTCTCTCTCTCTCTCTCTCTCTCTCTCTTCTCTCTCTCTCTCTCTCTCTGTCTCTCTGTCTCTCTGTCTCTCTCTCTCTCTCTCCTCTCTCTCTCTCTCTCTCTCTCTCTCTGTCTCTCTCTCTGTCCTCTCTCTCTCTCTCTCTCTCTGTCTCTCTCTAATGGTCTCTCTCTCTCTCTCTCTCCATCCATCCATCCATCCCCTCTCTCCCTCCCTCTCTCTCTCTCTCTCTCCCTCTCTCTCTCCCCCTCCCTCTCTCTCCCTCCCTCTCTCTCTCCCTCTCTCTCTCCCTCTCTCTCCCTTCCTCTGAGGTTGAAAGCACTTAATTGGAAGTCGCTTTCGATAAAAAAAAAAAAGCGTCAGCTAAATGATACGTAATGACGTGAATAACGTTCGGGGGGAAAAAAACAGTCAGAAAACGTTTGGCGCGGAGTGAAGTTTGCTTACCGTAGGCGCACACACGAGCAAGGTTCTCGTCCGTCTCCAGGGTCGTCTTGTACAGTTTGCTCTGGATGCGGTTCAGGGTTTTGAACCCTTCAAATCCAGCCTGCGCGTACTTCGGCAGCTTCTCGATGGCAACGAGCACCTGAAGGCACAATCAAATGCTGAATGAAGGACATGAACACATCTACACGCTGCTCATCACTGAAAACCTTTGCATTAGTTAATAGTCTAGTAGCCAGCCCACAGAGCCCCATTGTGAACCCGGAAATGTTGAGTACACCAAAGTTTTATTGCAGAAATGTGAAGTATGGGTCCCCGGCATACAGAAACTGCCGGATGCTAATTTGTATACGTTGAGCAATTTGCATAATTAGTCAGTCCCTCCAGATAAACGAGTTTTTTTGTGATTGTTGCGGGCAAAAATCTTGATTATGCGGCACGTTTCTTAAAAAATGCGATGAAATATGCGGGATATTTATGTAATTTTATGCGATGAAATTGCGGGAACTTGCAAAAATTGCGGGAACTTGCAAAAACTGCGGTTTGATGAAAAAGAGAAAAAAAAAGTGATTCCCCCCCAACACCGTGTTCTCACTAGGCGAAATGACGTCACTTCATAACGTTCCCATGGCAACAGGGGAAATGGCTGCTCTTGTGTGAAGTAAACGCAACATTTTTCAACTTTCTGCTGAGATATATGTGACTTTTTTTGCAACAAAAATGCGGGGATTATGAAACCATGCAGGCCCGCATATTTTGCGTGGAAATCAGCAATTTATGCGGCGAAAGTGCGGCGTATTTGAGAAAAATGTGGCCCCCGCATAAATATGCGGACTTTGGCTGATAATGCGTTGAATTATGCGATCGCATAATCATGTTTTTCTGGAGGGACTGATTAGCACAATTAGCATAACCATCCAGATTGACAATAGATTTTGCACTGTGTGATCAGTTTCTACAATAATGGAGTGGTTTAAGAGGTTTTAGAGGATGCTGAATTCAATTCATGTCAAATGTAAAATGTCAAATTCAAAAGATATAGGGCCCTATTTTAACGATCTGAAACGCAAGTATCAAACGCAAAACGCAAGTAGCTTTGTGGGCGGATCTCGGGCGCTGTTGCTATTTTACCGGCGGGATAAACGAGTCTTGCGCCCGACGCAAATCTAAAATGGGTCTGAAGTAGCTAGGTGTGGTTTGGGCGTAACGTGCAATAAACCAATCAGAGCGTCATCTCACATTCCCTTTAAGAGCCGGCGCGCTTGTTCCATGGCGGATTGCTATTATGACGGCGGATTTGCCTGAAGCACGCCAGGAGCGGCTCACAGGGATGGAGCAGAGTAATAAATGCCCGTCTTGACCGGGTGGCGATGTTGCTGCGGCCTCTCGGGCGCATCTCCTCAAGTCTGGAGAGGATTGCTGCAGCCATGGAGCGTGGGCCTCCAAACGCACCACCTGCTCCTGTTGTGACCCTTCCTCCCCCCACCCTCCCCCTCCACGCCATCGCCGTCCACCCGCTCCACCAGGAGCACATCGCGCATTGCCACTCCCGGACCCTCAAGTGTCTAATCCCGCCGTAGTTCAACATCACGTCTCCTTAAGTCCTTAATTGCATCTGTGGAGTGATACATGCGTCTGGGTGCAAGATATACGGCCCCTAATGTCAAATTGAATATTATAAAGTGAAAAGGCCAAAATAAAATACATTTTTTTTCTATTTGAGATTTTAATTAAGTATTTCCATTTCACATTTTGAGTTTCACATTTGATGTTTCTCTCAATCAATGAAAGATATTAAAGATAGATAGAAATGTTTCAGTTTAAGCATTTATATTTAAGCTTTTCATTTCAAATTTGACTTTTTACATTTTACTTTACATTTTCAAATTATCATTTTACATTTCAACTTAGCTTTTTCAGTTTCCTTTTTCTTTTTTTAAATGTAATTATGGCATGATTTTTCTTAGTAGCGTAGTAAAATAATACTATTTTTAATTTGATCTTGTTTCGTTTTCTCTTTGGACTTATGAATAAATATTCCCTGCGTATGGTCCTGACCTTTGAGAATCCCTGGTTGAAAGAACTACAAACATCCCTGAGAGTTTTGTCAGAGCTGGCCAAGTTTTCCGCAATGAGACGTGAAAACCAACCTCGTCGTCAGCAAAAGGCTTGGGTTTGAGGGCAGGCACGTGGACTTCTTCGTAACCTTTGCGCTGTTTGCGAAATGAGCCGTCTGGCAGTTGGCAACGCTTGTTGGCCATGAAATGGCTCCCCTGCGTGAAGGCCAGGTCGTCGAGGTCTAGCAACTGTCTGGGCGCCATCGACTGCAGGACAAACACAACAACAATGTCGACTTCAGCGTAGTAATCTTGGGTTAGCTTGTAGTGAAAGTACCACAGGCAGCTGGCATGATCGCAGACGATACATGAACATTGTTTACCTCGCCGTGGTCGATGTCCATCGCGTCATCAGCACGAGACTTCCTCAACCTCTCCCTGCGAGATCTCTCCTCCTAAAAACACAGAAAACAATGAATGACAGATGTGACGGGATTAATCGATTAGTTGGAGACGAGTGGGAGGTGTTGAGTATCATCACCATCCCCCTCGCTGTCATAACGCTCATGTGTGTGTGTGTGTGAGTATCTGTGTGAGTATCTGTGTGAGTATATCTGTGTGTCTGTGTGAGTATCTGTGTGTGTCTGTGTGAGTATCTGTGTGAGTATCTGTGTGTGTCTGTGTGAGTATCTGGTTTTCTGTGTGAGTATCTGTGTGAGTATCTGTGTGTGTCTGTGTGTGTGTCTGTGTGAGTATCTGTGTGTGTCTGTGTGTGTGTCTGTGTGAGTATCTGTGTGTGTCTGTGTGTGTGTCTGTGTGAGTATCTGTGTGTGTCTGTGTGAGTATCTGTGTGTGTCTGTGTGAGTATCTGTGTGTGTCTGTGTGAGTATCTGGTTTTCTGTGTGAGTATCTGTGTGAGTATCTGTGTGTGTCTGTGTGAGTATCTGTGTGAGTATCTGTGTGTGTCTGTGTGAGTATCTGTGTGTGTCTGTGTGAGTATCTGTGTGAGTATCTGTGTGTGTCTGTGTGAGTATCTGTGTGAGTATCTGTGTTTGTATCTGTGTGAGTATCTGTGTGAGTATCTGTGTGAGTATCTGTGTGTGTCTGTGTGAGTATCTGTGTGTGTCTGTGTGAGTATCTGTGAGTATCTGTGTGTGTCTGTGTGAGTATCTGTGTTTGTATCTGTGTGAGTATCTGTGTGAGTATCTGTGTGTGTCTGTGTGAGTATCTGTGAGTATCTGTGTGTGTCTGTGTGAGTATCTGTGTGAGTATCTGTGTGAGTATCTGTGTGAGTATCTGTGTGTGTATCTGTGTGTGTATCTGTGTGTGTATCTGTGTGTGTCTGTGTGAGTATCTGTGTGTGTCTGTGTGAGTATCTGTGAGTATCTGTGAGTATCTGTGTGTGTCTGTGTGAGTATCTGTGTGTGTCTGTGTGAGTATCTGTGTGAGTATCTGTGTGAGTATCTGTGTGAGTATCTGTGTGAGTATCTGTGTGTGTATCTGTGTGTGTATCTGTGTGTGTATCTGTGAGTATCTGTGTGTGTCTGTGTGAGTATCTGTGTGTGTCTGTGTGAGTATCTGTGTGTGTCTGTGTGAGTATCTGTGTGAGTATCTGTGTGTGTCTGTGTGAGTATCTGTGTGTGTCTGTGTGAGTATCTGTGTGAGTATCTGTGTGAGTATCTGTGTGAGTGTCTGTGTGAGTGTCTGTGTGTGTCTGTGTGTGTCTGTGTGTGTCTGTGTGAGTGTCTGTGTGAGTGTCTGTGTGAGTATCTGTGTGTGTCTGTGTGTGTCTGTGTGTGTCTGTGTGTGTCTGTGTGAGTGTCTGTGTGAGTGTCTGTGTGTGTCTGTGTGTGTCTGTGTGTGTGTGTCTGTGTGTGTCTGTGTGTGTCTGTGTGTGTCTGTGTGAGTATCTGTGTGAGTATCTGTGTGTGTCTGTGTGAGTATCTGTGTGTGTCTGTGTGAGTATCTGTGTGATGAGTAAGTGCTGTCTCTGTGTGTGTGTGTGTGTGTGAGTATCTGTGTGTGTGTCTGTGTGTGTCTGTGTGTGTCTGTGTGAGTGTCTGTGTGAGTGTCTGTGTGTGTCTGTGTGTGTCTGTGTGTGTCTGTGTGTGTCTGTGTGTGTCTGTGTGTGTCTGTGTGAGTATCTGTGTGTGTCTGTGTGAGTATCTGTGTGATGAGTAAGTGCTGTCTCTGTGTGTGTGTGTGTGTGTGTGTGTGTGTGTGTGTGTGTGTGTGTGTGTGTGTGTGTGAATTGTTTAGTTGTCCACTATTAAATTAATCTCCAACCATTTTCATAATCAATTTGAAAGAACAGTCAAACATCTCATCTCATATGTTCTAGTTTGTTCTCTCGTCTGGGACAGGAAGCTGAAGATCTCCGAGTTGTGGACACAACGAGACATTCAGTATAAGTAACCTTCCTCAGCGAGCGGTCTTACCCGGATGATGTCCTCCTTCTCCGTCTCTTGCAGCTGGTAAAGGATCTTTGACAGTTCCTGATCAGACTCCATCTTTCCTGTGATGCGCTCCTTCTCCGCCTCGCTCTGAGCGCTCGCCAGCATGGTGCAATACTGGACTGGTGGTCAGGAAGGAAGAAAGAAAGAAAGAAAGAACGGGATTAACCAGCGCTGGAAGAAGAAGTACTCAGATCCTTTACTGCAGTAAAAGTACTAATACCACACTGTTAAAATACTCTGTTACAAGTTAAAGTCGTTCCTTTATGTCTTTCTTTCTTTCTTTCCTTTTGTCTCTTCCTTTCATTCCTTTCTGTCTCTTTCCTTTCTTTTGTCTCTTCCTTTCTTTCTTTTCTGTCTCTTCCTTTCTTTCCTTTGTCTCTTCCTTTCTTTCCTTCTGTCTCTTTCCTTTCCATCTCTTCCTTTCTTTTGTCTCTTCCTTTCTTTCCTTCTGTCTCTTTCCATCTCTTCCTTTCTTTTGTCTCTTCCTTTCTTTCCTTCTGTCTCTTTCCATCTCTTCCTTTCTTTCCATCTCTTCCTTTCTTTCTTTTCTGTCTCTTCCTTTCTTTCCTTCTGTCTCTTCCTTTCTTTCCTTCTGTCTCTTTCCTTTCCATCTCTTCCTTTCTTTCCTTTCCATCTCTTCCTTTCTTTTGTCTCTTCCTTTCTTTCTTTCCTTCCGTCTCCTTCATTTCTGTCTCTTTCTCTCTCAGCTGGACTTGTAGCCGTTATATTGTCGGCTAGTTTACTTTAGAATAAAACATCAGATTTTATAAACTACATGTGTTTTGTGTGCAGGAATCTTAACGTGTAAAGTAACTAGTAACTAAAGCTGTAACAGATGAATGTAGTGGAGTAAAAAGATCAATATTTCTCTCTGAAATGTAGCGGAGTCGAAGTAGAAAGTGGCACGAAAAGAAAAGACTCAAGTAAAGTACAAGTACCTCAACATTTGGTACTGAAGTACAAGTACTGGAGTAAATGTACTTAGTTACATTCCCCCGCTGTGATTAGCAGTGATCTGAGAGGACTTACTCATGCGGCGATGCTGTCGGAGGATTTTGATGAAATCGAAGGTGTTGAAGCCCAGCAGCAGCACCAGCTGGTTCTCACACTCTCGGTCGTCGCTGGCCGTCTGCGGAGACACACAAACACAACAGGTGAGCCCGGAAAGGTCCGCGTCGTCACTGCGCTGCATTTTCTTATACACTATGATAATCTGGTCACATGTCTCTCGCCCACGCCAGAGGTTCAACCTGATCCTGAACCACAAATAAAAGGCTCTATGCAGTTTAGTCCATTTCTTGTCTGTTTCCTGTCTTGTTGCTGGCAGGTATTGTAGAGGCCGCTCGCCGGACAAAAGTTGCAAGGGTGGTTTTTCTGCTCACAGACGCTACGGGGGAGCGAGACGACCACCATTCAACCCGAAAAAAGTCATATCACCATTCCAGTGACTCCGAAGATGTTCAGTTCAGGTACATTAAGCTAAAAAAACTGCATAGTTCCCCTTTAAGTTACAATTAAACATTTTAATTGACTGACAATAGGGCTGTTGGAACAAAACACACACACACACACACACACACACACACACACACACACACACACACACACACACACACACACACACAGTATGTGTGTATGGTATTATAGAGGAAGACTGACAGCCCTAACCAATATAACACGTGCACGTGATGAACAAAAAAAGCTCACAGCAGCCGAGACGAGACGTCAGACGTACCTTGAGGATTTCTAGGACTTCGTCAGCTTTCTTTTGGGAGACGATGGCATCGTCATAGAAACGGCTGAGCTGACGCTGGAGCCAGAAGGCGTCGATGTCTCGAGGATGAAGATCCTTCTTCTTCACGGTCATCACGTCGCCTGTCGCCCCGAGCTGGATGGAAAGACATTTAACTTTAACTTTCTGTTTTATTGACGTTGGTCCAGTATTAAGAGAGATCGCTGCAGTCGGCAGCGGAGAAACAAGCTACAGTACAAGTTAATAGTATTTGTCCAGCTTGTATTTACCTTCATAAAGTGCTCATTTTGCTGCTGACAGACTCAGATTAATATTCTTAGTGTCTGACAACATTATGAAAGGATTTCTAAGGAGGTCGACCTCTCTGTTGAAGAGTAAGATCCTTTTTTAAAACATAAAAACATCCGCGAAATTGCATTTGCTAAACCCACCAGACTCCATGTAAATAAACAGTAATTTTAGCGTCGTAAAACACACTTCATTCAAAGTCGACAGAAACAAAATAAAACTATGAAAAGCTGTTATGGGTCGTCTTTCCACTTTATCCAACCATCACAACTCTAGTTTTGGTTGAAATAAACGCATAGTTTACTGATCTACAACTGAAAATATGCTGGCTCTACACACGCTAAAAGTATTGTTTTTTTAAATGGAGTCTGGTGGGTTTAGCGCTACTTGTGTGCCGGACCTCTGCTCTCTGTCAGTATGTAGAGAGGACAGATGAGCTTGCGCTTACTCTCATGTGTTTACTTCATTAAGGCGAGACACTACAGGTGAATAGGGTAAACATTTTAACTTGCAGATATCACCATGAAACTTTACCAGTTGATTACTCACATGAATAGGAGAATAAAATGTATTGCAAGTTTTCTGTAATTTTATGTTTAAATATGCGAATCAGGCTATATGTAATTAAATATGCGCTAATTTGCATATATTTTCTAGTGACGAATCTGACCATTGGAAAAAAAAAACAGGGTTCAAAATTATCATTGCATTTTGTTGATATATTCAATGCAAATACATTTACAGAGGGATTTATGAATATCTCCTTTTGTCACCCAGTAAATCAGAAAATGCTGCCAATAGCCTTAAAAATGGATTTTCGGCCTATTTTTAGGCATAAAATATCATATAAATCAGGCCGTCTGGTGGGTTTAGCGCTACTTGTGTGCCGGACCTCTGCTCTCTGTCGGTATGCAGAGAGGACAGATAAGCTTGCGCTTACTCTCATGTGTTTACTTCATTAATGTGTTTACTGTGTTAATGGACTGAGGATGGGAGGAAAATTCAGTATTCGATTTTGGCAGAATCTTAACCAGAGGATTCGGTATTCGGCCGAACCCCAAACATCCCTAGAAATAAATTGACCTGGCTACGTAGTTCAGGCCTCAGCTCACAGCCATTACAATCATTTGTTTCTGAAGAGTTTTTGGGTAGATGAATAAATTAATCCTGGTGTAATTCGGTACGAATATAGATTCCGATGTTGCACTTACGTTGGCTGAAAGAGCGCAGCCCACACCGGCCTCCTCTCCTTCGCTGTCTTCATCCGAGTGTTCGTCTCGGACTTCTCCAAACTGGTCTTCATCCCCCTCCTAAATCACAAAGAAAAGAAAATCAGAGACTAGGGACGTAACTGTGTGTGTCTCTGTGTGTCTCTGTGTGTCTCTGTGTGTGTGTGTGTGTGTGTGTGTGTGTGTGTGTGTGTGTGTGTGTGTGTGTGTGTGTGTGTGTGTGTGTGTGTGTGTGTAAAAGGCCTCACCTCCTCATCAGATTCAAACTGGACATTCACGCCGTACGTTTCATCGATGTTGTCATCTGTTAAAAAAAAAAAAAAAAAGAAAAAAAAAAAAGAGAGTTCGTAATCACAGGAAACTGAAATGTTTTCTGCCACGCTGGAAGAAGTATTCAGATTACTGCAGTAAAAGTACTAATACCACACTGCAAACATACTCTGTTACAAGTTAAAGTCCTGCAGTGAAAATGTTTTATGTCAGTAAAAGTCTGTAAGTATTATGAAGTAAATGTAGTTAAAGTATTAAAAGTAAAGAAGAATCCTCGTAGTTTAGAAAGTGTGAAGGATCAACCAGTTGTGTGTTTACTGGTCTGATCATCTCAGCTGGACTTGTAGTCGTTATATTGTCGGCTGGTTTACTTTAGAATAAAACATCAGATTTTATAAACTACATGTGTTTTGTGTGCAGGAATCTTAACGTGTAAAGTAACTAGTAACTAAAGCTGTAACAGATGAATGTAGTGGAGTAAAAAGTACAATATTTCTCTCTGAGATGTAGCGGAGTCGAAGTAGAAAGTGGCATGAAAAGAAAAAACTCAAGTAAAGTACTTCAACATTTGGTACTTAAGTACAGTACTGGAGTACATGTACTTAGTTACATTCCAGCCCAGAACGTGACTTAGTGACAGTAACTTTCTAATATGTACTCACCCATATTCTGTAAGTCCTTGTCCCCTCCGTAGTCGGAGATCTTTTTGCCCAAATTAACCAACACGTGGTAGCGGGTGTCATCGGCCGGCCCGAGAAGCTGCTCTACTTCACGCCGCCGTTCCTTGTCCCTCATTTTATCGTTCTTCAACACCGCCAATACTTCATCGGCTGCTCCGCACAGAATATCACGCGGCTGCAAGAGAGATATATGAATAAAATCAAGACAACAGTAACATAAAGAAAATAAAGTAATACAATAAAGATGGTGAAGGTGACATTTAAGAAAACTGTAAAAAAAACAAGTATAACAGCTGGAACACACCGGGCGCGTAAGTGTCGCGTAGCGTAGATACGTGCCTGATCGTGCGCCTGGCCATTCACACGCGTATTTCTACGCGACGGTCACAAAGCGATCTCTCTCTCCCTCTCTACTAGTGGGGAAAACTGTGGTAATTGTAGCCTGTGTGTGAGTGTCTGTCCGTTATAGTGTGAGCATGTGCATCTCTCTCTCTCTGAGAAAAGTCAATACAGCCTGGATGTTTTATTTTGAAATGTCCTTTATTTTGGTAAAGCATCCGGCTGCACTGTGGTCTTCCTGTGTGCGATTACCTGCCTGGCTCGACACATTCGCTCGCGTGTCGCGCAAGAAATAGAGGAGACGCTGAAACGATCAGCAGCGCGCAGGCCGACGTATGAACGGACAGATAACATGGCCGCCGGAATAAAAATTGTCGCGCTACGCGACACGTACACACCCAGCGTGTTTACCATGTAAAACTAAGTTACATAACAGGTATTTAGGAGTTTTCTGACCTGATCTCCCAGAGCGGCGTGGATGAAGCTCAGCAGGACTTCGTACGTCTCTCTGGTTTCTTTGGTTTTGGGCTTGTACACGATGCCCACCATTTCATCGATGCCTTCAGACAGAAGGGTGTAGCCCTTCATTTTGTTGATGTCGTGCCGGTCCTCGTCTCTTTTCCGCCTCCTGCACAGACAAAACGAGACAGAAAGAAAAGGATTAAGGGTAGGGTCACTCAAGTGTGTGTGTGGTGTTTTAACGTGACAGAGACAATAAGTGTGTGTATGTGTGTGTTGTTGACAGTACTGACTTGTCTCGTCTCTCCTCCAGCTTCTGCGGTCTGGTCCTCTGAGACTTGTCCCCCATCTTGGTCCCCTCCAGTTTCCCCACGAGGGACAGAACCTCTCCGGTGGGCTCATCTCGCCGCGTGCGGTCGATCAGAGAGCGATCCGCTTGTAACACCAAGTTAGAGTTCTAACAATTTAACACAAAGACAAGATGGCGATCAGTCAGGACATCAGATTCAATGAATATTATCGATGCTTATCGTCTGTAAGTCCCTGAGTTTCAGCAGGTTTCAACAAGTCAAATTTAAGACGTTTTAAGATCTTTTATGAATGAAATTTAAGACCTATATCACGACATACAAGTACAACAAAAGGCAGAGTCACAAAAGTACTCGCAAAGTAAATAAAATTATTAAAATTGAATAAAAGCGACAGAGTAGGGCTGGGCGATATGGAGAAAATCAAACATCACGATATTTTTGACCAAATACCTCGATAAATAGATAAATAATCATCAGTCATGTGGATATAATGACTAAGTGGGTAAATGCAAATAACAGAACAGCTAGAACAGTCTGGTAAGTTCAGAAAAGTACATCATGTTACTGTAATGCAGCCTTTACAACCAGGAAAAGACACTAATGCCATATTACGATATCCAAAATCTAAGACGATATCTAGTCTTGTATCACAATATCGATATATTACCCAGCCCTAACACTGCGTAGTAATGATAAAATTGTCAAATCATATTTTAGTTGCTTATTTGGGTTGCTATACATGTAACTGAATGAATGATATTGTCTCGTATAGATCGCAGGACCCTGAATTGACATTTAAGATTAAGATATCAGCAGATATTGTATCGTTGTACAAAGAACCAATATAATATTGTATCGTGATGAAAGCTCAACTCATTCACCCAAATTGTAATTTCATGATATTCAACTTAAAAAAAACAACAAAATAAAAGTCCTATAAAAGTCTCGCCATCTGGCAGTTTGAATAGGACTTTTATTTTGTAATCCACAGAAGTAGATGTTACTGGTTCTATTAAATGGACTATTTCATTTTAAGAAAACAAAACAAGCCTCGAGTGTAACAGTATGTTGAAACGTTCACATCTATTTTATTTCTAGCTCGTTTGTTTTTTTACTTTCTTACTGTGTATTAACAGTATTGTATGTAATTATTTGATGCGTTTATGTGCTTGCACGTTTGTCTAATGTTCTCATTTATATATATTGGCTCGGCCTTTTGTACTGTATGTAGCTAAAAATAATGTACAAGCCTGCAACAAAATTATGATAAACGCTCCGGCTAAGCTAACTGCTAGTTAGCTGCTAAGCTAATTGCTAGTTAGCTTAGCAGCTAGCTAAACAAGCAGTAGCCTGAATTAAACAACATATAAGTTAGCCAGTTAGCTTCATAATGTTAGAGCATATTATTAAACACTACCAGAGATATAAATCATCCACTATTGTGGTGTTAAAATGTTTAATCTAGAGACATACTCACCGCTTTGTACTCGTACTGTAAGCTACGCGCAGTAACGTCCGCCATGGTGCCTGTTCTTTCTCTTAGCTTTTAACTTTTAACTCACTTTTTCACTAAATGCGACTAAAAAAATCCACAGAGTTGACTTCACTCTGTCTTTTTAGGGAGACGCTGCAAACATCGGCGCAGGTTTTTAGATCTGTAGCATGAGATTGTTTACAAATATGTCCGCGTTTCACACAAGTAATGATGCGTTTCTCATACGTTTCAGCAGTGCTAACGGCTACAAACGGCTAACACGCACGAGCACACAACAAGCCGCTGCCGCCGCTGGTTTCCGCTTCCGGTGTCAAAGGTACACAGAGCGGGAAAACAGCGCCCTCTGCAGGCTGTGGTTATGTTGGTAATTTTGTAATAATTTTGTAATTTTCTGCCTTTTTCTTTATCATTTTGAAACAAAAAAAAAACAGCAAGAGCATGTAGCAGCAAGTATATGGAGCTAGATTTGTGTCTTTATTACATGCGAGAAAATAAATGACCTGAGAGACAAAAAATATTTGAGTTTTCATACCAATATAGCAAAAAATAATAATATTTGAGACTAAAAAAAGTTTTGAGAGAATGTATTTTTTCATAGAACATGAAAAATATAAATTTGAAATTTTTTAAATTATTTCTGAGAAAAGAAATCTCTCTCAAAATACTTTTTGAAACTCTCAAATATATATTTTTTGCTATCAGTGTGAAAACATTTTCTCTCAAAAAAAAGTGTTTCTCTCAAAACGCTCTTCTTTCTGTGGTTATGGTTGGTAATTTTATAACAAAGAATAATCCAAAAGAGTTCCCAAATTTTGGTTCAGGGCCTTTCTGCCTTTTTCTTTATCATTTTGAAACAAACAAAAAAAAAAGTAATTTAGCTTTAAAACGTGAAGACATGTAGCAGCAAGCCATAAGTCCCACCGGATGCATTTTTGAAGAAAACATCTGGTATTTCAAACTCAGTAAAAAGAAGCTTTGTAAAGCAGGTCTGGTGTTTGTCGTCGGAGATCAAGGCCTGAAGTAACGTTTTTGACCACCAGTTTTACCAGTTTTTTTGCCTCATAAAGGTGAAAAACAGGAATTGCTGTGTCTCTCTGATCTTATCCTGTCCTATTCATGGTAGCCTACTCGTGGACACATGCTGTAGTAGGGGGGCCCGCCTTGGTAATCATGCATAGGGGCCCCGTGTTGGCTCTTTACGCCACTGCATATAAGAGATGAGATGACAAAATCAGGAGTGGCCTACGCGCACCACAACAACAAAAAAACACTGGTGAATGCGAACCATAACACATGAAAAAACACACGGACTGTGGTCCAGGATTTCACTGTCTCTTTTTGAGATTGTTGCGACCTAAAATGCCTGATTTGGCGATAAAATTGCGATAAAAGTTGCAATTTATTTTGTATAGTTCTTTAAAAAATAAATAATGTAATAATAATTAAGATTTTTTTTACATTCAGCACACATTTGGACCTCCTAATCAAAAGGCCTTTAACAATATTTACGTATGTATTTTTTTATTTCTTTAGTTTTTATTGAATTTTCAGTACATTATAACAACACTGTCACTTCAATTTGTGAGTAATATATGAAAAACAAAATAAAAAACAAAAAAGGAAACAGGTCCTGTGAGGAATGGTGATGATAGCCACAAAAATAAAAATAACATTTATACATTTCAAGTCGCTGCTTTATCCACTAATGAGTCCAAACTGTGACTCATTGTCCTTATGTTTTATTAAGTAAAACATAAGGACAATAAACATTAAGTAAAATGTCCACTTCTGCCATCTTTTGGCATATACATCTTCTCTCAAACCTAGCACACAAGTCAACCCTTCCTTTGCCTTTATTTCTCATTATTATGACCTCAAACCATTGTTGCCGTTTAGGACAATCAGGCTTATGCCAGTTTCTGGTTATGGCTTTCCTCGCTGCTACATTTCCTAGACCTACTGTATAAAGGGAGACAAGTTAAGCTCATATTTTCACAAAACCTTCAAATGGCCTTTGCATTCTTTTATTTTTCGCTGATGAAAAAAAGGATTTATTTTGACCCAAATTACTTCTCATACTGATAAAATATGAAATGTAGAAGCTCTGAAGATATAATGTTGAAAGACTTTAATGAGGCTGAGACAGAAGCATAAAAACAAGTAGAGGAGGAAGATGCAGTTAATGTGTGTTGATGTCAGTATTTACATACATTTATATATATATATATATATATATATATATATATATATATATATACAGTATATATATTTTACACATCTGGCAACAACATCTGTAGTTAACTTCCAGTCAGAATCTCTGATGTTGTACATCCACTGAGCCTCAGTCACACCCAGCAGACGTAACGTGTGTGTGTGTGTGTGTGTGTGTGTGTGTGTGTGTGTGTGTGTGTGTGTGTGTGTGTGTGTGTGTGTGTGTGTGTGTGTGTGTGTGTGTGTGTGTATATATGTGTGTGCATGTGTGTGTGTGTGTGTGTGTGTGTGTGTGTGTGTGCGTATGTGTGTGTGCCTGTGTGTGTGTGTCTGTCTGTATGTTTGTGTGTGTGTGTGTCTGTCTGTCTGTCTGTCTGTCTGTTTGTTTGTGTGTGTCTTTCTGTCTGTTTGTGTGTGAGTGTGTGTGTGTGTGTGTGTGTGTGTCTGTTTGTGTGTGTGTGTGTGTGTGTGTGTGTGTGTGTGTGTGTGTGTGTGTGTGTCTTTCTGTCTGTTTGTGTGTTTGTGTGTGTATGTCTGTTTTTGTATGTATGTGTGTGTGTGTGTGTGTGTGTGTGTGTGTGTGTGTGTGTGTGTGTGTGTGTGTGTTTTTCTCACACTCCTGTATGGAGCTCTGGGGCCAAGTGTGTCACAGATGGTGTCATAGCAACAGCTGCTCAGACAGCTGGGATGTCCTCGCGTCACGTGACCGACAGCTCCAGACATCACACCGCCAGGAAACACGTCACCTCCGACGACCGCCATGTGTCACGTTCTAACATCTGGACTATACTCTGTAAAGTGTCCACTACATAAATAAAATACATTATCACTATTATTATTATTATTAGAGAGTTTAATTCTGGTTTCTATGTATTGTTCTCTGTGTGATTTCAATACATTTCCGTTTATTTTTTTCCTTTTGTAGTCATAGTCACGTAACAGTACATGCGTCCACGTGACTTCCCTGCAGCGTACGTGTCCTGGTGGCCCAGGTTGTCCTGAAAAACAGGATGTCCAGAACCGTATTGTGCATAACAGGGTTAAGAATAGAGAAGCATTATTACACAAGGAAACCAGGCGAATCAAAGACTGCTGCACGGAGGTGTGGCCGGGTTGGCTCAGTGGGTAGAGCAGGCGCACATGTACTGAGAGGTTTATGCCTCGACGCAGAGGTCCAGGGTTTGAGTCCGGCCAGAGTGGAGATTTGTGAAAACTTTGTTTGCACGTTTGCATGTAAACGGAGGTTTAGGCAGCCGAGGAAGTGAGGAAGTGAAGAGACAGGAAGTGATTTGCTGCTATTTTCTGGATTCTGATTGGCTAACGTGGGCTTGAGCTTCTCGTTACACCGCCACCTACAGGTCTGGCGTGCTCTTGACGGCAGATATACACGGGTACGTGTAAACGAACACTTTTCTGAAAACAGACAGCTGTGCACGATGTTATTTTTGAAACCGGAGAGGTTGAAATGTCCGTTTCTGAAAACAGCCGCCCACGTGTAAACATAGTCTTGATTGCGATACGTGATCTCAGCGCTAGATGGGAGAAATTCCCACACATTGGACCTATAAAATACACACTAAACTGTTGAAATATCTAAACACTCCACTAATACTACTGAGAAAAGCTGCGAGATCCATACCTCTGTTTATTTCCTGTTTCTCGGTGAGGTGAGTTATGGATTAACACAACTTTTCTGCCTTTGTGTCTCATCTGCTGCAGTCAGATTCTCTGTGTTCCCTCAGAAGGAATCACGTCACATGGGTAGGACCCTGTAGGCTCACTTTTACTCACACCATGCTAACCGGCAACATAGGATTCCATTCACTACGCTAAGCTAACTAGCGGCAGCACTGGTGTTGTAGAGGAGACCCCACCTATCTACAGCTAGAGGAGACCCCACCTATCTACAGCTAGAGGAGACCCCACCTATCTACAGCTAGAGGAGACCTCACCTATCTACAGCTAGAGGAGACCCCACCTATCTACAGCTAGAGGAGACCCCACCTATCTACAGCTAGAGGAGACCTCACCTATCTACAGCTAGAGGAGACCCCATCTATCTACAGCTAGAGGAGACCCCACCTATCTACAGCTAGAGGAGACCGTGATAGGCAGCCCCATTTCGGCCGTGCAGTTGCTGAATCTGTCTTCATTTCAGATCCACAAAGGTCAGTTTAAAAGATTTTCGTCAGATTTTGAGAGACTCTAGTGACACTCAGCCAGCTCCTTGTTTCCGGCTGCCGGCAGCGGCCGCCCCGCCGTTTATACATGTGAAATCGGTCCAAATGAAGGCCGACGGCTCCTCCGATGGACGACGGCACTGATCACACCGAACAGACTGTCCCACGGCCGAATATTGGCCACGTGTGCCCGAGATAATGAAGTTTACTCTGACTTAGATTGGTAAAATGACTTGGACCCCAGAGAGAAAAGCTGCGAGAAGTGACCACACAACAACGCTTGGTAATGTCTCTCTGTACAGTTTTATTTACATGATACTATTCTGTCGTAATGCTGGATAGCAAGATTATATGTAATACATAAATATCAACACAGTTTGTTGTTTTTTCATGTTTTTGTACAAATTTGCATACAACTAAGAATCAGGGGAGAAAAAAAAAAAACCCTCAAACGGACACATACAGTTGTCTTTTAAATGAAAAACATCCTTACAGGGAAATTAAAAAGGGGCCACAAACATACGTGGGTCAGGCAGCCATGGAGACACTTGTTCTCACACACACACACACACACACACACTCTCTCTCTCTAAACACACACACACACACACACTATATCTCTAACACACACAGAGATAGCTGTTAGACATGATGAGAAGTTGCATCTAATCTTGGTATCTATTATTTTTCCATAAATCTAGCGCTTGCATGCTCCTGTAGTTTTGTAAACATGTGCCACACACACACACACACACACACACACACTTCATTCATGACCCTAAAATATGGTTTAAAAAGGTCGTTTCTTTTTCAACCTGTTTCTCCCATGCATTGGTGTCTGAGTGACTGATGTGAACACAAATCTTTGAAATTGGTCCAGTGCTGAGTGAGAACGCTGCAACCAGCAGCCGTGAACCGGGCTGTAATGTAACCCTACAGGACTGATGTTCAGCATCAGTCAGCGTCACTAAAAGTTCTGTTGTTGCCGCTGACAGACTCAGATTATTATTCTAAGAGTCTGACAACATTATGAAAGGATCCCTACAGAGATAGACCTTTTAGTTAAAGAGTAAGATCCTTTTATTTTAACATGAAACAGCCCCGAAATCACCATCACCAAACTACACCAGACTCCATGTAAATAATCACTACTTTTAGCGTGTATAGAGCCAGACTTCATGTAAATAATCACTACTTTTAGCGTGTATATAGGCAAAAATGTCTATCTCTGTAGGGATCCTTTCATAATGTTGTCAGACACTTAGAATAATAATCTGAGTCTGTCAGCGGCAACAACAGAACTTTTAGTGGACGGAAACTGACAGTTAACGTTACATTGCAGCTTGTTTCTTGCTGCTTGTTCCCGTCAGTCACTTAGACACAAAAACCTTAAAAAAATAAAAATAATAATAGGATCCAGGTTGAAAAACAAACCCCATCAGTCCTGCACCAGGCGTCTCAGACCAGTTGGGGAACTCTTTCACCCTTCATATCCATTGAGTGAAAACGTGGAGTACTTTCTGTCCGTCTCTGTCTCGCGTAATACCTCCTGCCGTGAAACGGAAACAGCCTCATCATCATCACAATCAAACCGGTCAAAGTCAACACAGACATGCTGATCAGAGGGTCACTGAGGCCGAAGATCAAAGACGATCCATTGCTCCGCTGGCGGGGGGAGGGGGTGGAAAACTAGGGAAGACAGCGAAGCGTAACACAGCAGCTGTGAGGTAGGTAAAGCTAGATAAGACAGAGACAAAGTAACAAAGCCCCTTGTGCACGGTGGGGGACAGTTGTACGCTTCTCCACAAACGCTGACCGACTCCGGGACCAAAAGAGCAAGAAGCTCAAACGTGGATCGGGGGGCTGAAGCTGTGAAGTCTGAACGCAAGAAGAAAGACCTGCGAGTGTCTGACACGGGACGGGGGTCTTAAAGGTACACTGTGTAGTATTTTATTAGCTGAAATCAATGTCTTTATTCATAAATATATGTCTTCATCGGTGTAAAATGACCTCTGCCAATCAGACTGATGCCGAGCCACAGGAGAAGGAATCCTCGTCGCCAAAAAAAGCTAAAACTGGAAGGCATGTTGTCGTAGCTTCTTGGTACATAACGGCTACCGTAGCTGCAACACGCATTTGAAAAAGCGAGGCGCTAGAGAGCGCTATTGGTTTGAATGCAAAATACCATTTCACCTCTAGATGGGAGAGATTCCTACACAGTGGACCTTTAAGTAACATGGCTGTCTACGGTTTGGCACAAAATGGCGCCTGGTTTGGGCAAGAGTTGGCTTGGACTGCTCTTTATAAGACAATACATAATCTTAGATAAAAAAATAAAATAAAAAGGACTGAACAGCGGTAAAGTCACACATCACAGAAAATAGAATAAAAAGAAACTAACGCATTAATCAAAACAGGAGAAAAGTGATCATTCATGCATCTCCCTCAGACAGGATCTTCTCTTCTTCTTTCTGTCCGTCCGCCATCTTTCTTTCTTGAGGTTGTTATTTTGTAAAATCAAGTCCTTTCAATCCTCACTTAGCCAGCGCTCGTCTCTAAAGGGTCACACTCGTTCTCCAGTCTTTGTGTCGTCATCGCCGCCGGTGTCGCCGTGGTTCTAGTAGATTCTATATTCTCTGGATCTTGTCAGCCACCACCACGGGGTTCTCCTTACGGATCTTGGCGGCGGCCTCCGCCTTGTAATCGTAGGGACAGTTGTGCTTGTCGGAGTACCGGTGGATGCCGCAGAACAGGTTGCCACAGCGACAGTCGAATCCTGGAAGCACAAAGGGTCAGAGGTCAAAGCTGGAACAGGACACGTGAAGACACTTTATACACTCCCTCCAGAAAAACGCGATTATGCGATCGCAGAATTCAATGCATAATCAGCCAAAGTCCGCATATTAATGCGGGGGGGGCCGCATTTTTTCAAATACGCCGCACTTTCGCCGCATAAATTGCCGATTTCCGCGCAAAATATGCGGGGTTTGCATGATTTCATAATCCCCGCATTTTCGTGGCAAAAAAGTGACATCTCTCAGCAGGAAGATGAAAAATGTTGCGTTTACTTCACACAAGAGCAGCCATTTTCCCCTGTTGCCATGGGAACGTTATGAAGTGACGTAATTTCACCTACTGAGAACACAGTGTTGGGGGAATCACTTCTTTTCTCTTTTTCATCAAACCGCAATTTTTGCACGTTTCCGCATTTTCATCTCATAAAATTGCATAAATATCCCGCATATTCCATCGCATTTTTTAAGAAAACGTGCCGCATAATCAAGGATTTTTGCCAGCAACAATCACAAAAAAACTCCGCGTTTTTCTGGAGGGACTGTTTATACACACACACACACACACACACACACCTGTGAGTCCGACCCGTTTGCGGCACATGTAGCATCTATTCTTCTTGGGTTTGGGGGCGTCGGCCTTCCCTTCTTCGCTGGAAGAAGCTACAGGAGAAGGGCTAGAAGCAGCAGGCTGATTTACAACTACATAGAAGAAAGACAGAGAGAAAAATACTTATTAAAACATGGTAACATTGGCCATCATCTGAGCTTTCATTTGCAGCAACTTCATGAGTAGTGTTCATAGTTCTACATCTACACGACTGTGACCGTTGAGACACACTGGGCATGTGCGTGCCGGTGTAAACAGGAAGCAGATTGTCTGACGATACTCTGCGGTTGAAAATCATGGATGTAGACGTTCAAAATACAGAAACTACTTTGGAGAAACGGTGGAAAGTAAGAGCAGGGAGTTATTATCTTGGAGCGAGGACGAGGTGGAACTGTTACTGAAAGGTCTGTAAGCTACCTAACAGATAAAGAAAAGAATCTCGAAAAATGTAACTAGACTCTGCTCGACCGCGGCTTGGTAGCGTTGCACCCGCCCCCCACGACTCATTTCCTGGTTCTCCTTCTCCATAAACACCATGAAATCAAGGAGAGGGGTAACTTCTCCTGCTCCAGGTTTCCCACCGTGGTCAGAATCAGTCACGACTGATGAGACCCAATCAGGAGGCAAACACTGACGCGCGTCCTCGTTTTTCAAATGTCTCCGTTTGTGTCCGTCTAGACTACAAAGCCTACAACCGACGTTAACGTTTTAGGGGCTGGGAAACGCCGCAGTAGCGTGGCGTTCTTGAACCAGAACATAGTAGTGTAGATGTAGCCGTAGACATGCAAACAGACTGGCAACAGTCATTAGTATGTTCCGTATCTCCACATTTCCAGCTCTTGTTCTTGGCACAAAAACCGTGGCGACTCGGAGACAGCCCTCTGGTGTAGAGGTATTTTTAACCCGGTTTAATTTTAGGCTGTGAGTAACACTAACAGCTGGGCTTCAGGAATGCGGCGCTGCCATGCGAGGTTTTCCCTCAAGAAGTCTGTATGTAAGAGTTCACCTGCGTGTGTCTGCTTGTTTATATCTGCCTGTTACTGCAAGAGAGTGTGTGTGTGTGTGTGTGTGTGTGTGTGTGTGTGTGTGTGTGTGTGTTTACCGGGCTCTAAGGGTTCAGGGTTGTCCTCTCTCGAGATGCTCATCTCTGTCATTTGTTGAGTCACAGGAAGAGATCCTTGAACAGTTCTGAACGTTTGAATAAAAAAAGAGGAAGAAACCAGTTAGCCATCAGCTCTCACGTTCACCAATTACTCATTACATACACAAGAGCGCATTTAAACCGGAGGAAACGTGCCTAAAAGCTGCTGTGTGGTCGGATGAACTACCAACAGGGTGAAGAACTCAAACACGAATCAGCAGGAAGATGCTAAACTACCTTTAAGTTTACAGCACGCATTCAGTTACCAAGCTAAATATCCAAATATCAGTTTTAGGCAGACTATGTTACTGTAAGTGAGGCTTAATCATTTTCACAGGATGCAACTTGTGTTATAGTGGAATAGTGGCGGCTGCGTGGCGTTTTCTATGTCTTTGCACACCAGAAACGTGTCTGACGCGGCGCTGCTGCTGCTGCTAGCCTCGTCTGGACACATGGATGTTTCCCCAATTGATAAAAAAGTCACATGATTTGATTTTGTGATTGATTTGGATCCTTGTTCGACCTCTGAGGAGAGAGTTGTGGAAACGTACTGCACTCAAGCCGTCGTATACTTCATGTTAAACATGAATATATTCTGATCTGATTACAGCAAAGACAACGTCAGCTGTGTTGACGGCAAAATAGGCTCCAGAATATTTCCTTCTGTACTGACAATATTTGAAAATCACTAATTAAATTACATTTATTTACATTTATATCTGCAGTTATGTCAAAACCTTGAGACTTTCAAACATCAACATGTCATTTATTAAATGTATTTGTGTCAAAAAGACATATAAACATCTTTTCTATTCTATTTTGCCTGGAAACGCTTCCAACACGCTTGCGTGTGGCGTGAAAAATAGACGTCGGTTCTGTTTCTAGCGTGTCACGCTCTAACCTGTTAACACGGGAGCTGAAATAAAAACGGACACGCCACGCAGGCGTGAGGATCAAAGCCAGCCGGTACTGACCTAGACATGTCGGGCGACGAGGCCGGGGAGGCGTCGACCTTGGCTAGACTGGCTTCTAGTCTCTGGATGGCCGAGGCCTCTGAGGTAGGACTACCAGCCGATCCTGAATCACACAACACAGACAACAACAACAACTCAAAAACAGAACACAATGACATCTGAATACTGAATGCAAATGTACAAAATGTCAGAAAGAGAAAAGAGAGAGAGAGAGAGAGAGTGAGAGAGGGGGAGAGAGAGACAGAGACAGACAGAGATAGGGGGAGAGAGAGAGAGGGGGGGAGACAGAGAGAGAGAGAGAGAGAGGGAGACAGAGAGATAGGGGGAGAGAGAGAGGGGGGGGAGACAGAGAGAGAGAGAGGGAGACAGAGAGAGAGAGAGGGAGACAGAGAGAGAGAGAGGGAGACAGAGAGATAGGGGGAGAGAGACAGAGACAGACAGAGAGATAGGGGGAGAGAGAGAGGGGGGGGAGACAGAGAGAGATAGGGGGAGAGAGAGAGAGAGAGAGACAGAGACAGAGAGGGGGAGAGAGAGAGGGGGAGAGAGAGAGAGGGGGGGAGACAGAGAGAGATAGGGGGAGAGAGAGACAGAGAGGGGGAGAGAGAGAGGGGGAGAGAGAGAGAGGGGGGGAGACAGAGAGAGAGACAGAGAGGGGGAGAGAGAGAGAGAGAGAGACAGAGAGGGGGAGAGAGAGAGAGACAGAGACAGAGAGGGGGAGACAGAGAGAGAGAGACATGCAGGACATCGTCACAGGTCGGACTTGAACCCTGGACCTCTGCGTCGAAGCATAAACCTCTCAGTATATGTGCGCCTGCTCTACCCACTGAACCAACCCGGCCACATTTGCCACTTTTTTTAAACAAACATACGTGCGTGCGTGCGTGTGTCAAAGATCTAAACAATCAATGATATTTCTAATAAATAAAAGCATGTCAACAAACATAAACAACATGTCAATGTCCCTGGATGTGATATTCTCATTTTTTTCAATCAATTTGCGATTAATCACGAGTAAATATTTTAATCCATGACTTGAGAAATGTCGAAAACATCGACAGCTTGTCAAAGCTGCATTCAAGATAACCTCTGTAATAAGTTTGTAAAATAGTTTGCCAGTGTTGCATTGAGAGAGAAACTTCGTCGTCTGACCCTAAGAAAACGGCTGTCTGTGATTGGCTACGACTACGGCAGAAAAGCCAGTCGGACTGATCAGTCACCTCGAGTCGGTCCAAAAAGTTCCTCAGAACACACCGAAGAGACGAGACGTAATACGTCTCCATAACAGCAGGCGGCGCTAATCTGTATTGTCGCCCAAATATGAAAACCGGCAGCTGATTGGACGAATGCGTCACGTGCGTCTGACTTCTTCTGAATTTCAAAGACAGACAATAATAGCGGCTCATAGAGAATACGATCTCATATTCTACTAAAATATTGCTGAATCTGTCTTCATTTCAGATCAACACAGGTCAGATTAAAAGATCTTCATCAGAAAAGAGAGAGATAAGTGTGCACTGATTCGCTAGTCGAGGGTTAGCTCTCCACCAATCAGATTGGTCATTGAGTCCGACTGCCGGCAGTGCCCGCTCTCCGATTCAACAAGTTAAAATCGGCCCAAATGAAGGCCGACTGCTCCTCCGACTGACACAGACTCGAGTCACCGACCTCGCCAGACTGTCCGATGGCCGATTATCGTGTTAGAGACACAGACAGAAACGTGCTTGTTAATGTTTTTGGCGTTCCTGTGAAGCGACCTACCCATGGGGCTGAGGGGGCTCGTGCGGTCGCTGCTCTGCTGCCGCGTCAGGTGGTCCTTGTAGCACACGGAGCACATGCCGTTGGTTCGAGGGTTGCCGTAGAAGCCGCAGCCGGTGGCACAAAGCATGGGCACCGGGCTCTGGTTGGTCTCTTGGGCCATCGCTAAGAAAACGAGAGGAACACGGAGAGAGAATTAGACTGACACACACACACAAGTATTTTTACAGTGTGGTATTAGTACTTTTACTGCAGTAATCTGAGTACTTCTTCCAGCGCTGCAGCTTCTAAAGAAACCTGTTCCTGTCAACAGGCCTCCCTGATAACAGGAGTCATATTATGAAAATCTCCCTCCCTCCCTTTTGGCAGAAGCTGAAGTTTTTCTTTCTTTCTTTCTTTTTTCAGAGCTGTAACTATCGTTTGGTCTATAAAATGTCAGAAAACGTGGATCAGAGTTTCTAAAAAAAAAAGCCCAAGATAAAAAATAAATATATATAATAAAAATATTACTCAAACCTGTCTAAACTTCATATAAAGTTTTTAAGTAAGTATGTAAGGAGGGAAGGAAAGAAGAAAGGAAGTTTGTAGAAAAGGAAATGGGGAAGAAGAATGGAAGGCAAGGAAGAATAAATAAGGAAATGTAAGAAGAAGAAATAACGAAAGAAGAATGGAAGGCAAGGAAGAATAAATAAGGAAATGTAAGAAGAATGGAAGGCAAGGAAGATTAAATAAGGAAATGTAAGAAGAAGAAATAACGAAAGAAGAATGGAAGGCAAGGAAGAATAAATAAGGAAATGTAAGAAGAAGAAATAACGAAAGAAGAATGGAAGGCAAGGAAGATTAAATAAGGAAAGGTAAGAAGAAGAAATAAGGAAAGAAGAATGGAAGGCAAGGAAGATTAAATAAGGAAAGGTAAGAAGAAGAAATAAGGAAAGAAGAATGGAAGGCAAGGAAGATTAAATAAGGAAATGTAAGAAGAAGAAATAAGGAAAGAAGAATGGAAGGCAAGGAAGATTAAATAAGGAAATGTAAGAAGAAGTAATAAGGAAAGAAGAATGGAAGGCAAGGAAGATTAAATAAGGAAATGTAAGAAGAAGAAATAAGGAAAGAAGAATGGAAGGCAAGGAAGATTAAATAAGGAAAGGTAAGAAGAAGAAATAAGGAAAGAAGAATGGAAGGCAAGGAAGATTAAATAAGGAAATGTAAGAAGAAGAAATAAGGAAAGAAGAATGGAAGGCAAGGAAGATTAAATAAGGAAATGTAAGAAGAAGTAATAAGGAAAGAAGAATGGAAGGCAAGGAAGATTAAATAAGGAAATGTAAGAAGAAGTAATAAGGAAAGAAGAATGGAAGGCAAGGAAGATTAAATAAGGAAAGGTAAGAAGAAGAAATAAGGAAAGAAGAATGGAAGGCAAGGAAGATTAAATAAGGAAATGTAAGAAGAAGAAATAAGGAAAGAAGAATGGAAGGCAAGGAAGATTAAATAAGGAAATGTAAGAAGAAGAAATAAGGAAAGAAGAATGGAAGGCAAGGAAGATTAAATAAGGAAATGTAAGAAGAAGTAATAAGGAAAGAAGAATGGAAGGCAAGGAAGAATAAAAAATTACTCAAACTGATTACACACACAGATAAATCGATAATTTTTTTTACAGCTCTATTTAAAAGTGATTATTTTTCGAGTTTCTTCACTCATCCGTGCCTGTGAACTTAATATCTTTTTCTGACATTTTCTTTTAGATCAAACAAGTAATCCAGTAACCGAGAAAACAATCGATACGACACAAATAATGTTCCCCTCCCAAAGGCTAATTATAGTCACATCGTTGGCATCACTTAGTTATTTCTTCCTAACAAAAGGGTCATTGTGTTTTATGTGTCGTCATTGTGCGTCATGATTACAAATGACTCGTCACTCCTTCACACAGACACAAAACGCAGCTCTGCCTCCTCCCGACCACACACACACACACACACAGACACACACACACACACACACCTGTTCCAAAAACACACAACACGCTAAACCGAGAGGAACTAAAAAGACCGACAGCGTCACAAAGTTTTTCCCTCCCTTTCCCGAGATTCTTGCCACACAAGGTATTTCATATCCTCGAGTCATTTCTCCTAACACATTAACGCTAAAGTGTGTGTGTCTGTATGTGTGTGTATCTGTGTGCGTGTGTGTGTATGTGTGTGTGTGTGTGTGTGTGTGTGTGTGTAACTGGGCGCCCCGTGACGTCGTGGCCCTGCTGCACTAACACAGCAGGAAGTTGTGTAATGGGAGACGCTGCCTTTGAGGCGACAGATGAGAAACAGCTTGACGAGTGAACAAACAGACAGACAGGAAGGCCTAGATTAGCTCGGTACGACCGCGTCCTGCCCCAAAGACACCAGAAAACAAAACACAGACAACATCTACAAGGCTGCAAAGACTAATCGGTTAGTTGGGCAACCGTCTGGATTAACGACTGATCAGTCCGAGTCATTTGTTATGAAATAAAAAGTCCAACTTGTGCGATTCCAGCGTGTTAAATGTGAATATGTTCTAGCGTCTTCTCTCCTCTGGGACAGGAAACTCAATATCTTTGAGTTTGTGGACACAACGAGACATTTGAGGACGTCATATTTGGCTTTTTGGGGAACTCTGATCCATATTTTTTACCATTTTCTGACATTTTAGAGCCCAAACAAACTCATTCATCCAGAAAATAACGTCTGTGTGAGGTCTTTGTGAAAGGTTAACGTGCCGTTTGTCTGACAGCCGGGTGCTGAAATGTGACAGCTGAGCCCGAGACACTCTGTCCAATGTTCCTTTTGTTTGTGTCACAAAGTCACGCGTATAAAAAGAAGGACCTGTTTCCAAGAAAGTGGGGCACGTATGTTTAGCCTTTACGGTTTAAATGTCGCTGTCCGCATGACGGACTGGAGTTGGACTTCAAAGAAAACGAACCCCACGTGAAGAAAATTATCCTTTTGGAGCTGCGTCTTAGATAAGTCAGCAGCTGAACACGTGACGCAAAGGGAGAGAAGGTCTTTGTGGGATTTTCCAAGGAAACTCTTTTGTTGACACAGCAGCGATCGCGTGCAGGGGGAGGAGACGGAGGAGGAGGGGAGATTTAATGTCACATGGCAGTACGTTGGTGAGGACAGGACACCTTGAGGGAACTCAAACGACTGCCAGCCTCTCCAGGAACATTTAGATCCAGAAAATAGACGCAGCTGCCGAGTTACAAGAGCTGCAAAGATTACTCCATTCATTCATCGCCAAGAGTAGAACGCGTGTGTGATGTCAGCTATGTGATGTTGACCCATTTTCAAAACGTTTATATATCAGAAATGTGGCTGTCTATCAATAAAATATTGAAACAAAATAACGTGGATGGTTCCCTACAACGCTCTTCACAAGATTAATAAATGATCAGTTCACTACTTTCATTGAATTTGGGTGTTTTAGTCAGTTTTATAGCATGGAACGAAAATTTTATGACAAACGTCGCAAAAAAAGTGACAAAATGTTGGGAAAATCTTCAAAAAACGTCACGAAAAGTGACAAAAACACTGAAAAAGCTTTTTCTTTAAAATGGCAAAAACGCACAGAAAAATATTGACAGAAACTTTGAAAAAAAAGTGACAAAAATGTCAGAAAAGTGACAAAAACATGAGAAAAACGTATATATAAAAAAGGTCAAAAACGCAGAAAATATTGACAGAAGCTTCGAGAAAATAAGTGACAAAAATGTCAGAAAAGTGACAGAAAATAAGTGACAAAAATGTCAGAAAAGTGACAAAAACATGAGAAAAACGTATATATAAAAAAGGTCAAAAACGCAGAAAATATTGACAGAAACTTCGAGGAAAAAAAAGTGACAAAAATGTCGGGAAAATACGACCAAAACGTTTACATTTTGACCCAGAAAAACTAAAAGTTGCGTCATGGTCGACAACACAAGGGTTAAATGTGAACATGTTCTAGTGTCTTGTCTCAGATTATCTGAACATTTTTTGATTAATATAATCATTGGTCTACAGTAAATGTTTGATGACTGATGAGATCCTTTTAGAGAGAAAGGGACGCGTGACGCGCTTCTTCTAAATCGGCAGTTAACTGACAACGTGGCATCATGACTTCACGTAAACATACACGCCACTTTCCTAAAGCCAAGCGACATGTTAACCTATCTGTACGCAGTTTGAGCCATCGTATGCATGTCTGCGGATGTAAACATACACACCTGCCACGTGCCGTGTTATCGCGAGAACGTCACACACTAAAAAAAGGTTGGGTTTAGGGAAAGAACATTGGGGAAGGCTTTAGTAAAATGAAAAAAAATGACAATTGACAAACTACTGACAAAAATACATGCTAAAAAGCAAGTATGCGTCTTAATAACACGCAAATAATGCCATATAAATTGGCGTGTCCTACATACGCCACTTCAGGAGATCAGTCTGTAACTGAAATGTCCTAAATTTCCGCCTATAAATGACAGGACAGCTAGGTGAGAAAGGGGGGAGGGGGAGAGAGAGAGAGAGATAGAGGGGGGGGGGGGGGGGGAAATTGTCACAGGTTGACTTGAACCCTGGACCTCTGCGTCGAGGCATAAACCTCTCAGGCCACAACTAAAACTGTTTATTTTGACAGGACAGCTGAAGACATGAAAGGTGAGAGAGCGGGGGAATGACATGCACATTTGTCACTTTTTAAACGTTTTTTTGTCGCCATTTAAAAATAAATAAAGACAATTGTTTTGGACAATTTATTTAGACATTTTTGTCTCCTTTCTGTGTTGTTTTTCTCTAAAAGTTTTTGTCGCTTTGTCACCTTTTGACTCCGTTGTCGTATTTTTTCAGATTTTTTTTGTCTTATTTTTTCACTCCAAGCAGCCCTCCTCTCACCCCCCCACGTTGAACCCAAAGTTACGCCCTTGCCTAACTGTGTAAAGAGTTGTGAAAACGCTGATCATCCCCTGACAGTAAGTCAGGGGGTTTCCAGTTTAGGGAAGATAACCAGCCACAATCATTCACCACCAACTTCCTTCAGACATAAAAAAATAAACCACTCACAGTCACACCAATGACATGTTAAATGTTAAGGTAATCTGGGGTGGAAAGTGTGCCGTTTGGTCTCATTCAACCCAGTGTTTAAACAACATAGCTGTGAGAATCTGGGGAACAAAAAGGAGAAGACAGAGCGTCTGCTATCAGACACACAGGCTTTACCATTAGCTCATGTTTCAGGCCCTGCTGGGCTGCCTGAAAACTACTGAGTCACACTGAAAAAACCCTGTTAGTCAGCTACACCTTATCAGTTATTCTCTTTAAAAAAAAATGGACATAACGTTGGAAATCATGCCCAGAGAGACTATCAGGAAGCTAACAACCCTGATGTTTTCTGACATAGGCCAAAGTCTAGACAGTGTGCTCCCTTTGTTTCTTCTTTCTTCCTTTGTCTGCAATCTCTCTGCTTCCTGTTTTTAGCCATCGGTTTGCACAGTTACTGGAGCTCCCTTTATTTGTTCAGTCATCGCAGCATTTCTACTACTTATAACCGTTTACAACAACGCAATGTTAACATAGAATGACACTTAAAGTACTTAGGAACGACTTGGTGGTGCTACAGAGATACTAAAACCGAAACAACAAACAAAAGCACAGCTAAAGACAACTATACAAAATATGTGCTGACATTTTGTTTTATATTTAACTACAGGGTTCAAAATTAGTACAGTTTATACCA
>CM042425.1:42981646-42996646 GCA_023631565.1 Gymnocephalus cernua | reverse complement strand
CGCCCCCCGGCTGTATCACACACGAGGACCAGTGTGGGTCCCTCCTGGCTGGGCGGGCGGAGGCGAAACCGGTGTGTCTGTGTTTTACACTGAGGTCTTTGTGTGTGAGCGTAAACGCAGAACAGAAGGAGTGTGTGTGTGTGTGTGTGTGTGAAGGTTCATGGGTTTCAGTGATGGGGGGGGGCCAGCTGAGGAGAGAGAGACGAGTGTGAGGTGTTGAGTATCATCACCATCCCCCTCGCTGTCATAACGCTCATATGTGTGTGTTTGTAGGTTCTGGTACACTGAGTGTGTGTGTGTGTGTCTGTGTGTGTGTGTGTGTGTGTGTGTGTGTGTGTGTGTGTGAGTCTGGGTGTGTGTGAGTGTGTGTGTGAGTCTGTGTGTGTGTGTGTGTGTGTGTGTGTGTGTGTGTGTGAGTCTGTGTGTGTGTGTGTGTGTGTGTGTGTGTGTGTGTGTGTGTGTGTGTGTGTGTGTGTGTGTCTGTGTGTGTGTGTGTGTGTGTGTCTGTGTGTGTGTGTATCAATTAGTTGTCAACTATTAAATTAATCGCCAAGTATTCTGATTAATCAGTTTGAGTCATTATTTTATGTCAGAACAGGTAAACATCTCTGATGTCAGCGTGTTAAATGTAAATATGTTCTAGTGTCTTCTCTCCTCTGGGACAGGAAGCTGAAGACATTTGATGACATCTTGGACTTTTTGGGAAACTCTGATCCATATTTTTTTAGACCAAACAACTCATCCATTCATCCAGTGAATATATATCAACAGTGAAAATAATTTAATTTACAATATGGGACCTTTGACATTTTAGAGCCCAAACGTTACAACTAATCCATTAACCCAGAAAACAACCCAGACACACACACACACACACACACACACACACACACACACACACACACACACACACACACACACACACACACACACACACACACTGAACACACACACACACACACACACACACGAGTCAACAATGACAACAATCATGAGCTGCAGCTCTAGATGTCTTTAGTTCCAGTCTGTGTGAGGGTGGGGGGGGGGGGGGGGGGGATTAGCAAATGTGAATCTGGGGCAGACTGTTTGTAGTTACTAGGCAGATATTGGCCCAGACACACACACACACACACACACACACACACACACACACACACACACACACACACACACACACACTTCATGTGTCATGTTGCTACTTGTGCATGTGAACCACCAATGTTGACACACACAAATGTACACCGACTCTCTCTCTCACACACACACACACACACACACACCGAACAGACACACACACAGACACACACACACACACACACACACACCGAACAGACACACACACACACAAATGAACACCGACTCTCACTCACTCACACACACACACACACACACACAGACACACACACACACACACACAGACACACACACACACACACACACACACACACACACACACACCGAACAGACACACAGACACACACACACACACACACACACAGCTTGCCTGTGTCTGGCATCGGCGTGGTGATAAAGGGGCTGCTTGTGGAAACAGCAGCTTATATAATTTACATAATCTGTGCGTGAGGCTCGATAAGCTCTGAAACCCAGTCTGCTCATTAAAGGGGTGTGTGTGTGTGTGTGTGTGTGTGTGTGTGTGTGTGTGTGTGTGTGTGTGCGCATATAAAGAGAAACAGTTCATGAACAGAGCGAGTCTGTCTGTGCAACACGTTCTTCAAAACATACGACAGGATCAGACTACACCGGTTCAGCCCGGTTCTGACCCGATAGAAGCGTCGCAGACAAGCGTTCAGAGAGTCGCGCCCGATAACGAGGGTCGGGACCGGCGAACGTGTGTCTTTACCTCTCGCAGTGTGACATCACCAAAGGTCTGGTATACGTTTCACGACCACGACACAGAACGTCCAGCACGTCAGAACTTTTCTGTCTTTTTCCGCAGAGAAAATGAGACATGTTCTACGACGTGTTCCTCGGCGTTGACCAATAGGAAGAGAGAGCGCGCTGTAAACATGGTGGAAAGAGAGACGCTACTGCCGCTGTTGGATCGGAGCGGATACGTTTGGGTCTCTCTGGACCTTCACGGAGAGGATCTCAAACAAACTCAACCAGGCTTAGCCCCTGTGTTGTGTTCCCGTCGAATGGGGGATGACACGTCCTTTCCTCTGAAGCGTTACGTGAATTCCTCAGCTGTTTGGGCGGAGTTAGCAACTCCTACAGCTGAACCACTTCCTGGTCCACTTCCTGGTCCACTTCCTGGTTCAGCTGAGGACCGAGGAGCTGTCAGATAAGGGCCACGGGATGCAGCCTTGATTTGGGACTTGTCTTAAAGGTGCGATATGTAACACTGACCGCTAGCGTTTAAAATGGTTACTGCAGTCCAAATTCTAAATACTGCAGAGAGCCGCCGTCTCCCCCTTGCCCCTGCCCCTCCCCCCCAGACTCGAAGTTCCCGGGGGGTTGCCAGGTTGAGAACGCTGAACCCAACGACTCGACTTGACTGTCCCCCAAAAAAATAACTCGAGACTTGCTTGAGACTGGGGATTGAGCAAAGATGACTTGGTTACAACTTGTGCTATTTTGCAGCTGCTAGCTGAGAGTCTGAGGTGAACACATGTGAGGCCCTGCATGTGAGTCTGTGTGTGTGTGTGTGTGTGTGTGTGTGTGTGTGTGTGTGTGTGTGTGTGTGTGTGTGTGTGTGTGTGTGTGTGTGTGTGTAGCAGATGTCCTGTTCTGTTCTCCAGACTGGCTGCTCTTTGTTGCTGCTCCCTCGTGCAGACGGGCCACTCCACGTGCTCCCCCGTCTGCAACGCCTCCGCTGCTGTAATCTGTCAAACTGCAGTGTGCCAAGTCCTGCCCCCAACACACACACACACACACACACACACACACACACACACACACACACACACACACACACACACACACACACACACACACACACAGCTGTTTTTACTCAAGCATACTTACCACTGTGTACCTGTGTGAATAGTTTCTAGTTTCTTTTTTTCCAGATTGGTCTATAAAACTCAGAAAATACTGAAAAAAATGTCCATCTCAGTTCCTCAATGTCCAAGATGACGTCTTTAAATGTTTGTTTTTTTACAACCCCAAATCAGAAAAAGTTGGGACAGTATGGAAAACACAAATAAAAAAAGAAAGTAGTGATTTCTAAATGTACTTTGACTTGTATTTCACTGCAGACAATAAATTAATGTGTTCCTCATGATTTTTATTGGTTGTTTTTTTTCAAAAAAACATAATTCCTATTTTGGTTCTTGCAACACATTTCAAAAAAAGTTGGAACAGTAAAGCATTTACCACTTTGTAATGTTGCCATTCCTTTTCACAACACTTAAAAGACGTTTAGGGACTGAAGACACCAAGTGATGAAGTGTTTCAGGTGTCATTTTGTCCCATTCTTGCTGCAAACAAGTCTTAAGGTGGGCAACCGTACGGGGTCTTCGTTTTCGCATTTTGTGCTTCAAAATGCGCCACACATTCTCTACTGGAGACAGGTCGGGACTGCAGGCAGGCCAGTCAAGTACCCGTATCCTCTTCCTCCGCAGCCAGGACTTTGTAATGTGTGCAGAATGTGGTTTTGCATTATCTTGTTGAAATATGCATGGACGTCCCTGGAAAAGATGTCTTCTTGAAGGCAGCATATTGTGCTCCAAAATCTCTATGTACTTTTCAGCATTAATGGTGCCATCACAGAAGTGCAAGTTACCTTTGCCAAGGGCACTGACACAACCCCATACCATGACAGACCCTGGCTTTTGGACTTGTTGCTGGTAACAGTCTGGATGATCCTTTTCTTCTTTGGTCCAGAGCACACGGCGTCCATTTCTCCCAAAAAATACCTGAAATACTGATTCATCTGACCACAGTACACGTTTCCACTGTGTGATGGTCCATCCCAGATGCCTCCGAGCCCAGAGAAGTCGACGGCGCTTCTGGACACTGTTAACATAGGGCTTCCTTTTGGCACAGTACAGTTTTAACTGGCATTTGTGGCTGTAACTACGTATTGTGGTACTTGACAAAGGTTTGCCAAAGTAGTCCTGAGCCCATGTGGTGATATCGCTTATAGATGAATGACAATTCTTGATGCAGTGCCGCCTGAGAGATCGGAGATCACGGTTGTTCAGCTTAGGCTTGCGCCCTTGTCCTTTACGCACTGAAATTCCTCCTCATTCCTTGAATCTTTTAATTATGTTATGCACTGTTGAATGTGAAATAAGCAAATGTCTTCCTATCTTTCTTTGAGGAACATTGTTTTTAAACATTTCAATAATTTTCTCACGTATTTGTTGGCAAACTGGCGATCCTCGGCCCATCTTTGCTCCTAAAGGACTAGACCTTTCTTGGATGCTGCTTTTGTACCAAATCATAATTACAATCACCTGTTGACATCACCTGTTTCAAAGCACATCATTGTTTAACCAATGTACCTGATTACTAGCCCTAAATTGCTCCTGTCCCAACCTTTTTTGGAATGTGTTGCAGGTCTGAATGACAGGAAAGATGTATATTTACAAATGAAATTAAGTTGACCAGACAAAACATGAAATATTTTGTGTTCACATTGTCTGCAATGAAATACAAGTCAAAGTACATTTAGAAATCACTACTTTCTTTTTTTATTTGTGTTTTCCATACTGTCCCAACTTTTTCTTATTTGGGGTTGTAAAATAAAATACTGATAGTGAACTGATCATTTCATCTACTTGTGGAGAGCGTTGTACGGATCCATCCACGTGTTGTTTTTGCATGTTAATAAAGTCTACGTGTCGTCTGTCTCTCAGAGACGTTGAGTCTGACACTCCTTCTGCCTTATTTCAACAACGTCCACCACGTCTTTCTCTCGTTTCCTCTCTAGCTTCTGATTGGCTGACGGCTGACATCTCTCTTCCTCTTCTTCTACACTGAGACAACAGTCACTTCTGCTCCGCACAAACACCCGCAACAAGGGATTTAAGGCTGTTTCATGCTTCTGCGTCAACTTCACGCCGTCGCTACGCCGTCGCTCCTACGGCGTTGTGACCCTTTCAGAGTTCTGCGTGCATTTCACCGCCACAACGCTAGGGGGCGATAAGTCTGAGGTTATTTGCGAGGTGTCTGCCAGCCAGTTTATGTTATGTTAGCAAGCTAACTTTAGCACAACTACCCACAAAGTAGTGCTTGCTGGTGAAGTGCTAATTTCAAAACATTACTGACATATAGACACTTTACAAACGGATAACCGCGTCATTGTAACCAAAATATGTCTGAGTTTATTTTCAAAGCTGATGTCAGTGAACTAGCATGTTGCTCCCACAGTAGGCTGCTGGAAACACAGACTATCAACACACAGGACCAGTTGACCAATCACAGTCCTTGAAACACCGACTATCAACACACAGGACCAGTTGACCAATCACAATCCTTGAAACACCGACTATCAACACACAGGACCAGTTGACCAATCACAATCCTTGAAACACCGACTATCAACACACAGGACCAGTTGACCAATCACAGGCCTTGAAACATACAACCCCAAATCAGAAAAGGTTCGGACAGTATCCATCCATCGTCGTCCGCTTATCCGTGGTCGGGTCGCGGGGGGAGCGGCTCCAGCAGAGGACCCCAAACTTCCCTTTCCCGAGCCACATTAACCAGCTCTGCCCGGGGAATCCCGAGGTGTTCCCAGGCCAGGTTGGAGATGTAATCCCTCCACCTAGCCCTGGGTCTTCCCCGAGGCCTCCTCCCAGCTGGACGTGCCTGGAACATCTCCCTAGGGAGGCGCCCAGGGGGCATCCTTACCAGATGCCCGAACCACCTCAACTGACTCCTTTCGACGTGAAGGAGCAGCGGCTCTACTCCGAGCTCCTCACGGATGACTGAGCTTCTCACCCTATCTCTAAGGGAGACGCCAGCCACCCTCCTGAGGAAACCCATTTCGGCCGCTTGTACCCTGGATCTCCTTCTTTCGGTCATGACCCAGCCTTCATGACCATAGGTGAGGGTAGGAACGAAAACTGACCGGTAGATTGAGAGCTTTGCCTTCTGGCTCAGCTCTCTTTTCGTCACAACGGTGCGATAAACTGAATGTAATACCGCCCACGCTGTGCCGATTCTCCGACCAATCTCCCGCTCCATTGTCCCCTCACTCGCGAACAAGACCCCAAGGTACTTAAACTCCTTCACTTGGGGTAAGGACTCATTCCCTACCTGGAGAAGGCACTCCATCGGTTTCCTGCTGAGAACCATGGCCTCAGATTTAGAGGTGCTGATCCTCATCCCAGCCGCTTCACACTCGGCTGCAAACCGATCCAGTGAGTGCTGAAGGTCACAGACCGATGATGCCATCAGGACCACATCATCTGCAAAGAGCAGCGATGAGATCCCCAGCCCACCGAACTGCAACCCCTCCCTACCACGACTATGCCTCGATATCCTGTCCATAAATACTACAAACAGGATTGGTGACAAAGCGCAGCCCTGGCGGAGGCCAACCCTCACCTGGAACGTGTCCGACTTACTGCCGAGAACCCGGACACAGCTCTCGCTTTGGTCATACAGAGATTGGATGGCCCTGAGAAGGGACCCCCTCACCCCATACTCCTGCAGCACCTCCCACACGGTCATATGCCTTCTCCAGATCCACAAAACACATGTAGACTGGATGGGCATACTCCCAGGCTCCCTCCAGGATCCTTGCTAGAGTAAAGATCTGATCCGTTGTTCCACGACCAGAACGGAATCCGCATTGTTCCTCTTCAACCTGAGGTTCGACTATCGGCCGAACCCTCCTTTCCAGCACCTTGGAGTAGACTTTACCAGGGAGGCTGAGAAGTGTGATACCCCTGTAATTGGTACACACCCTCTGGTCCCTCCTTTTTTGAACCACCACCCCGGTCTGCCACTCCTTTGGCACTGTCCCAGACTTCCACGCAATGTTGAAGAGGCGTGTCAACCAAGACAGCCCCTCCACACCCAGAGCTTTCAGCATTTCTGGACGGATCTCATCAATCCCTGGGGCTTTGCCACTGTGGAGTTGTTTGACTACCTCAGTGACTTCCACCAGGGCAATTGATGACAATCCCCCGTCATCCTCCAGCTCTGCCTCTAACAAAGAGGGCGCATCAGCTGGATTTAGGAGTTCCTCAAAGTGCTCCTTCCACCGCCCTATTACCTCCTCAGTTGAGGTCAACAACGTCCCACCCTTACTGTACACAGCTTGGATGGTTCCCCGCTTCCCCCTTCTGAGGTGGCGGACGGTTTTCCAGAAGCACCTTGGTGCCGACCAAAAGTCCTTCTCCATGTCTTCTCCGAACTTCTCCCACACCCGCTGCTTTGCCTCTTTCACGGCAGAGGCTGCAGCCCTTCGGGCCCCTCGGTTCCTTGCAACTGCCTCCTGAGTCCTCTGGGATAACATATCCCGGAAAAGACTCCTTCTTCAGTCGGACGGCTTCCCTGACCACCGGTGTCCACCACGGTGTTTGTGGGTTAACTTTGAACATTGTCCACTCAGGTTCAATGCCCCCAGCCCCCACAGGGATGCACGAAAAGCTCTGCCGGAGGTGTGAGTTGAATGTCTGTCGGACAGGGCCTTCCTCCAGACGTTCCCAATTTACCCGCACCACCCGTTTGGGCTTACCAGGTCTGTCCAGAATCTTCCCCCACCCCCTGACCCAACTCACCATCAGAATCACTCAGATCAGATGAAACGATTATAAAATCGATCATTGACCTTCGGCCTAAGGTGCTCTGGTACCAAGTACACTTATGAGCATCCCTATGTTCGAACATGGTGTTTGTTATAGACAATCCATGACTAGCACAGAAGTCCAATAACAGACAACCACTCTGGTTTAGATCAGGGAGGTCGTTCCTCTCCATCATTGCCCACATGCGTGTTGAAGTCCCCCAGCAGAACTATGGAGTCCCCCTCCGGAGCCCCATACAGGACTCCATTCAAGGTCTCCAAGAAGGCCGAATACTCTGAACTCTTGTTTGGTGCATATGCACAAACAACAGTCAGAGTTTTCCCCCCAACAACCCGCAGGCGTAGGGAGGCGACCCTCTCGTCCACCGGGGTAAACTCTAATGTTGCGGCACTCAGCCGGGGACTTGTGAGTATCCCCACACCTGCCTGGCGCCTCAAACCCTGGGCAACTCCGGAGAAGAAAAGAGTCCAACCCCTCTCCAGGAGTATGGTTCCAGAACCGAGACTGTGCGTAGAGGTAAGCCCCACCAGATCAAACTGGTAGCGCTCCACCTCACGCACAAGTTCCGGCTCCTTCCCCCACAGCGAGGTGACATTCCACGTCCCCAGAGCCAGCCTCTGCTGCCCGGGTCTGGTCCGTCGAGGCCCTCTGACCTTCACCGCCACCCGTGTGGTTGGGACAGTATGAAAAACACAACTAAAAAAAAGAAAGTAGTGATTTCTAAATGTACTTTGACTTGTATTTATTTGCAGACAATGTGAACACAAAATATTTCATGTTTTGTCTGATCAACTTAATTTCATTTGTAAATATACATCCTTTCCTGTCATTCAGACCTGCAACATATTCCAAAAAAGGTTGGGACAGGAGCAATTAAGGGCTAGTAATCAGGTAAATTGGTTAAATAATGATGTGATTTGAAACAAAAGCAGCATCCAAGAAAGGTCTAGTCCTTTAGGAGCAAAGATGGGCCGAGGATCGCCAGTTTGCCAACAAATACATGAGAAAATTATTGAAATGTTTAAAAACAATGTTCCTCAAAGAAAGATAGGAAGACATTTGCTTATTTCACCTTCAACAGTGCATAACATAATTAAAAGATTCAAGGAATGTGGAGGAATTTCAGTGCGTAAAGGACAAGGGCGCAAGCCTAAGCTGAACAACCGTGATCTCCGATCCCTCAGGCGGCACTGCATCAAGAATCATCATTCATCTATAAGCGATATCACCACATGGGCTCAGGACTACTTTGGCAAACCTTTGTCAAGTACCACAATACGTAGTTACAGCCACAAATGCCAGTTAAAACTGTACTGTGCCAAAAGGAAGCCCTATGTTAACAGTGTCCAGAAGCGCCGTCGACTTCTCTGGGCTCGGAGGCATCTGGGATGGACCATCACACAGTGGAAACGTGTACTGTGGTCAGATGAATCAGTATTTCAGGTATTTTTTGGGAGAAATGGACGCCGTGTGCTCCGGACCAAAGAAGAAAAGGATCATCCAGACTGTTACCAGCAACAAGTCCAAAAGCCAGGGTCTGTCATGGTATGGGGTTGTGTCAGTGCCCTTGGCAAAGGTAACTTGCACTTCTGTGATGGCACCATTAATGCTGAAAAGTACATAGAGATTTTGGAGCACAACATGCTGCCTTCAAGAAGACATCTTTTCCAGGGACGTCCATGCATATTTCAACAAGATAATGCAAAACCACATTCTGCACACATTACAAAGTCCTGGCTGCGGAGGAAGAGGATACGGGTACTTGACTGGCCTGCCTGCAGTCCCGACCTGTCTCCAATAGAGAATGTGTGGCGCATTTTGAAGCACAAAATGCGACAAGGAAGACCCCGTACTGTTGCCCACCTTAAGACTTGTTTGCAGCAAGAATGGGACAAAATTACACCTGAAACACTTCATCACTTGGTGTCTTCAGTCCCTAAACGTCTTTTAAGTGTTGTGAAAAGGAATGGCAACATTACAAAGTGGTAAATGCTTTACTGTTCCAACTTTTTTTGAAATGTGTTGCAAGAACCAAAATAGGAATTTAGTTTTTTTTAAACAAAAACAATACAAACCATGAGGAACACATTAAATGATGTGCTGTTGTATTGTCTGGAATGAAATACAAGTCAAAGTACATTTAGAAATCACTACTTTCTTTTTTTATTTGTGTTTTCCATACTGTCCCAACTTTTTCTGATTTGGGGTTGTATATATACAGATATTTAAATTAGCTGATACATGGTTAAACCTCATTGGCTCTTACCAGAGTATCTCCGTGTGGACTTGGTCCGCAGCAATCCCACCAATCAGTCCCAAAACGTCCCAGTTAGAGAGGAAATGACCTCAACATTCATTCTATACTACACACTGTACACACTTCATACTACATACTGTACACACTTCATATTACATACTGTACACACTTCATATTACATACTGTACACACTTTCTATTACACGCTTTATACTACACACTATACATACTGTACACACTTTTTACTACATACTGTACACACTTTGTATTACACGCTTTATACTACACACTATACATACTGTACACACTTTATACTACATACTGTACAGACTTTATACTACACACTGTACACACTTTATACTACATACTGTACACACTTCATATCACATACTGTACACACTTTATATTACACGCATTATACTACACACTATACATACTGTACACACTTTATACTACATACTGTACACACTTTATATTACACGCTTTATACTACACAGTGTACACACTTTATACTACATACTGTACACACTTCATATTACATACTGTACACACTTTATATTACACGCTTTATACTACACACTGTACACACTTTATACTACATATTGTACACACTTTATATTACACGCTTTATACTACAGACTATACACAATGTGCACACATTATACTACATACTGTACACACTTTATACTACATACTGTACACACTTTACATTACACGCTTTATACTACACACTGTACACACTGTACTACACAGTGTACAAAAGAAAGAACCAAGCAGGCGTGCCTTGTTGTATCGTCCACATCGTCTTCATATCTTGATATTTGAACAGCCTTTGGTAGAGATGTTGTTACGGTGTAGTAGTACTAGTACCGTTGGGGGGTGGGGGTTGTCTCCAACTATCTAAGGAGGTCCCGGCAAACATCAAAATAAAAGCCCAATTTTGAGTATTGGGGGGGTTGTAAATTACACCTTTAGGTTCATGTTTGAAGGTCCCTGTAGTGACAGTCTGACCACAAAAAATGCCACTGGAGGAAATTTGAAACCATTTCCAATGCTTGCTGGTGTAATGAGGTCCGCCATCCTCTTAAGGTCATTTAATAACACCTACAAAAAGACTGACTGTGATTAGCACACACACACACACACACACACACACACACACACACACACACACACACACACACACACAGGGATTAATCTTTGCCTCTGATGACCTCGCTCACTTCTCTGTTCAGTGATTCCCTCAAAGCTGCAGCTAAGTTTAGAAAGAGGAAACTGATACCACCCCCTCGCTCCGATATCACGTGACAGTTAATAACATGTACACAAACGTGCTTACGTATGGGCTTTCGCCACACGACACATTCAGAAAACAAGTCAGTCACAGAGTAACTTAGTTTTTTTTTTTTTTACCTGGAAATCACCAAACCCACCAGACTTCATGTAAATAATCAGGACTTTTATCATCATAAAACACACTTCATTCAAAGTGGACAGAAACTAAATAAAACTATCAAAGTCCGTCTTGGTTCATCTTTCCACTGTTCCAACAATCACCACTCTGGTCTGGTTGGAATAAACCCTTAATTCATCCATTTACATGTGGAGATATGCTGGCTCTATACACGCTAAAAGTAGTGATTATTTACATGGAGTCTGGCTCTATACACGCTAAAAGTCCTGATTATTTACATGGAGTCTGGCTCTATACACGCTAAAAGTCCTGATTATTTACATGGAGTCTGGCTCTATACACACTAAAAGTCCTGATTATTTACATGGAGTCTGGCTCTATACACGCTAAAAGTAGTGATTATTTACATGGAGTCTGGCTCTATACACGCTAAAAGTCCTGATTATTTACATGGAGTCTGGCTCTATACACACTAAAAGTCCTGATTATTTACATGGAGTCTGGCTCTATACACGCTAAAAGTCCTGATTATCTACATGGAGTCTGGCTCTATACACGCTAAAAGTAGTGATTATTTACATGGAGTCTGGCTCTATACACGCTAAAAGTAGTGATTATTTACATGGAGTCTGGCTCTATACACGCTAAAAGTCCTGATTATTTACATGGAGTCTGGCTCTATACACGCTAAAAGTAGTGATTATTTACATGGAGTCTGGCTCTATACACGCTAAAAGTCCTGATTATTTACATGGAGTCTGGCTCTATACACACTAAAAGTAGTGATTATTTACATGGAGTCTGGCTCTATACACGCTAAAAGTCCTGATTATTTACATGGAGTCTGGCTCTATACACGCTAAAAGTCCTGATTATTTACATGGAGTCTGGCTCTATACACGCTAAAAGTCCTGATTATCTACATGGAGTCTGGCTCTATACACGCTAAAAGTCCTGATTATCTACATGGAGTCTGGCTCTATACACGCTAAAAGTAGTGATTATTTACATGGAGTCTGGCTCTATACACACTAAAAGTCCTGATTATTTACATGGAGTCTGGCTCTATACACACGCTAAAAGTAGTGATTATTTACATGGAGTCTGGCTCTATACACGCTAAAAGTCCTGATTATTTACATGGAGTCTGGCTCTATACACGCTAAAAGTAGTGATTATTTACATGGAGTCTGGCTCTATACACGCTAAAAGTCCTGATTATTTACATGGAGTCTGGCTCTATACACGCTAAAAGTAGTGATTATTTACATGGAGTCTGGCTCTATACACGCTAAAAGTAGTGATTATTTACATGGAGTCTGGCTCTATACACGCTAAAAGTCCTGATTATTTACATGGAGTCTGGCTCTATACACGCTAAAAGTAGTGATTATTTACATGGAGTCTGGCTCTATACACGCTAAAAGTAGTGATTATTTACATGGAGTCTGTCTCTATACACGCTAAAAGTAGTGATTATTTACATGGAGTCTGGCTCTATACACGCTAAAAGTCCTGATTATTTACATGGAGTCTGGCTCTATACACACTAAAAGTAGTGATTATTTACATGGAGTCTGGCTCTATACACGCTAAAAGTCCTGATTATTTACATGGAGTCTGGCTCTATACACGCTAAAAGTCCTGATTATTTACATGGAGTCTGGTGTAGTTTGGTGATGGTGATTTTGGGGCTGTTTGATGTTAAACTAAAAGGATCTCACTCTTTAACTAAAAGCTCTATCTCTGTAGGGATCCTTTCATAATGTTGTCAGACACTTAGAATAATAATCTGAGTCCGTCAGCAGCAACAACAGAACTTTTAGTGACGCTGACTGGGGGAATAGTCGCTACCAAGGAAGAGGTGCGTCTTCCTGAAGTGTAGAGCAACAGCGTCCTCTACGGGTTCAGCGCTGCCTCTCTTTCATATTGTGTTTTTTATGTTTAGTATGTTCATGTCACCACACGTAGCCTACATGTGATTATATTAACTCGTGTTCCACATGCGTGGTTTGTTCTGCACACACAGGCCTCTCCAAAGTAAACATTACAGTTCAAAATTGTTTTTTTTTTGGTTCATTCATACCACTGTAGGAGCGACATCCATCAGAGCCCTGAACTCCATTCAGAAAACAACAGGTAGGCCAACTTCCTCGTGTACTTTTCCCAAATAAAGCTCCTTTTTCATCCAGTTTCTGCTCTGGTTGGCCACTTCTTCCGCAGAGCGGTGAAAGCGGTGAACATCTCGGCACTTCCGCCGCCGTCAGCGGACGTTGCTCACTTACCGCTGCTCTCATAGGGAACTAATTGAATTGTTCCGCTCTGCCGTTATTTCAGCTGCCCGCGGAAACCCAGCGAAACGCGGGTGGTGTAAACACGCAATACGATAAGAAAAACACAAGTATTATAGTTTCAGGTTGATTATACACTAAATGGCCACAAAAGTGCTTTATTTTGCCACTGCCATAACATAAAAAGATCGGCAAAATTTCGTTTGTTAAAGCCACCAGACTCCATGTAAATAAACAGTAATTTTAGCACTGAAAATACACTTAATTCAAAGTCGACAGAAGTAAAATAAAACAATGAAAAGCCGTTATGGGTCGTCTTTTTACTTTTCATACCATCACAACTCTAGTTCTGGTTAAAATAAACACATAGTTTACTGATTTACATGTGAGAACATGTTGGCTCTATACACGCTACAAGTAGTGTTTTTTTAAATGGAGTCTGGTGGGTTTAGCACTAGTGACCTCAGAGCTGTTTCTGGTTAAACAGAAAGGTCTCAAAGAGGTTTTTAAAGGTCTATCTCTGTAGGGATCCTTTCATAATGTTGTCAGACACTCAGAATAATAATCTGAGTCTGTCAGTGTTCAGCCCGGTCTGAAAGAAACATAGAAAAAAGGCTCCAGGTTGAAAAAAATCCCCGAAATTACCCTTTAAAAAGCAACTGTGTTCACTGTCACAAGCTTTTCCTCACAAAACTAAAAACAAGAACACTTTCTCTCAGTGTGGTGCGTTCAGAATAAAACAATTTATTCATTACAAACATATAAAAATGACAAAAAAACAACCAGGTGGCAAGATATAAAAATTTCCAATTTGTACAAAACTTCCAAAAACCATCATCAGAAATGCAATACTTCCTCCGTACAACGACTGTTTAATCTGGGTAAATTAAGCAAATATAGAACAAATCTTGAATCGTAGCTACACAGATATTCTTTAAATCTGTTTGTCAGGTAACAGGTGGTCATAAAAAAACAGCTTTTTAGTAATCTTTCAGTAAAAACAATCACTCAGAAGTCGATGAAATATTCACAGTGTTGCCTTCACATGAATGAAGGGATTTGTAAACATTGTTGCATATCGTAGCTTCATAAATATACAGACAACTCATCAAAGGTACAGCTTCTTCAACAGTTCCTTAATCCTCTGATTCGTTTTGATTTTAGTTTGTCAGATCAAACTTTACGCCGACAATCGACTGGTGTGACATTAACAACAGTAAGGCAGACATCTTTTTTTTCTACCTGCGTCTCTTTATCAGTGTGTGTGTGTGTGTGTGTGTGTGTGTGTGAGTGTGTGTGTGTGAGTCTG
>CM042425.1:42956646-42974146 GCA_023631565.1 Gymnocephalus cernua | reverse complement strand
GGATGGGCGCGTAATGGAACAAGCTCACAAGAATCACAGCACAAGGTGAACACATGCAGCCTAAGACGCCGATCACACCGAGATTTATTATATAATAATGGAAAGAAAACAAAAATAAACTACTTTAAAGTAGATTTTCTTCTGGGCTAAATTATGTGTTATTGGATCGGTGCATAAACTCGAGTACTTGCCGATACTGGCATTTTATGCAGTATCGGAGGCTTTTCCGATTTGTGCAATATGTCATTTGTGCAGTACGTAGGCTATTGGAGTTGTGCAATATGTCATGTGTGCAATATGTAGGCTATTGGGGATGGGCAATATGTTAGTTATGCAATACGTAGACTATTGGGGTTGTGCAATATCTCATGTGTGCAATACGTAGGCTAATGGGGTTGTGCAATATGTCATGTGTGCAATACGTAGGCTATTGAGGTTGTGCAATATGTCATTTGTGCAATATGTAGGCTATTGTGGTTATTCAATATGTTAGTGGTGCAATACGTAGGCTATTGGGGTTGTGCAATATGTTAGTGGTGCAATACGTAGGCTATTGGGGTTGTGCAATATGTCATTTGTGCAATACGTAGGCTATTGGGGTTGGGCAATATGTTAGTTGTGCAATATCTCATTGTGCAAGGGCTGTGCTACACTTATTGCGGAGAGTGCAGCCGACAGGGTTGTTCAATTAAAGAACGCCAATGAAAGAATGACTTAATGTGCTTATTATATAGGTACCTGTCTAATGTATATGAGAGTATTACTATATAGGTACCTGTGTAATGTATATTAGAGCATTTTTTGTGTTGCATGAGAATATGCGTTGAGAGATGCTTATTTTCTGTATTTTGTGTTGTTTTTCTAAAGACAGAGTCCAAAACTAATTTCCCTTCGGGGACAATAACGTACATCTTATCTGATTACATCTCTAATGCAAACCAGAACTGTTGCTGCTCTTTCTCTCTGCTTGGATCCATTATTGGCGTTTTTAAAGCATCTGCTCCTATATAGCAAACGTTTCTCAGTGTGATCGTCCCCTTACGCTCACGACACATGCAACAGCAAAAACATCACACAGAGAACGAGAAAGTGGGAATGAATGCTCACCTTTGTGTCGCCGGTCCTGGAGGCCAGCGGCTTGATCGTATCGGAGCTCCGCCCTGCCTCTCTGTGACGGATCAAACCTCGTGGCCTCCAGGACCTCCGAGTCCACACACGCATCGGCAGAGTCCCACTCATAACTCTCATCTACTGACGTGTTCCTTCTAACGAGATACACAGAACAAGTGGTCAGACAACGGTTATCACAAACAGGGAAACAAAAACAAGAATGTTACTTAGGGTTGGGTGCCGAAACCGGTTCCTAAACAGCCGTTATCCACCGGACCGAATGACTCGTTTCTGTGTCTCTTAACCCTCCTGTTTTGACCCATTTTTCTAAAGTTTCTATATCAGAAATTTGGGTTTCTATCAACCAAAATGTCCCAAAAAATAACGTGGATGGTTCCGTACAACGCTTTTTTTTCCCAAGTAAAATAAATGATCAGTTCACTCCTTTCATTGAATTTGGGTGTTTTATTCAATTTTACTTTTCCGATGTTTTTGTTGATTTTTTTTTTTTACGTTTTTGTAGATTTTTTTAAAAGAATTTTAAGTTTTTTCTGCCGTTTTTGTCACTTTTTTCTGCCGTTTTTGTCACTTTTGCTGACATTTTTGTCACTTTTTGCGACGTTTTTGAAGCTTTTTCCAATGTTTTCGTTGCTTTTGCGTCCTCTTTGTTACTTTTCCCGATGTTTTTGAAGCTTTTTCGTTTTTCGATTATTTTCTGCATTTTCTTGTTACGGTTTTGTTGATTTTTCTGAAGTTTTTTTTGGGCTTTTTTTCCTGACATTTCTGTCACTTTTTTTAACATCCTTTTATTATAATTTTTTCAAATGCTATAAAATTGAATAAAAATACCCAAATTCAATGAAAGTAGTGAACAGATCATTTATTTTACTTGTGGAGAGCATTATTTTATTAATAATAATTTTTTTGACAATTTTGTTGAATGAAACTTTTTCGATCCAGGCATGGTTCCCATGTTTTTGCGTTCATGCCGCTTTCTCCAGACGTTTTTGTCGCCTTTTAGGAACCGGCACCGTTCTAAAAGCTTACCTAACGATACCCAACCCATATGTTATTTTGGCAATGAATAAATAAATCCCCCTGAGAAGAAGACCCTCCAGTTCAGAGTCTGTTGGTTATTTTCCAGGCGCGGTGGCGTTTCACCTTTTCTGTCTCCTCTCAGGCAGCTCCGTGTCCGCTCGGTGCCGCTCGCCCTCCTCCGTGGTTTCGGGGGAGCTGAGCAGCGTCGGAGTGATGGACAGGGACTGTCGGAAGAAACCGGCGCTGCCTCTCCCGCTGCTCTGACTGGCGTAACTGGCCCTCCCTCCCTCCCGGGGCTCCGTCTCCCCTCCCCTCCTCGGCAGCCTGTCTGGCGGGCGGTAACTCTCCGCCTCTCTGGGTGGAAACGGGGCGTAGCACGGCGAGGGCCAGCTGATGCCTCGGGGCAGGTAGGACCGCGGGGGACCCCTGCTGGGCTCCATCGGTCTCACGCTTTCCCCTCTGGATCCTGGCCACTGCTGGTACTGTAGGACAGAAACACAGTTGTATTGGTCAGCAGCGCTGGAAGAAGTACTCAGATTACTGCAGTAAAATTACTAATACTACACTGTTATAGTACTCTGTTACAAGTTAAAGTCCTGCGGTGAAAATGTTCCTTCAGTAAAAGTCTGTAAGTCTCATCAGGAAAATGTAGTTAAAGTATTAAAAGTAAAGAAGAATCCTCGTAGTTTAGAAAGTGTAAAGGATCAACCAGTTAATCAACTTTCTCTCCTTTCTTTCTGTCTCTCTCCCTTCCTTTGTCTTTCTGTCTCTTTCTCTCTTTCTGTCTCTTTCTTTGTCTTTCTGTCTCTTTCTTTGTCTTTCTGTCTCTTTCTTTGTCTTTCTCTCCCTTCTTTCTTTGTCTTTGTCTCTTTCTCTCCCTTTCTTTCTTTCTCTCCTTTCTTTGTCTTTCTTTCTTTCTTTATCTTTCTGTCTCTTTCGTTCTCTCCTTTCTTTCTGTCTTTCTGTCTCTTTCTTTCTTTCTTTCTGTCCTTTCCATCTTTCCTTCTCTCTGTCTGTCTTTCTCTCTTTCTCTCCAACCAGTTGTGTGTTTAATGGTCTGATCATCTCAGCTGGACTTGTAGCCGTTATATTGTCGGCTGGTTTACTTCAGAATAAAACAGATTTGATGTGTTTTGTGAGCAGGAATCTTAACTGAATTGAGTCATTTTTTAATTAATTATTTTCTTTTAATCTTCTCTGATTCCAGCTTGTTAAATGTGAATATGTTCTAGTTTCTTATTTCCTCTGTGACAGGAAACTTAAGATCTTTAGAGTTTTGGACAAAACAAGATATTTGAGGATGTAATCTTGGGTATTTTGGGAAACTGAGATCGATTTATCACATTTTCTGACACGTTATAGACCAAACTACTAACCCATTCATCCAGAAAATAAAAGCTCTAAAACAAACTATGAAAAGTTAAAACTATAATAACCTTGATGGGGACGTATTTATGCTGAGCAGACCTCACGGTTTCGTGATAAGTAGGAGACCACCTGGAGGATTCTGGGAAAACAGCGGCTTGCCGCCGTGGATCGGCGGGCTCCAGCATCGGAGACATGGAGGTCTGTCTGGGTGGGTACATGGACTGAGTGAGGTAGGAAGGACTAGCTAAAGATCTCTGTGTGTGGTGAGGCCTCTCTAAGCTCCACACGCTCGGCGGGCGTCTGAACGGGACGTACTCCCTCCAGGACGGGCCCGGCCTGGGGAGGGAAGGCGGACTGCGACCCAGACTGTAGGACTTCAGTCTGACATCTGGGTTTGGGAACTCGTCCCAGTAACATTTCTCAGAAATATACGTCCTCGGGCTCTCAAAGTGCTCCCACCGCTGCGAGCCTAAGCTGATGGATTTCTTTAAAAACGGGCGAGGCGGTCCCATACCCGAGAGCGTCCTACACGGGCCCATGCTTACGGACTTCTTTAGAAATGGCACAGGGGCTTGACAAATTCGCGACGCAATGTTATTAGTCCTTTGTCTTTGGGATTGCTCTGATAAAGACTCGCTACTGTCTACAAAACTGTGCGAGTGTTTCGACACTATGTCCGCCATTCCTCGCGCCGCGCTGAACAAAGCTTGAGCCGACCTCGACCCGAGTCTGGATTCAGGTCTGTCTTTTTTGTTCCCAACTCGAATCTGTGTTTTCTCGTTATAGAGCTGCTTGCTAGTTTTTTTCGGACCAGGTGACGATGGTTCGTCTGGAAATCTGACTCGGTGTGAAGAATCTCTAGTTTCCGGGTGTGTTTTACCAGCGTGAGAGCCGGCCTCTGCAGCGCCCGCAGATTGACGGTTTGAGTGCGTTTCCCTCTTTTCCTGAACGTGGACCTCCCAGTTTCTAGGAACTACATCCGGCTCAACCCCCGTGGATTTGACTGGCTTTAGATCTGAACTTTGCTCAGCATTGTCTGCGACCGTAGCGTCTTCCACGGGCTCGTCAACGCTCATTTCAATGAAGCCCGGAAGGCTCAGGTATTCGAGAATTGCACTTGTCTGCAGAGGGGACATTTGGGGAGATGGAGCTGCAGGCTTGGCCTTAAAGGACCCGGATATTGCGGGGACAGAACATTGGGACTCGTCACTTTCGACCTCTTCTACAAGCGTCAATGTTGAAATAGGGCTCGGGCTGTCAGAGAAGAGACATTTGTCGCTTCTCCTGGAGCGCGTTCGCACACCCTCTCTCTCTCTCTCGGAGTAAAACCCTGAACTGCGTCGTTCATCTCGAGCTTGAGTGTCTTTTTCTTTGGCCTTTGCCCCTGATTCATCATGTTCATAAGGTAAAGTAGAATAACTTGATGGACTGGGATCCCGTGTGGCTGTGTAGTATTTTGCAGGCTGATTATACGGCGCGGAGGCTGAACTTTCGGGACCTCTGGCGGCTGAATCCCAGGGCTGAGTGCCGGCATAGGCGTACGAATGTCTGGACCTCGAAGCAGCACCTTTGTCTTGTGCCTTTTCTCTTAATCCCTGCTCAGTCACGGACTTCCTGCATCTTTCTGGCTCTCTCGGGGGACTCAACGACCTGGCTCTGTCTGGTGTGTTTAGACACAAGACAGGCGGACTTTTAGAGCTGACATCAGGGGAGAGCATAGGGAGCGAGGTGTTCTGTGTGACCGGAGAGCGGGATGAGTCAACAGCAAAGGAGTTATCTGTGGTTTCCCTGCGCGTGTGACTGGGCGATGTCATTTCCTGGGCAGGAAGCAGGCTTGTGAGTGATGTAACCGGGCTAATGTCCCACTGTATGCGAGACGTGGCGAGCCGATCCATGGGACTGCTTGTGTTCCCGAAGTAGCACGCTCTCCGATAGTCAGACACCTGATTGGTCTGACCTGGAGGCCTGTGTTTCTGTCTGATGGTAACATCTTGTGGCTTCCATACTGGCTCTGACTCAGGTGAATCCCTTTGAGGGCTTTTTGTTTTCTCAGACTGTTGTTCGTGTCTCCCGCGACCTCGACCTCTTTGTTCGGCCGTATAGCTCTCCAGCTCCCTCTCCATTTCTTCCCTCTCCTTTGCCAGTTGCACACACTTGTTAATACTTTCTCTCTCCAGCTCGCTGTCAAGTTGCGAGACAACGGTGCTGTTATTAGTCAGCTGACTCTCCATCGGCTGGTAGCCCGGTCTGTCTCTGTCTCGATCCAGCAGCTTTCTTTTCCTCCCCAAACTCGAGAAGAGATCTTCAGTGTGGCTCGGCAAGCGATACCTCCTGAAAGAATCGCTGGGTTTCTTCTCACTGTTGTCTGAATAGAAGCTGGCTCTTTCCAACAGAGCCTCTGAGCATTGTTCGTCGTCAGAATAAAAGCAGCCGTGACGGGAGAAGTTTCTCGCCATGGCGCGTACTCTTCCAGGAGAGGAAGGAGGGCGGCTCAGCTCGGGGACGTCCACGGTGAGCGGAGAATCCCTCCTCTCGTCTTTCTCTGAGCTCAAGATACTCGACTTCGGAGAGTCCCTGAGTGATGCCCGGTTGCTCCCTGAGCCACTCGCCCCACCGTTACTTTGTACGACCTCCTTTCTCAAGGTTTTCTTATTGGAGGGACTGGAACCTTTTAGCAGCGGCTGGACAATGAAGCGTCCATCCGGGCCTCTGGAGATGGATTCCAGAGCAGTCGGCGACGCGTCCTGAGAGCCTAGGTGACTCTCAAAGAGTGTGTAATGTGGCGGCGGAGACGAGTTGGACAGGAGTTGTTTCCTCTGGTTGTGGTATTCCCCGCGGCTGCCTTTATCGAAGGATGAGCGGTCCGACTGCGAGGAGGAGGAGTTGGCGAAGAAGGGAAGCGGCGAACACAGCTTCAGCTTGAGGACACTGTCTGGGCTGCGAGGAGGTGAGCGAGCTCTGAGAAAGACAAGAAAAAGAATTAGACTACACCTGTCGTTGCAAAATCTTTGGTCTGAGCTGGGCTTTAGGGACACTTACTGTGGCGAAGATGAGCTCTTCTGGAGGGCAGACGAGAGATCTAAGAAAAAGGTGAAGGAATAATTAAATTGTCAAACAACACACAGCACAGTTTGAATTGTCCAATCATTACAAAGTGTAATTATCATAAACTCAGAAGTAAACAACTGCACTTTCTGCACACCAAGAGTCAACAACAATTACCCTTTTTTTGTGTGGAAAAAATTAAAACCTTTAAATCCGACGTTTTACCTTTTCTTCTGTTTTTGCGCCGACACTCTCTCCTTTGACTCATGTAGCACGCTGTCACCAACGAGAGGATGATGGCCACGAACAGGAAGCACACTCCTCCTAACACTCCGGCCAACAGGGGCTCCGGGATGAACTCCAAGTAACTTGGGCGTACGGGGTAAACGTCCATCCCTGTAGGCAGGCCGCAGTCAATAAAGATGCTAAAAAACAATGCTAGTGTTGACTCCTTGACTCACCACTGATCAATACAAAGTCACTTACCTATAGTGGAAACATTGACAGACTCACTCGGTTCACTGAGCACTTTGTTGCTGTGAGACATCAGCCTCAGATCATAACTGGAGTCCTGAGAGAAAGAAAGAAGTTTGATTAAATAAAAACATGTATTCTTGTGATGAAAGTTTCACATCAAATATTTTCATTATACCGTATTGACGTGAATATTGGACAGGGTTTTTTCCCACTTTGAATATATCTGAAAGAGTAAGGTTGTCCTATATTCGGGGTCCAGACTTTTAAACACAAATATAGATCCACAACAGGTTGCACCAAACAGCAACAACCTGACTGTGCTGCTTATAAACGGAGCTGTCAATCAAAAACTGCTAACAGAGCCAGGGGGCTGAAAGATGCAGAGACTCAAAAGTTGGCAAAGACATGAGAAGTTTTCATGCTAACTTTAAAGGTCCAAAGTGTAGGAATTGCTCCCGTCTAGCGTTGAGATTATATATCAACAATCAACTCTCTCGCGCCACGCAGTTCAAAGTACATATTCCAGCTACGGTAGCCTTCACGCTTCAAAAAGCCGGTCTCTTGCTCTTTTAAATCTCCTTTTTCTTTTTCTGGGTGAAGAAGAAGAAGACTCCTGTTCCTGAAATTTGGATCTTGAATATGTGTGGTCCTCCGTGTTTCCTTCTTCTAACTTGCCGGGCCCAAAAAGGCCGTCTTAAAAACGCCAACAGTCAAAGAAAAGCACACCGTGGTCCCCAAACCGGCCTCTTCCGTGAGACTGAACGCAAGCTGTGTAAATATGTGATTAAAAAAACAAAATGAGGGACTAATTCCAAATAATCTCAAGATTTGTTCCTCATAAAGTCTTTTTTTTCCCAAAGGATGAGTCTTGAAAAGGCAAGCGTTGTCTTCTATCCGAGTTATCTTTGTAAACTACAGATGCTAAGTAAGAAACTGAGCATTACCCTTAGCAGTCCTTCTACAAGTAGTTCGCTCTGATTGGCCCTGATGTTGCTGCTGAGGATGACCCACTGGCCCTGATCCCTGCGGGCCTGCAGCACGTAGCCCGTCAGCGGAGAGGACGGAGCCTCAGGAGGCGACCACTGCAGGAGAACGCCTCGGTCCGTCCGGTTGGCTGACAGGAGTACGGGAGGATCCAGGATTGGGAGAGATGTGTTGGCTGTAGGTGCTTCTGTTGGCACAGCTGGAAAGAAGATCCAATAAAAGTTTAAATGGATACAAACTTACAGCAAAACACTTTAAGAGAAGGATTTTAAAGATCTGAGCGCACGGCGTGAAGCGCCTGGCGCAGGTGTGTTTAGGGCGTGTCCAAATCCACTTTTGCTAGTTTGACGGCGTAAAAAAGTGTCCGTGTGCCGGGCGCCTGGTTCTAAAGGGTTGTTCTTAGTGTCTTCATTAATCAGAGGTGTGTTTTGGGCGTAACATGCAATCAACCAATCAGAGAGTCATCTCCCATTCCCTTTAAAAGCCAGGCGCGTTTGGACCTTGGAGCATTGCTGTTATGATGGAGGATTTACACCCTAATATGTTTATTAGTAATCTTCTGCATGTGTGTGTGCTGTGCATAAATGGACTGTATTTATATAGTGCTTTTCTAGTCTTAACGTCTACTCAAAGCACTATAACATAGTACAGGAACCATTCACACACTGTGGCCGAGGCTTCCGTACAAGGCGCCACCTGCTCATCAGATAAACATTCACACAGTGCCTTCGACATGAGACTGCAGGGCCGGGGATCGAACCACCAACCTTCCGATTGGCAGGCAACAGCTCTACCACACTAGCCACAGCCGCCCCGTGTGTGTAACAAGCATAGTGTGCACGTGCTGTGCACGAGCCTCGGAGCATTTTACTAATGTGCTGTTAAAATAACAATGAAATGCTGCGTTATTGACTTCAGACCAGGCTTTTGTTGGTCAATGGCGCCATCACTTCCTGCTGCCTTAAGATAGCAATACACCTAGAATGCACCTGAACACACCTCCCTGTAAGACCGGCACGCCCAGAATGCACCTGAACACACCTCCCTGTAAGACCAGCACGCCCAGAATGCACCTGAACACACCTCCCTGTAAGACCGGCACGCCCAGAATGCACCTGAACACACCTCCCTGTAAGACCAGCACGCCCAGAATTGCGCTGCGCCGGGTGCAAGATAGGACCCTTAAAGTGTATATTCACAGGGGCGTTTTTTGACGGCAGGGATCACCTGCTTCCCAGCATAGGACGACCAGTTACAAGCAGAGAAAACAGGCTACGCCCTCCTACACCTGATTGGACAAACGATTCACTCGAGCACTGCAAAGTTTGGAAGTATCAAAGCAGACCAACATGGTTTGAAAACGTTCTCTTATTTTTCTCTCATGTTCACTGAAATGTGATTTTAAGAACATTTTATGCAAGAAATACTGAAATGCTGAATCTGTCTTCATTTTAGATCGACGGTCCGTTTAACGGTCCATTTAAAAGAGTTTTCCAGAGGCTGATTTGCACGAGGTCGCCTGGACCTTAACTTTATGCGAATGAGGAGCGGACAATTCGACACCCTGCCTCTTGAAACTCGCCGTAATCCTCCCAGAATGCTTTGCGCAGCTGCTTTTTATAGACAATGAAAGGGAAGCGTGGCGATGACGCTCGCTGTAAACGCGTACCGTAAGTTCACTTGTACAAACCTTGTGTTCGCACAGACACGATTTCGCTGAAAGGTCCAGAGCCGAGTTTATTCTGAGGTAGCACGCTGAACTGATAGCCAGTGCCAGCGAGTAGCCCGGTCACCAGCAGGTAGGTTTTGGATGTCGGCACAGGCAAAGACGCCCATTCGTGTTTCCCTCTGGATGCCTGTTTGACCCTGAAAAAAACAGAAAAACAGCCAAAATAAAGACAGAGCATCGAACTTGGTTTGTGATTGTTGTTGACAGCTGAGAACGGTTTGTTTACTCACCATACTGTGAACTTCTGGGTGTATCCACCGTCAAAGCCAGGCACCCAGGACACATTGGCCTGGTTCATCTCTGTGATGACGGATACTAAGGACACAACATGAGGACTGGTGCCTGAAGAACAGGAAAAAAAAACACGTCTGTAACAGTTTGTAAGTTTGACAATACACGTGAATACATTCAGGTTAAGGCTACATCTTCACTACTACGTTTGGATTGCTACGTTTACGCCTCACGTCCTCACTACTGCGGCGTTTCCGAGCCCCTAAAACGGAGACATTTGGAAACACTGCTGCCCCTGTTTTGGTTTGAAAACTCTGTGGTTGCGTTGTAGTCTGGACGGACACGGTGATATTGGTTAGGTAGCTTACACACCTTTCAGTAACAGTTCCACCTAGTCGTTGCTCCAAGACAATAAATCCCTGCTCTTACTACGTTGTTGTTCTATTTTCTGTATTTTCAAAGTATACATCCATGATTTTCAACCGCAGAGTAACGTCCGGCACGCACATGCCCAGCGTGTGTGGGAAGGGTTATGTGATATGTGATGTCAGACATGTAATTGAAGCTCAGCGTAAATTCTTTCAGGAAGACTTCTAATAACGTCAATCACCTCTCTCTCTCTCTCTCTCTTCCTAAACTAATCAGCTGTTTAGAGGCGTCACTTTTCAGTAAACCAACCAGAATTGGCCACAAAATTCATGAGCCAATCACAGCATTACATCCCTGCTTTAAATCTGTTTCTCTCTCTGCTGCTGTCAGCTGTCATTTCAGGCAAAAGCGTGCAACCCTCCTCCTCCTCTTCCACCTCCAGTCATCATCGCCCACGGCAACCTGGGTCGCTCCCACTGACTTCTTCGGTCTGGGTCTTTGGGCTCCTTTACCACCACCACCAGTGTCTAGACTCCACCGGGGGGGGGGGGGGCTTCTCTTATAACGATGGACTCTAATCTCCGAAGACTCCGTACATTTCATATTATGCATATGTACAATAAACCTTTGCATATCTGCAACGAAGTCTCTCCTGATTGAAATATGGACGGAGATTAGTTCTGCTACTGGAGCTGAAACTCTTGTGTGGACTGAGATCGTTTTAGTCTCAAAACATCGCTTAAAAATAAAAAATGTAGTAGTGTAGGTGTAGCCAAAGTGTCACGTATCAACATATCAGTTTGCAGAAATAAAGTGGGCCCACTCACCCAGCACCATGATCACAGTGCCTGCGCTGACAGTCGCTACTCGATTAGTCGCCAAGCACTCCCAACCCCCTTGGTGATCTTTACTGAGCGGCTGCAGCAGCAGCGAGCCGTTAGCCAGCACAGTGTACAGGGAGCGAGGAGTCGGGCCAATCTGTGAGGAAGGATAGACAGGCTAAATACAACATACACGCCCACTTTCTTAAGCCAAGTGGCGTGTTATCTGTACGCATTTTGAGTGCCGTATACAGTGAACGGGTTGGGTTTAGGAAAAGAAGAAAGTGACACACGTGGGACATAGGGCTGGGCGATATGGCCTAAAAATAAAATCTCAGATTTTATTATATTTTTTCCGATTTTTTTCTGATTTTCCCCCCTACTTATTAAGGAAAGCAATAACTACAAACGGCAGACAACTTACCGTCTTCTCCGCGGTATATATGGGTACTATGTCTTTGGCTATGTGCAAAGCGACCGCTTCGGTGATTGTTCTTCACCGCGCCCCTTTCCTGTCATATGCGGTGCCGTGTGCAAAGGATTCGGCTACAGTCAGCTGTTTATTAGCTAAGGTTTGTTGGTCACTGCGGGGTTTTTTTTCGTCTCGGAGAGAGACCGACATTTTTCATATTCAGGCCTAGCGGGACACGACGGAAACGTGACATGAAGGAAACGTGACACGCTGGTCACAACGGAAACGTGACGCGCGGGACACGAAGGAAACGTGACACGCTGGACACGAAGGAAACGTGACCCGATCCCCGGTCTCCAGGGTGAAAGTTCTGTGTTGTTTGACCCGTCCACCCCGCCGACCAACCTCCCTACGCGGATTTTCGCCCTTTCATACTACTCGCTACGGCGTAAATTCACATGCAATCGCAAGATAATGTAAGTCAATGGAGGCCAAGCGGTGTTAATAAACACGATAAAAAGCGAGTATGCGTCTTGATAACACGCCAAAAATGCCATACGAATTGGCGTGTCATACATACGCCACTTCACGAGATCAGTCCGCTAAATAAAGCTTGAATAAGCCGATGTTTGTGACTAAAAGAATCTCCGGTACCTTGCTCCATGTAATGTTTGGAGCGGGGTCTCCGATGGCTTCGCAGGGGATGATCAAGTCTCGGCCCACCTCCTGGAGATACTCGGCCCGAGGAGGCACTCGGAAAGACGGAGGGTCCTGAAGGAGGGAGAGAGACTTTTACTTGTGCCCATGAATAACTGTGTTCAGTCACAGGAAATGTTTTTCTCTGTAACAGAAGTTAACACCAGACTCACCTGCAAAATGACTTTGGTGGGTTCAGACTTCCCCATGGTGCCGTAGCTGTTGTAGGCCGTACATGTGTACATGCCTACCGCGTTGTCATTGGCTGTTGCTATAAAAACGGAGCCCTCGGAGTTCACTATCCAACCTGGTAACTGGACAGGTCAAAAAAAGACACATATAATCCACAGTGATTTAAAAAGCATGTGTGCAGTTTGTGACATGTTGTATTTCTGTGCTGCGTAGCGTACGCTGTCAAGATTCAAACTGTTTCCATCTTTGGTCCAGTTGACGTACAGCACCGGGGGATCAGCCTGGACAGGGCAGGTAATAACGCCCTCCATGCCCGCAGGCAAGTACGTTTCCCGGGACATTCTGACCACACGTGCAGGGTCTGAGATGGAGGAAGATACATTGATCACAAAAAGTTACTTCAAAGGTAATTTCTGTATTTTTTAGTCTGGAGTAAGATACTTTTTGTTTAACATGAAACCAAAAATCACCATCACCAAACCCACCAGACTCCATGTAAATAATCACTACTTTTAGCGTGTATAGAGCCAGACTCCATGTAAATAATCAGGACTTTTAGCGTGTATAGAGCCAGACTCCATGTAAATAATCACTACTTTTAGCGTGTATAGAGCCAGACTCCATGTAAATAATCACTACTTTTAGCGTGTATAGAGCCAGACTCCATGTAAATAATCACTACTTTTAGCGTGTATAGAGCCAGACTCCATGTAAATAATCACTACTTTTAGCGTGTATAGAGACAGACTCCATGTAAATAATCACTACTTTTAGCGTGTATAGAGCCAGACTCCATGTAAATAATCAGGACTTTTAGCGTGTATAGAGACAGACTCCATGTAAAAAATCACTACTTTTAGCGTGTATAGAGCCAGACTCCATGTAAATAATCACTACTTTTAGCGTGTATAGAACCAGACTCCATGTAAATAATCACTACTTTTAGCGTGTATAGAGCCAGACTCCATGTAAATAATCACTACTTTTAGCGTGTATAGAGCCAGACTCCATGTAAATAATCAGGACTTTTAGCGTGTATAGAGCCAGACTCCATGTAAATAATCAGGACTTTTAGTGTGTATAGAGCCAGACTCCATGTAAATAATCAGGACTTTTAGCGTGTATAGAGCCAGACTCCATGTAAATAATCACTACTTTTAGCGTGTATAGAGCCAGACTCCATGTAAATAATCACTACTTTTAGCGTGTATAGAGCCAGACTCCATGTAAATAATCACTACTTTTAGCGTGTATAGAGCCAGACTCCATGTAAATAATCACTGCTTTTAGCGTGTATAGAGCCAGACTCCATGTAAATAATCACTGCTTTTAACGTGTATAGAGCCAGCATATCTCCACATGTAAATGGGTGAATTAAGGGTTTATTCCAACCAGACCAGAGTGGTGATTGTTGGAACAGTGGAAAGATGAACCAAGACGGCTTTTGGTAGTTTTATTTAGTTTCTGTCCACTTTGAATGAAGTGTTTTACTATGATAAAAGTAGTGATTATTTAAAGTTACCCTTTTAAAGGTTCTTGCTAGGGCTGCACAATATGAGGAAAATATCAAATTTTTTCGATTATTTTGACTGACATTGCGATTGTGATATGATTCACGATATGATCCTTTTTGTATCATTCTCATTTTCATTGAAATTATTAAAATTCAAAGAAATGAAAATGATTATAGTGTGATTTTTTGCGAGGATCTGTACAAAACAAAGATTTTTCTTTAGTCTGTAGGATACGATGTGTAGTCACATATTTGGCAATTAACAGCGATTTGGATATTGCACTACCCAGTCCCTCCAGAAAAACGTGATTATGCGATCGCAGAATTCAACGCATATTCAGCCAAAGTCTGCATATTTAAGCGGGGGGCCGCATTTTTTCAAATACGGCGCACTTTCGCTGCATAAATTGCTGATTTCCATGCAAAGTACGCGGGGCTTGCGTGATTTCATAATCCCCGCATTTTCGTTGCAAAAAAGTCACATATATCTCAGCAGAAAGTTGAAAAATGTTGCGTTTACTTCACACAAGAGCAGCCATTTCCCCCTGTTGCCATGGGAACGTTATGAAGTGACGTAATTTCGCCTAGTGAGAACACGGTGTTGAGGGAATCACTTTTTTTCTCTTTTTCATCAAACCGCAGTTTTTGCAAGTTCCCCCAATTTCATCGCATAAAATTGCATAAATATCCGCATATTCCATCACATTTTTTAAGAAAACGTGTCGCATAATCAAGCATTTTTGCCCTCAACAATCACAAAAAAACTCTGCGTTCGATACATTTGCGATTAATTGTGCAGCCCTAGTTCTTGCCCAGGGCATACAGAGAAACATGTAAGCCCTCTGCAGCCCTGACTACGGTCAGGAGTATAAAATATGATGTAGAGCAGAGTCAACCCTTACGTTTCACTTTCAGGTGTGCAGAGGCGGAGGGTGGGGTGAGTAACCCATTAGTCGGGATACAGGTGTAGTTGCCAGCGTCCTCTGGGATGAGATTAGGGATGAGAAGTGTTCCATCCACCAAAACCTTCACTCTGGACTTCAGGGACCTGAAGCCAAAAAATACAGAACATGACAGGAGGAAGGACTGATACTGACTTGTGTCAGGAATGTTATTAACATTATTGACATTTTAGATAAATTTTCTGTGAGTTTATATAGTGACTTTGCTCTTGTGAACTTTACTGTTGCTGCTCTAGAAACATTTAGCAATTATTTACTGATAAAAAATGAATGAAAAAGAACCGATTAGGAGTATTAATAAGAGTAGAACTGATAAAATACTAACAATGTAGACTGGACTGCAGATGAAAAATAGTTATTTTTACTAATTATGGCAGATTTAGGTGTTTTTTATACAACAATGTTCATAAATATGCATGGTCCCTATCAAATAAACCAATAAAGTATTTAACTGAAGTAAATAGGGATATTGATTGTGATATTTTAGAGTCCCTCCAGAAAAACACAGTTTTTTAGTGATTGTTGCGGGGCAAAAATCCTTGATTATGCGGCACGTTTTCTTAAAAAATGCGATGGAATATGCGGGATATTTATGCAATTTTATGCGATGAAATTGCGGGAACTTGAAAAAATTGCGGTTTGATGAAAAAGAGAAAAAAAAGTTATTACGTCACTTCATAACGCTCCCATGGCAACAGGGGGAAATGGCTGCTCTTGTGTGAAGTAAACGCAACATTTTTCAACTTTCTGCTGAGATATATGTGACTTTTTTGCAACAAAAATGCGGGGATTATGAAATCATGCAAGTCCCGCATATTTTGCGCAGAAATCTGCAATTTATGCGGCGAAAGTGCGGCGTATTTGCATAAATATGCGGACTTTGGCTGGTTATGCATTAAATTATGCGATCGCATAGTCACGTTTTTCTGGAGGGAGTGGTTTTAGAGTTGAAAGAAAAGAAGTATATCGAGTATCTTGGATTGATGAATACTTTTTATTTTTATAGACATGTACTCACTCAATATGGTAGACGTTCTGTCCTTGTTTCAGCCACTCGTACGTGAGGTTAGAAGGGTAGGCGTCAGCCTGACACTGCAGAACTGCATCCTGGGACATGTTGAGAGTGGTGTCCTCTGGGGAGATGATGATGATCGGGGGTCCTTTTGACACGTTGGAAGAAAACACAACAAATCACGATGTTAATATTGTCATGAAGTTTAAAAAAGGTCAGTGGTGAGTGTTGGTCGGTTGGTTAAATCGGTGTGACAGCACGAGTTGGACTGTAGGTGGCAGTATAGACTCTGAAAATGATAACTGGGTTTGTGGTAGCACAGATAAATCATCAATTTTCTGTGTCTTGTACACCTGCACATCTTAGAATATGCTGAACATAAGATGAGGATCAGGATTCTGTCTTTCCATGATGATTAACTAGTCTGGATCAACAGAAGTCCATTTCCAGGATAAAGCCTCACTCACATCCGGCGCGTTATGCTTTTCCCCTCACTTTCTGCTTTCTGTGCGTCTCCGTTCTCAAACTCCATTCTCTTCGGGAAATAACAAACTTCGAGCTAACGTTACACGCTGAAAATGTCAAGTTCTGAAGAAGATGTGGATGATACAACAAGTCAGTCCTGCTCGGTTCTTTCAGGGAATGATTGTAAAGATTTGCTAAGAATATGTCGAGGTCATTTCCTCTCTAACTGGGACGTTTTATAAAGAATATGTCGAGGTCATTTCCTCTTTAACTGGGACGTTTTATAAAGAATATGATGAGGTCATTTCCTCTCTAACTGGGACGTTTTATAAAGAATACGTTGAGGTCATTTCCTCTCTAACTGGGACGTTTTATAAAGAATATGTTGAGGTCATTTCCTCTCTAACTGGGACGTTTTATAAAGAATATGTTGAGGTCATTTCCTCTCTAACTGGGACGTTTTATAAAGAATATGTCGAGGTCATTTCCTCTCTAACTGGGACGTTTTATAAAGAATATGTCGAGGTCATTTCCTCTCTAACTGGGACGTTTTATAAAGAATATGATGAGGTCATTTCCTCTCTAACTGGGACGTTTTATAAAGAATACGTTGAGGTCATTTCCTCTCTAACTGGGACGTTTTATAAAGAATACGTTGAGGTCATTTCCTCTCTAACTGGGACGTTTTATAAAGAATATGTCGAGGTCATTTCCTCTCTAACTGGGACGTTTTATAAAGAATATGTCGAGGTCATTTCCTCTCTAACTGGGACGTTTTATAAAGAATATGTCGAGGTCATTTCCTCTCTAACTGGGACGTTTTATAAAGAATATGTCGAGGTCATTTCCTCTCTAACTGGGACGTTTTATAAAGAATATGATGAGGTCATTTCCTCTCTAACTGGGACGTTTTATAAAGAATATGTCGAGGTCATTTCCTCTCTAACTGGGACGTTTTATAAAGAATATGTCGAGGTCATTTCCTCTCTAATTGGGACGCTTTGGGACTGATTGGTGGGATTGCTGCGGATGAAGTTCACACGGAGATACACTGGTAAGAGCCAATGAGGTTTAAC